>OY992524.1:17218788-17615297 GCA_963921215.1 Scoparia ambigualis
ATTGAACAGCATAAAGCTGCGATGGGCTCACGACTTATATCATGCTAAGCACATGTGCAGTTATTACTTGGTAAAACATGGAGTTTTGCAGTGCACTGCTTTTGCGGTTCTCATTGCCAAGTCTCTGACTAACCCATCGGGGATAATAGTCGTAAATATGCGTATGTATAATATGGGCTTTGTATTCAAGGTGCATATTCGCTTATCTAAGATCACGTTAGATGGCAAGCTTCAGTGGGGCCCACATATAGCTAAATTGTCGAATAGACTTAGCTCTGCGGCTTATGCAGTAATGAAGATCCGTCAGTTAACTGACGTTGATACATCTAGATTAGTTTATTTCAGTTACTTTCATAGTGTAATGTCGTACGGCATTTTACTGTGGGGAAATGCTGCCGACATTCAAACTATCTTTGTGCTTCAGAAGAGGGCTATTCGGGCAATATATAACCTAAAGGCTGGCGACTCTCTCAGAGAGAGATTTAAGAATATAAATATAATGACAGTTGCATCACAATACATTTATGAAAATTTGATTTATGTTCATAAAAATACTGGAATGTTTTCAAAAAACAGTGATATTCACAATGTAAACACTAGAAGTAAGAACAAATTAGCAGTACCTTATACTAGGCTCCATAAAATAAATAATTCTTTTAAGGGTCTGTGTGTAAGATTTTACAACAAAGTACCAAATGATATTCAGAAATTAGATCTTAATAAATTTAAAATCAAAATCGAAGAAAAGCTTTATAAAAAAGCTTATTATAAAGTGTCAGATTACACAGAAGACAAAACAGCTTGGATCTGAAATGCTCCAAGCACTCCAACAGCTATTTCTAATTGTCTCTATTTAATTGATACTACATTGTATTGTAATTTTGTATTGCATCATTTTTTTATTTTTAAATTCATATTTTGTATTGACCTGGTAACGACATACTCTTTTTTTTGTTTGTAAATGTCGTTGCTTTTGTGCGCTGTGGTTTCTTGCGCCCATTCTTTGCCACAGTTAAAAAATTATGTCCTGAATGGGTGGTAGGTTAAAAAAGATTTGGACGATTCAAAGTACTTATTAATTGAGTTTATTGAATAAATAGGGGGGGGGGGGGGGGGGGGAGCAGCTGCTAGCAGTGGCAACTGCAAGTTGTGCCCTTCGTGCAACCAGAAGTGAGCGAGCTCGACAGCTCCGGTTACCTATCTGGACAATAGGCAGTGAACTACACGTGTTCACGGGGAGACTCTCCCGTGACCATAGTCTTATGAGTACCGAATGAAGAGCGCGCTTCGGCGGGCACTGATTTGGCGTCAAGACCTAACGCAGATGGTCTCCTGCGCGAGTGTTCTACTGGCGCAGGGACGTCTGTCACTTCTTGCATAACCTAACGGTTGGTCTCGAGGTGCCAGTACAAATAAAACTTAGTGAATTAAGGAGAGGGGATGCCTCCCCTTGGCAACGCCCTTTACCTTTAAGCGTGTCGTCCTTATACATGATGGAGAGGTGCGTGTCGTGATTGTGGTAGCGGAACTTGGCCTGGCTAATGTTACATGTGATATTATAACAATATGTGCTTTGTGTTCAGTACCATAAGGTGCATATTCCCTTACCGATGAGCGTGTCGTCCTTATACATGATGGAGAGGTGCGTGTCGTGATTGTAGTTGCGGAACTTGGCCTAGCTAATGTTACATGTGATGTTATAACAATATGTGCTTTGTGTACAATACTATAAGGTGGATATTCCCTTACCGATAAGCGTGTCGTCCTTATACATGATGGAGAGGTGCGTGTCGCGATTGTAGTTGCGGAACTTGGCCTAGCTAATGTTACATGTGATGTTATAACAATATGTGCTTTGTGTACAATACTATAAGGTGCATATTCCCTTACCCATGAGCGTGTCGTCCTTATACATGATGGAGAGGTGCGTGTCGCGATTGTAGTTGCGGAACTTGGCCTAGCTAATGTTACATGTTGTTATAATAATATGTGAGTGGTGTACAATACTATAAGGTGCATATTCCCTTACCGATGAGCGTGTCGTCCTTATACATGATGGAGAGGTGCGTGTCGCGATTGTAGTTGCGGAACTTGGCCTAGCTAATGTTACATGTTATGTTATAAATAATATGTGAGTTGTGTACAATACTATAAGGTGCATATTGCCTTACCTATGAGCGTGTCGTCCTTATACATGATGGAGAGGTGCGTGTCGTGATTGTAGTTGCGGAACTTGGCCTCGCAGCCGGCGATCTGCGTATGGGTGCCGTCCCGGTCGTGGTCGTAGTGTAGTGACCCGTTGCTGATCATCGCCGATATGTACGGGTGTTGGTGCTGATTGTGAACAGATTAATTAAATATTACAATTGTCAGTTTGCTACAATGTTAGGGAAGAAATGAGACACCGTAGTTGGTAAATAAGAAAAATAGTATTGTTTAATTTGAAACTGTTTTATCAATATTGTAACATAATATTACTAGATGGCGCTACTGTGCTGCCACATAAACGTCTTGCACTGCTGTTATCGACTCGCTTTTTCTCCATTTTGCCCTTTGTGAAGCTCCATGTGATTTTTTGTAATAAATCAATTTAAAGTTTTGAGTTTTGCTGCTGGACCTCTAAATCAAGGTAAATAAGAAATATAGTATTGTTTAATTTGAAACTGTTTTATCGACATTGTAACATTATATTAACTAGATGGCGCTAGTGTGCTGCCAAATAAACGTCTTGCACTGCTGTTATCGACTCGCTTTTTCTCCATTTTGCCCTTTGTGAAGCTCCATGTGATTTTTTGTAATAAATCAATTTAAAGTTTTGAGTTTTGCTGCTGGACCTCTAAATCAAGGTAAATAAGAAATATAGTATTGTTTAATTTGAAACTGTTTTATCGACATTGTAACATTATATTAACTAGATGGCGCTAGTGTGCTGCCAAATAAACGTCTTGCACTGCTGTTATCGACTAGCTCTCTCTCCATTTTGCCCTTTGTGAAGCTCCATGTGATTTTGTTGTAATAAATCAATTATTCAAATAAAGTCTTGAGTTTTGCTGTTGGACCTCTTTCATAATATTATTCAGCGTGCGCGTAGATCGTGTACAAGTGGTCGCCCGGGAACTACCTCGACTGTACACACGCTCGCAGATCAACCAATCAAAAACTGACAAATTTCTCCAATCGAAATTAGTCCTTTCCTAGTGACAAAGGAGAATGACCAAATCAGCCTATTCGATATCTATTGCGTCTTAATCATTCACATATCAAAAGTGTTCTCTTAAGTTATAATTATTACTGTTAAAAAAAGTTTTCTTTATAGAACGCCGCGTTAAGAGTCAAGTGATAAATAAATGCTGAACTGAACTGATAGTCATACGATAACAGTTGTCATAACCTCAAAATACCTAAAAAGTCTTAAGCTAAAAATGAAGATAGCTTCAAACTCCCGAATGATATTGTAATGTAATTTTTTCTTCATAATTTCAACATCAGTCTGCGCGCTCGCGCCACCCGTAGCGCACGCGTATTGATTGAATTGGTCGCGAAGTCGCGAGACAACCGTTGTTACGATGACGGCGTCCAGTACTTTGAAATGTGTAACGTGCAACATTGTAATTAATGAAGTTTTGTGCTTCATTCAAAATAAAATTGATGTGATGGACGAAGTGTCCCTAGTACGTATTTGTGAAACGGCTTTTACAGTGGACGAGATCGAAAATGCTAAAACCTTATTTTTCGAGTCTGTTTCCGCGCGAAAGAAAACAAGAAAGCGAACTGGAAAATCTCTTCGGAATCTTCAGGATGTGATAGCATTGTTCAAAGAGACGGATCCTAATGAAACACCAATATTTGTGGCAAAAGAAATTCAGAAACTACCCCCAATTTCTTTTGACCATGTAGACGTGACGAGACTTTTGAAAGATATTCTTATCCTAAAAAACGAGATGAAGGCCGTGAGAGAAACGTATGCTACTTTGGAGATTGTTGAAGATGTAAAGAAGGACCTATTTAACCTACAAAAGACGTCACTTGTGAATAACTTTTGTCTCGATAATGTAAATACAAGGCGAGGTGTTCATCTTTTAAACGACCACAGTTGTGATAGTGGCCCCATGGGCTTTCATCCAATGACATCTGATTCTGCTGAGATGGGTAACCTTCATGAGAATAGTCACAACAGCGAGAAGTTGACCACAAAATCGTCAAGTCGTGGTCACATCGTGTCCGGTATCCAAAAGTCGCCCTTATTAATCCCACCACCCACAGATCAGTCACCGCCCTTGCAAGTACTAACTGAGTCATACATCAGTCCCGTTAATAGCGGGCTAGCTCCCGTCAACAACAAAACAGCTGACCTATCGCAGCGAAAGACATTGGCCGACATAACTCGCACGGGCAGTTGGAAAGTACAAAAACCAAAGGATGAATGGATCGTTGTACAAAAACGAAAAATACGAAATCAGTTCCTAAGTAATACTGGAAAGGCGAATGTCAGCTCTAATGATAAATTTCGTGCCGCGGAAATTAGTTTACCTATTTACATTTATAATGTGGCAAAAGACATTTCCACTACCGACATTTCGGATTATATTATGAAAAAAACTAATTTAAATGTAAAGATACAACAACAAAATGTGAATAGCAACAAGCAGTATGACTCGTACAAAATATTTGTTCCCAACCACAAATTGAATTTATTTTTGCAAGAAGACTTTTGGCCCGACGGAATATTGTTTCGCCGGTTCGTTGATTTTGGCAGTAGGAAACCAAACCAACCTACTGAATGTAACACAGTGCATAAATAAAATAACTGTAAATGAAGGCCAAATTTGTGAGTTTTAATTGCAAGGGTGTAGTTCGTTCGGTGGACTGTGTGAGGAAGCTTTGTCAGGATGCTGATGTCGTCGCGTTACAGGAGACCTGGCTTCTACCTCATGACGTATCCTTTCTTGCCGGGATAGACCCCTGCTTCGTCTACGTTGGGAAATCAGCGGTAGACACTAGTGCTGGAATAATCAGAGGACGGCCGCACGGCGGAGTGGCGTTGCTGTGGCGTAAAAACTTGTTTCCGTCAGTGAGTGCCATACAGTGTCATAGTTCACGCTTAGTCGCAATAAAAGTCAGTCTCTGTGATCGTGATATGTTGGTTTTCTCAGTGTATATGCCCACGGATTGCAGTGACAATCTTACTGAGTTTACTAGTTGTCTGAGTGAGATTAGTGCAATAATTGAAGGTAACAATGTTGAATCAGTTGTTATGCTGGGAGACTTTAACGCCCACCCCGGTGAGTTATTCCACTCTGAACTATTGAACTTTTGCACTGAGCAATCATGGTCGTGTATGGACTTATTGATGCTGCCTACAGATACTTATACGTTTGTGAGTGAGGCTCACGGTTGCCGGCGCTGGCTCGACCACTGTGTTGTGTCAGCGGCGGCGGCCCGGGCAGTCAGCGGCGCTCAAGTGTTAACGGACGTGTACTGGTCGGACCATATGCCATTATTGATTACATGTAATCTAGATTTAATTAGACCTAAAATTGAATGTTGTAAGTTTATACAAAATAAAATAATATGGGGCTACAGGGATCCTAGCCAAATAAATAAGTACCACGAAATTTGTAATTCTAATCTGAAAGAGGTTGATTTTCCGTTAGAACTGTCTGGCTGCGGTGACAAAAATTGTGACAATAAGGAACATAAACTGATAATAGATGACCTGTATAATAGAATTGTCACTATACTTACTAATGCTGCGGAGTGTACTAATGTCAGCAAGTCCAAAACAAAAGCTAGGCCCGTGGCGGGGTGGAACACGCATGTCTTGGGCGCTCACAGGGCGGCCCAACTCGATTTTAAAATATGGGAACTTTATGGCAGGCCTAGTACTGGTAATTATTATAACACAATGGTTAAATCGAGAAAAATATTTAAATCAAAACTGCGTTGGTGTCAGAAAAATCAGGATAAAATCAAAATGGATATTCTGGCCCAGCATCATAAAGATAATAACTTTGGAAAATTTTGGAAAACTACAAGCAAAATAAATCCCACACCGAGTCTTCCTGTGAGCGTGGCTGGCATGCGTGAGCCAAAGGATATCGCAAACCTGTTTCGAGTTCACTTTCGCGTTGACTCTCCCCTAGGATCTGCTCAAGCAGCGTCAGCGCGCGCGACCAATGAAGGCACGGCACGTACAGTTATTTTCTCGCCCGCGGAGGTTAGATCCACGATTAAAGGCATGGTGAGAGGAAAATCCCCCGGCCACGATGGTCTGAGTGTTGAACATCTTCAGCATGCAGGCGACCACTTATCGCGAGTATTGACCATGCTGTTTAACTTCTGTATCGGGCACTCCCACCTGCCATGCGGTATGATGAAGACTATTGTCACGCCGATTGTTAAGGACAAGACCGGTGATAGTTCGGACCTATCCAATTATAGACCAATATCTCTTGCAACAATTATTGCAAAGGTGCTTGACAGGTTGCTTGATCGACAGCTTGATAAATATCTTAAATTGCATGACGCACAGTTTGGCTTTAAGGCCGGCTTGTCTACGGAGAGTGCGATTCTGTCGCTTAAGCATACTGTACGGTACTATTCAGACAGAAAAACCCCGGTTTATGCCTGCTACCTGGACCTCTCAAAAGCGTTTGACCTCGTCTCCTACAGTACACTGTGGAATAAGCTCAGCGCGTTCAGTGTGCCCAGTGAAGTTGTTTCCTTGTTCCAATATTGGTATCAGCATCAGAAAAATCAAGTGAGATGGGCAGGTTCGCACTCAGATGAGTACGGAGTTGACTGTGGTGTCAGGCAAGGAGGAATAACATCACCGAAGTTATTCAATTTGTACATTGATCAGTTGATCGTTGAGCTTAGCAACACCCAGGTCGGTTGTCATGTAGACGGGGTGTGTATTAATAATATCAGTTACGCAGACGACATGGTGTTGCTGAGTCCGTCGATTGCTGCATTAAGGCGACTGGTTGGTATTTGTGAGCGGTATGCGGCGGCCCATGGACTTAGATATAATGCCAAGAAGAGCGAGTTAATGGTGTTCAAGGCCGGCACCAAATGTTACACTAACGTGCCTCCGGTTCTATTGTCCGGAACTCCTCTTAACCAAGTTACAGCAGTAAAGTATCTGGGTCATTGGGTCACTGCAGATCTTAGGGATGATCTTGATATTGAGCGGGAGCGAAGGGCTTTGGCTGTCCGATGTAATATGCTGGCTCGCAGATTTGCACAATGTAATGATGAGGTAAAGATGACGCTGTTTAGAGCATACTGTCAGTCGTTTTATACGTGTAGTCTGTGGGTCAATTATACGCAAAGGGCATACAGCGCCCTTCGCGTTCAGTACAACGATGCGCTCAGGATGCTGTTGCGGCTGCCACGATTTTGCAGCGCATCGGCGATGTTTGCGGAGGCGCGGGTTGACGGGTTTCATGCCGTAGTTCGCAAGCGCTGCGCCTCCATGTTGGAGCGCGTTCGAGCCAGCCGCCACACTATCCTGAGTACAATCGCCGACAGGTGGGACTCGCCTATCTTACAGCACTGGATTCGCCTGCATGTTGCCCGGTAGCCCAACCCAGTTTGTTATTATTATTCTGTCTTTTGATTCGGTAAATTTCATTAAATTGAATAAATAATTGTAATACATTTTATTAATTGATAACATTTAATTCTATTTCATTTTTTTAAATAATTTATTTTTAATTGATTAAGTAAATGACTGTTTGACATTAATTACGTTATAAATTTATAGTATAATACAATACATAAAATACTTTTTTATCTGTAGTATGTTAATTTGAAATGTATGTAATGATATGTTAAATAAATAATATGTAATGTTTTGTAATGATATGTTAATTAAATACTAACAATTAGTTTTTAAGTTTTTTACTAACAATTATGGATCATTGTTGTCTATTAAATGAATTTATTATTATTATTATTATTATAATTTGGAGCATTGATGCTATTGATTACTATTTATTTCATTAAAGCGCTGTTACCCTAGCTAGCTAAAAAACTAGCCTAACTCCCATAGTAAAAAGGTCATTTTCCTTTCAAAATGTATTCAAGAAGTTTGACATTTTGTATTAGGTTGAAGTTGGTGTTGGTGACCGAAAAATATTGAACTTAAAATTTACGACCTCCGTGGTCGTATAGTCAGCACGCCGGTTCATGGCGTCGCTATCTCAGAGCTTCCGGGTTCGATTCCCGGTCGGGTCAATTTAGAAATAACTGTTTTCCTTAATAGATTTCGGGTCTGGGTGTTTTCTTTGTACAATAAGTATGTTTATTCGTTATCTATCCAATAAAAACAAGTTTCAAAAGAAGCTTTACTTTTTTTCTGTTTTTTTTTTGAGAGAAAGACACCATTGTTAATGGATTCCTCGTAGATCTATCTCAAGAAAGTTAAAATCTGAGTGGCATATGTACAAAGACTTGTCAACAAAGATTTGGGCCCCGACTGCTACAATTTTTCTTTGCAACTTTGGCGATTCTTAAGTTAAGTGCAATGGGGTATGACGACTTTCTTGTTTTAGGGTTTTTTCATTTACAAATTATACAAAAACGCAGTCGGGTTTTTAAGTTTTTTAAATTACCGTTTGTTATTTTATATTTTTTTTAGTTTTATTATTAAATGAGTTGAGGGAGGCCTTTGCCCAGCCGTGGGACAAGCCGGGTTGAATAATAATAATAATTGAATGCGTATTTAAAGTAACCTCTAAATATAATACACATGACACACAAATATTTTGAAACATAAACCCATTGAGCCGTTCAGTCTGCAGAGCGTTCCAAACAATTATACATACATACTCTCGAAAAACATAACCCTCCTACTGGCACAATCGGGTAAAAACATGGAAGAAAATCCCTCAATATTATTTTTTAAACTTATTCTACAACGTGCTGATTTTTGATTTAGGGAAAATTGAGGTAGTAAGTTAGACCGCCTAATTAATGACATAAGAAAAATATTATTCCGATTCTTGCATTTTCGCTTTTTTCCATTTTCATACAAAATAATTAAATTATTGCAATGCACTCGGTGTGACTCGGACTGACTTTAAGAAACTACCTCGTGAATATCGTGCACGCCCACAAAACGGACACGGTCACATCCCTAGTTAAGTGAAACACCTCTTGTCCTGTGCCTGCCTGTTGTTTACTACAACTAGAGTATATTATTCTGCGACTAGAGGCGTATTTTTTAATGAAAATAAACTACTACGCAACGTAGTAAATGGACACACTGAGAGCACAAAGTGTCAAATTTACCTTAGAATATTAATGTCTCGTGCAATATGCGATTAATAGAAAACTTTTTAAAGTCAAAACCATTATTTTAAGGTAAGGAATCGTTGATTAAAATTTCCCTAAATCAAAATGAGCACTCTGTATATCGGCCCTAGCATTAAAATAAAACGTATCAGTATCTCCCATACTCACATTGTGCGCCCCATTGTGATTGCTGTAAGTGTCCAGTATAATGGCAAGCCCGTAAAAGTAGTCCTTGCTGCCAAACACCGGGCCCGTCTGCATGCGATCCCTCACGTACCATAGCGCGAGTCCGTCGCCGAACAAGTCCTTGCCGCGACCGTGCACCTTGAACTGAACTTGGACCTCCCAGTTGCGTGTATGGCATGGCTGTAACAAAGTAAAATACATTTACATAGGTTCACGAGATCCCCAAAGGGTTGTAGGGAAGCGTGGAAGGAAGGAGGATGAATGCCACAGTGTAGGAAGGCCAAAGGGAAGATCTTCCTCCGAGCTGGGTGGTATAGCTCAGGGACCGAAGTCCAACGGATGTTAGTTGGAGCACATGAGTAAAGAAACGGAACAGAGACAAAGCTTCATATAACCGCGCCGTCGCGAGTCAACTACTACAAGCATACGGCGCATGTGTGCGTGTCCACTAGCCGCTGCGTCACGTATGCGCCGCCACTGGATAAAACCAGTTTACCACAGTATTTACGCTCGCTCGGCCAGTGGACACACGGAGAGACTCGCGACGGCGGGCGCGTTGTATGAAGCTTTGTCTCTGTTCAGTTTCTTTAGTCATGTGGTTGGAGGTCCTATACATAGCGAAGGAGATGGTGATTTCTTCGCTACCGCGATGCAGGCTTACTATACTATTTTATCGTCGTAGTATGGAGACATCTCGTTGGTATGCGTTGGTAGCGCCATCTGTTGACACGGTTGAGATGGTGTTTGCTTCGTGTCGAATAAAGTTGCGGCGTCATGCGGTAGGTGGCGCCGCCCACAGGGTTATAAAAGCAACGTAGACCGCAGAAGCAGTCCACTAGTCCACTATTATAGTCCACGTTTCACCAAATTACTACTGCACATGCGCTAAGCGTATATAGGTGATGAGCCTATCACCGCTCTATGCTGTTGGCAGCATGTGCAGTATTTAGTCCGTTAGTCGTCTTTTATGACACCTAACGGAGATAATAACCGTGTCGGGTAGCGGAGAAAGAATACTACCACCCCCTCTGTTCCCTTGGGTGTCGTAAAAGGCGACTAACGGACAAAAGACTGCACATACATCCTACAGCATAGAGCGGCAATGGGATCATGACCTGTCACGCTGAGAATATGCGCAGTCGCTATTTGGTAAAAAGTGGACAATGGCAGAGGACTGCTTTTGCGGTCCTCATTGCCTAGTCTCTGACTAACCCTTCGGAGATAACAGTCGTGATTATACGTATATTTGAAACGGAAGAGAGGGGTAGAATTCTTATACAGTGCTCACTATATAAGGTGACTGCTAGAAACCGCAAGAAACTTCAAGGGCCTGTCAGGTGCAATGTTTTAAACATGACAAAAATGACAAAAAAGGAATTCGTGTTTTTTCATTTTTAATGAAATAATTCATTTGTTGAATTTTAATTGCATAGTCTTTGTATAGTATAGTAGTGTAGTATCTAATTTATTTTAAAGCATACGGCCGTCTGTTGACCCGTCCGCGTCAGCTGGGCGATAAGTACCTACGTTGACGGGTCAACAGACGGCCGGCCGGCCGGCCGTTGCTAGTGATGTACAAGGCTCGAGGCGTTGAGTCCTATTTTTGAAGCCTCGAGGCGAAATGGCAAGACTCAGTGAGCTCGGTAGGCTCGGAGTCCCAAGCCTAGCCGAGCCGCGAGCTCTCTGAGCTATGCCTCGAGGCTTTAAAAGAGTTAGAGCCTTCAAAAGAGCTCGAACCTTCAAAAGTGAGCTGGAGTCTTAAAATAAACGCAAGCCTTCAATAAGAGGTCACTTTATGTTTATAACTTTAATATCTCTGTAACTAAGTAATAAATTAATATAGTTAGTGGTGTACATTTTAAGACGAGTCCTTTTGAAGGCTCGAGTTCTTTCGAAGGCTCGAGTTGTTGTTCAGAGAGCTTGCTATCGAACTTATAGAGCCCTGCGAATAAGATTCGAGTCTCCAAAATTAGAACTCAAAAAGATGAATCTATTATGTCATAAAGTCCAACGTAAATGCTTAATTTATTGTGCTATACCTCTACTTATTTTTATTTATCAGCATCCATTAAAACTAGAGCGCAGAAAAATACTAGTGCGCTAAAAAGGCTCGTGCCCTGAAAATGCTTCGAGATCGATCGGGCACTCAAAAGGGCTCGAGCTTTCAAAAAGGCTCGAGCTCTGCAAAAGACTCCCGAGTTGTCGGGCGCCATACAAACGAGGCGAGCCCTGTAAACGACACAGAGCTCTAGGCAAAGGTCTTGGACGCCTCGAGCCTTGTACATCACTAGCCGTTGTCCCCGTCAGCTGGGCGATAAGTACCTACGAAAAAACATGAATTCCTTTTTTGTCATTTTTGTCATGTATAAAACACTTAACCTTGAACTTTCTTGCGGTTTCTAGCAGTCATCTTATATAAGAATACTACCCGTTACACAACACAGCTTTACAAAAGTAAAGTTAAAATTAAATTAAATAACGAATACTGTTTAAAGATATACATAATTGATTTTGTAACAATACAAAATGATAATTTAAGATGCTGAAGACAAAATAATAGTTTTTTTATTATACTTGTGGTTTAAGCAACACCTCTAACAATAAGACCTTATGACAATATCCGAAAATAGATCAAAGACCTTCAATTACAATGTGATCAAAGTTTAAGACAATAAATATAAGATTATGTTTAGTTCATGTTCATGTTAATAATTATCACTTATTTATTACAAACAATAAAATTTACAGTAGGTTATAAAGACTGTTATATACAGTGATCGGAATTAGGTGAGCTAATTTACCTAAACTTCATAGAACAGAGACCAATGTAATATTATTAAATGTACCTAGTGATGTTCCGAAATCAAAGACAATTATTATTAAACTAGCTGACCCGACAGTTGTCCTGTCTTAATTATGAATATTGAATTCGAATTGGTATAAGTAATTAATAAAAAAAATATTTCTAATTCTTTCTTTCATAGGAACCTTCACCTGACAATAACAAACACAACAAAAAAAGAATTAGCGAAATCGGTCCAGCCGTTCACGCGTGATGGCGTGACCAAGGGAAACAGGGATTCATTTTTATATAGATGTCCCAAAAAATTTAGTAGTAAGGAAGTCTCCACATTGGCCTCTGTTCTATGAAGTTTAGGTAAATCAGCTCACCTAATTCCAATCACTGGTTATCAATTATTATATATTTCTGTTAAACAGATGGGTAAAAGAACATGCCTACGAATGCTTAAGTATGTTATCAAGTCAATACTCATTAAACACCATGACCGTGACATGATTTTTGTAACTACTAAGCCATAAAATGTACATTACGTTATGGCCGGCATACATTTGCTTTTGCCTAGGAAACGTTAATCAGGTAGTCATGCTTATGAATTCAATTTCGTTCAGCTCTTAGTAATGGATACTTAATAAAATATTTATTTTAAACTTGCATCAACTTTTCAATTTTTTTTTACATTTCTTCTCTGTACCTGCGGCTTATAAGGCACTTTATATCAATCAAAGTTTATCAATATAAAGGCTAGGTACTTGGAATTAATATTTATGCATTAATAAAGAAAATTAGTTAAAAGACTAAAAATTTTACTTTTGATCTTTATTAAATTTGTATGAAGACAGCATTACACTCCTGAATAGAAAGTAATAAAAAATATATTGATATTTCAGTACCTAAGTCATGTTACAAGAACTAAAGAGCCTTACCTATAAACACTATTTCAGCATCATTGAGTTGAACATTGTTATGTCTGTTTCTTTGTTGTTTAAATTCAAAATGACGTTAGTGTGACGTAGACAAAACTTGTCTAACTAAATAAAGCTTAAATAGTCAAAAATATTCTCTAAATGACTTTACCAGTGAAGTTGCTTTTATCAGGTTGACACTGAATGATTTTTTATTTCTTTTGTCATTGAGAAAAAATTAACCATTTGTCATTTAACCTCAAATGGCAAGTGTATGACGTTCTGATGTGGAATCTCATATTTGAGTTATTTGGGGTAGTCATTAGGTCCATGGAGATAGGGTGCTCACCAGCTTTTTAATTTAACCTCTTAGCCCCCGAGTGGTCTCATGAGACCGCACCTACAGAGCGCGTCATTCCGTCAAACCCCAAGTGGTCACATGAGACCACACACTCCCACTTGACTTTGTACCGTGTTTCGAAAAACTTACAGACTACTTTAGTATGAACAAGTTCGATGATCTATGTTCCTTCATAAATTTTACGCATCGTGAACGCAAAATCTAGCATCTTTGTTTTATTGGTCATTTTTTAGGTAAAAGGCGGCATTTGTGATGTCATTGTCTCTCGCTGTCATTTTTTTGACATTTTGATGACACAACCGTTTGGGGCCTGAAAGGTTAAACCAATCCAAACCGTAGAACTAGCAGCTACCAGGGTCTTAGCCTCGCCATTCAGAGAGGCTATAATAACCTGCTGGGTAAAATGCCTGATGGAGATGGTTTGGAGCAACTTTTTTATAATTAAACTCTCTAATTTAGTATTCAGTTAGTCTCCTATTTACTTACTGGTATAAGGCATTACTCTAGATCAAATAAATAAATAGTAGAAAAGTTATAAATTGCCATAATACCAAAATAAAAATTATCTGGATAAGTTCCACGGTAGCTCAACTGGAATTAGCACCTAGCCTGGATTGCCAGAAGGGTGTGTGTGGGTTCGAATCCTGCTCATTGAATTTTTTTGACACTGTCTTTTTCAATTTGTAATTTGTTCACAACAAACTTTGTATTAAAATTATTTAAACAATAACATTAAAATTATCTCTTTAAATGTTTCTCTTTGTTCTGTTTGTGTTAGCTTTTGATTATATACATGTATATAGTCAAAGGTGTTAGCTTATCCTCGTAAGCTGATACACTTGTATCAATAATTGGCATTGGTTTTACAAACAGATAAAATGTTGTATAACCTATTTCGGAAATCCTCTTTTGTCATAACCTACTTGGCTTGTATATGCAGTTGAGTTTTAACTTCATTGTTTTACTAAGTTAAGAGAATATGAATACTTATAATTTACTATAGAATCAAGAGTGAAATAGCCGCAGATGCATTAGGTGGTATTTAAACCGAACACCAACAGTCTTTCGATTGGCCGAGTCAGATAGCAATGAACTTTAATATTAAACAGGGTATAAGTAGTATTGATAAAAGGAAGCATGGCCATAACGAGGAAGTATCTACTTCTGTAATTGAATTAAGAAGTGGGTGAGTTTAGAGTAAGAATAAGCTAGAAAATCATGTTTGAAGTGGGCACAAAAACTATATTGTTGGCACTAAATTAAATACTACCATTGTTAAGCTATTAATCTACCGTAGTGGAGCTGTAATAACATAATTATAGGGATAAATGGGACTTACTACAGTGTTCCAAATGGCTCCAGATTTGGATTGCATATCTGGCGTGAGTCGGACGTAATTCGAAGTCACTATTGTGTTACCTAAGAAGTCCCAATAAGGCACCGACATTCCACTCCCTGTGAAGGAGACATACATTGTAATATTCGTGTAATTCCATCACGATTGAAATGAAGATCAAAGTCAATCGAGTCACAGGTCACTCACCTTGGTAAGGCTTTGTGAGAGAATGCTCTCTCCGAACGTAATCTCGGGTGTTCCATTCTGCCAATATAGGACTACAGAATAAGAATACACCTAAGATTTGTAGTAATAATAGGTTTTCAGTCAACATTATTCTAATTTCGCAGATGAAATTCGAACAAACTGACAGCACCAACGCCAAATCATGGCAGATTGACAACTTGACACTTGACAGACGCCGCATCCAATGTTGCCAGCTATTATTTAAAACAAACAACTGAGCCAAAAAACTGGAACTGGATAGTTTCGAAATCCAAAGGGAAACGCCACTGCGTAAAAAGAAGAAGAAGATTTAAATCATAACTTCACTTTCACAAAAGAAGAAAGAGAAAAGTAAAACAGTGATTCAGTGTTTATTTTGAATAAATAGTCAAGGCTAGCAGTGATACCAATTTCGGCTACAAATAAAATGTGCTATAATAATCTGTATAAAAATAACAAGCTACTTTGATTTCTATAAAACTTATTTTGTAAGAAAACGAGTACACTTACAATTCAATTAAACAGTAATCACAAATAGCTTCAAATCTTAAATTCAACCCATAATTTTGCCGGCCTTGTCGTTTTTAAAATTTGACTAAATTGGCTGGTGCTGGTTTTACAAAACTATGGCGACATTTTTTTTTGTAAAATACGTCGGTAAAACAGTTCTAAGCATGTAGCGCCATCTCTAAAATTGTCAAGTGGAACTGGTGGCAGATAAGTTTGTGAAGTAGTTCACAGTTACTACTACAGATGGCGTAACTTAGTAAAGTACTTTTTAGTTATTCATTTCTATAAAATATATTCATATCATAGTCATTATCCACTTGGGTTCTGTTACACCATTAGGCCGCAGCACGGTAGTTGAACAAAATCTCCATAATTTATTGGAGTTTCTGTGTTATATTTATATACTTACCTACGTAGGGAGTAAGTAAGTAGGTAGGTATACTTATTAATTATTATAGTTTTGGAACAATCACTCCTTTCTTCATTATTAGGTTTTTTAAATTATGTATAGAGTTATTTGCCATTCACAAAAAATGTCTAATAAGCAGTAGATAGATAAGGTACCTACCGATAGCAAAAATAGGTCGCTACCACGCTTGCATTGTATGCGACGACGACGACGCGCGCGGTAGTCAGTAGTAAAAGTCGCAATTTAAGATGTCATTGACCTTCCGCATGGTGTTTGCGACCTCGGCACAGGTACCTATATGTAGCAAAACGGGGAAAGTGGGTACATCCATCACCGAGTGAAAGCTCGCCGCACCCTTCAGCGTCGTTCGGCTCACATTTTAATGGTGGAGTGACCTCAGATGACGTTTGGGGCAGTTTTGAATGCGCAAGAGAGTCAATAATACGTTTTTCTTCTCTTATATGTATAATGGCTTCGTGCGATCAGCACATTTAGCCAGTGTCAAGTTTTTAATAGTAATTATTATTTTCTTTACATTAAGTGGATGATAATGAGTGATAATTAACGTTTAATGGTAAATGATTTTCCCCCAAACCCCTCGAGACTCAATAAAGCTGTGGGACTTTATAGAGGTCTCACACGGACTTCTTGAAAGAGCATTTGAAAAGTGATGTTGCACTGTTTTGTTTTATTTGCTAACACTAATGCACGTTCACGAACACTTTAATAATAATCCATTATTTCACATTAATATTCGACAAAACACAAATTATAGAAAATAAAACAAAACTGCAGACATGACGCTTCACTTTCCCGCCTAGAAGTCCATTATTATGTTCGAAACAAAACAGATGAATAATGTATCTTGAAAAATTGAATTAAGAATGACGAGTAATAATAATAAAAGTTTCGCCGCATTGTGGCTGCTACTGTATTATAGGTTGAGTTTTTGAAACTCTACAAGTGTGTGACGCAAACTGAAAATAGCATCTGGATAAGAGGAGTTCATGGTATACATAAATACCTACGTATAAACATTGATTAACGATAGCTTAAATTATAGCGCAGTTAACATGCTAAGAAGACGTTTTGGCATTTCAATGTTAGTTCGCTTATAGCATTATATCTGTAACTGTTTTTTGCAGTCACGAATTATTATTTACATACATACATATAATCACGACTATTATCCCCGAAGGGTTAGTCAGAGATTAGGCAATGAGGACAGCAAAAGCAGTCCTCTACCATAGTCCACTTTTCACCAAATAGTGATTGCACATGTGCTCAGCGTGACAGATGGTGAGCCCATCGCCGCTCTATGCTGTTGAAAGTATGTGCAGTCTTTAGTCCGTTAGTCGCCTTTTACAACACCCAAGGGAAAAGAGGGGGTGGTAGTATTCTTTCACCGCTACCTTACCTATTTATTCCTTTATAAACAACCACTTGGAAAATTCGCCAAGGAAACTGTGTCTGGAGAATTTTTCGTTCTTATTGCGAGTGGTCGTGGGATCGAGTCCTACCAGATGCAGTAATATTTTCAATTGGACAATTTTAAGCGGTACTGTTGTTAAGTAATACAAAAATAACTATATTTTTTATTACACGTTAGCTAGCTATGTTTATTTATTATGACTATAATACTATGTATTATCAACAGATTAGTTAGTATACTTAATAATTGTATATGGCAATAGTAAATACGCGTATGCAGCGTCCGCATGCTTGCCTGCCACTTGCCGCAAACTCCAATTTGTTCGACGGATCGGCTAAAAGGGCTTACAAACCAAGCCAAACGCTCTATCCACACGTTTGAATTTGCGACAAATTGTTGAGGTTTGCGTGTGGACGCGGCATTAGATGTTGTTGAATATTGTCCGTCTATAGTCCATGATGGTGACTGTAGGGGCTTTCCAATACTCGGACGCTGTAAAAGAAAAGGCAAATAGAAATTAATAGAAGGTTCTTTGTACTGGCGCATAGAAACGCCTTCACAGAAGCTCTTCTCAACTTTATACCTAATTTGTCTATGTTTATACTGAACTATTGGTGAAATGATGCATCTGAGCTGTTTTTTCTTTTATTATCACTTTTATAGTATTTCCTAATATTACTATAAGTACTGTTTTTATTTTTTATACCGTTTTGTTTAGTGGACAATGTTATTTAAATAATTAACTTTAATCGGTATCCTAAGATTTCGCGATCCAGAGTTTTAAGAGCCTCAGTGCAATTCGGTTAAAACCTAATCCACTTTCGAACGCTTTTCATTGATTTCCATAGTTGTTTTTCATTGGAAAAACACATTTAGAGGCGTAATCTCACACTATTTTTTGCTATAACCTAACTTATCTAAACACAAAGCCAATATGCTAACATGTGTAATCATAAAAATAATGGTGAGTCTGCTAGCTTGAGACGTGAAGCTGGCAGCCTCAACAGAAAGTTTGAATATCTTTGGTTATATCTGATGAAGTTGAAGTAAGGCATTTGCGAATTCACATGGCGGATAGGTACTTACATTATTTCCTCTCTTTTCTGGCGTTTATACTGCTTCGCTTTTGTACCACCATTTTCATGTTCTAAAGGCACCTAAAGTTGAGGCTGCTTGCCAGACGTCTAGCTAGGAGCCACACTAAAACTGCTGCTAAGCCCTTAAGGTACTGATAGACATGCTACTAAATAAGTATGCTTATTAGCATGCTTATTATAAGTGTATACGTAATAAGCATGCTAATTACTAGCAACGTTTTGACACACATACTACTAAGTAGCAATTGCTCAATAGTAGCATGCTTACGTGCTAGTAATGAGCATGTCTATCGGTACCTTTAAGGTACCGATGTATCTGTACCTATAAGTAGCCTTAAGGTTTAGTCAAAGACTTAATTATTATATAAGTCAAGAGCACCGCAAAATCAGTTCTCTGCCATAGTCCACGTTTAACCAAATAAAAACTGCAAATGTGCTCAGTGTTATAGGTGGTGATGATCACCGCTCTATGCTGATGGATGTATATGCAGTCCGTTAGTCGCCTTGAAGAGATGGGTGGGTAGTATTCTTTTAATGAACTGCCACACAAAGTGCTTTATGTGTCAAGATCTAACGACCTCCTCCGTCCGTCCTCTTTGCTCGGATCTTGACCTATATGAGGCGGTTCCCCCATTCACTATCCAATCGTGACGTCACAACTTTCTACATCGAAAGTGACGGATAAAATCAAAAGTACCCGAAGGTCGCTAGATCGACCTACGACAACTAAGGCATTTGGGTCAGAGAAAGTAGTGAAAGTGGCCATGAACTACTCTTCGCACTCTTTAACTAAAAACAGTCACTTTTTGGCTAGTACACAATTTTCGACTTTACACTGATACAATTAAGGTTTCATTGTTGCAATGGCGGTCAATGTTGAAGGTGTACTTATGCTTGTTAAAATATTAATGATTTCTATTCGGCTAGATTTTCGAGTTGACACACTTGCGCGCGAGATTGTGTGATTGCTCATTTTGTTTATAAAATGTTCTATCATTACTTCAAGAGTAGAGAGAGAGAAAAAGTACTGTGGAGCGGAGTTTATTTTGGAATCGAGTATAAACAATAACCACAGGGAACACGGCCATGTACCCCTATCTGTGATTTCACTAGATCTAGTAAATATTAACCGTGGCGGGTAGAAGTGAAAGAATACTACCACCCCCTCTCTTCCCTTCGGTGTCGTAGAAGGTGACTAACGGACTAAAGACTACCCACCGTTGTAGAATAAAAAGGAAAAAGAAACATACATCCAACCCTATAGAGCGGCGATGTGCTCACCACCTGTCACGCTGATCACAAGTGCAGTCGCTATTTGGTGAAAAGAGTACCATGGTAGAGAACTGCTTTTGCTGTCATCATTGCCTAGTCTCTGACTAACCCTTCGGGGATAATAGTCGCGATTATATGTATGTGTGTAAATCGGAACGCAGCAATGTAAAACAATGCTACTTGGCGGCAGAAATAGGTGTTGCGACTATCGCCTTCAAGTCAGTATCAGTATCTTTGCCGTATCTTATACCACTGTGCAAAATGCCCACATGCATGGCATTTGCCTGAAATAAAGTTATCTTTGCAGTGCTTTGTATCAGATACAGAGAGCAGAGAACTAAAGGCTTTAAAGGAACTCTATCTAGAGTCGTCCCATGTAATTTCTGGTGATAGAGTTTCAGGAACGTGGCGAATGGAAATTAATTTGTAGATCGAGGAGCTTGTGTGAAGAATATGTGTCTTCTATGCAAGATCATAGCAAACGGAAAGCGGAGATCACGGACCCTGTAAAGGATTCGAAACGTCAGAAAACTAAAAAGCTATGTAATGTAGTAAAACTAAACGCGAGTTAATCTGTAAAAATTGTTTCAATTCAATGTGAAGTGCTCGCTTAAACCTTAAAAAACAATAAGAAGTCTTCTGTTCTACTCCTTTCTTGAAACGACGAACCGAATACGATCTGACACCGGAAGTCTATCATATCTTATCTTAGTAGGGCCTGCAGAGGTCTCCCTCTCGTAGTAGCACGTCGAACCATTGAGACCTTTTGAGCAACCCCGTCCTATCACTCTGCCTACTCAGTAACAATTACTGTCTTAGGCTTGGCAATGCCTTTAAGGAGGAAGAACCTAAAGTCTTCTCGTTTCGGGTAACTTATACTACACTCACCAAAAAGGTGAATCAACATAATATTATATAACCACAACTATTATCCCCTAAGGGTTAGTCAAATACTAGGCAATGAGGAGAGCAAAAGCAGTCCTCTACTATAGTCCATTTTTCACCAAATAGCCAATGGACATGTGCTTAGCTTGACAGATGGTGAGCCCATCGCTCTATGCTGTTGGAGTTAGTGCAGTCTTTAGTCCGTTAGTCGCCTTTTACGACACCCAAGGTAAGAGAGGGGGTGGAGTAGTATTCTTTCACCGCTGCGCGACACGGTTTACTAAATCATCTCCTCAAATAATGTGTATTTGAGTCGTAACGTACTTTCGCCTATTCCATGCACAAGGATTTTCCTCCTAGTTACAATTCGAAGTTCGAACACGGCTGAGTCATGTTTCCGATAAACAGTTCGAGCCGTCTTGTCTCCGTCTGCGTTTCGGTAGTAAAGTGAAAGTTCTAGAAAGCTGGTGAAAACCGCGCGCGATCGTTAGCTGCAGCCTGCAATGCGTATGCACTATTGTCTCTGCTTTCGTCTATCTAAGTTTATGGTCGTGTCTATCGCCAAAGATAAAGAGGCATTCGAAACGATTGTTTGAGTGTGAGACTTTTTAAATTTGAAAATGATGAACTATCAAATTGCTCGGCGGAGTGTGATGGCGTGACCAATAACAAATATCTCAAGCTCCTCCGTGCTATGGAAGTAGGTAAACGTAAACGGTTGTTGTCGTATGAAGGCAGTCGTTAACTCCCTGCTGAAAAGTTGCGTTTACATAATTTTTTAAGGCACAGTTTACGTAATTTTGTTATACAGGTTGTAACATTTAGATCGGTCTGTATTGGGAAGTCTAAGTAGACTATAAGATATAGGAAGATCTGTTCTCAGGAACCATCTCATCGATTTTATTAATAAGAAAAACTGCGTTCATACATTTTAAAACTTGAACTAAGCTCGGAAAACGAACAAGGACGTTATGAAAAATAAAACTAGCACTATTGTTATTTAGATAACAAGAAAAACTGCATTCATACGTTTTTAATGTACTAAAATCGATGACATGGTTCCTGAGAACAGAACTTCGTATGTCTTATAGTTTCAGACTTATTCCCATTCTGACCGATCTAAATGTTACGATTTAAATGTTATGTTTATCTTGTATACTTTTATCAACTTTTGTAAAGGCTTTTAGTTATACTTTATACTGTTGTAATACAAGACATCCTTAGCAACCTGTAGCAGTCTTCGTGACAGACAGGGGGATAACTTGATCACCATCATCATCAGCCTATTAACGTCCCACTGCTGAGCACAGGCCTCCCATGTAATACCACGCTGGCTCAATGCGAGTTGGTGGGTTTTAACGTCATCTTACGACAACAACGGGGACCAACGGCTTAACGTGCTTTCCGAAGCACGGAGGAGCTTGAGATGTTTTTAATTTGGTCACCCATGAGGCGACTTGGCATTGCGAAAGTGGCTTAGCAAGCAAGATCACAAGGCGAACGCGCTAGCCGCTGCGCCATTGAGCTTTTCGATAACTTGATAATTACAATACAATGACGACTTTGATTCCCGAAGGATTAGCCAGAGACTATGCAATGAGGAGTATATTAGGAGCTCGATGGTGCAGCGGCTAGCGCGTTCGGCTTACGATCTTGACCGTTAAGCAACTTTCGTAATGCCAGGTCGCTGGATAGGTGACCAAATTAAAAACATCTCGAGCTCCTCCGTGCTTCGGAAGGCACGTAAAGCCGTTGGTCCCAGTTGTTATCGTAAGATGACAGTCGTTAAAACCCACCAACCCGCATTGGGCCAGCGTGGTGAGTTATGGCTGAATATCCCACGTGCTATTGTCCATGTGGGAGGCCTGTGCCCATCAGTGGGACGTTTGTAGGCTGATGATGATGATGCAATGAATGAATTTTTAAATGTGCCTCTTCCACTCCACTCAGCTATGCGATTCTCTAAGCGACACATAGACGCTGCGCGCATGGCTGTGATCTGCTGTCTCTTTCCAATTATATGAATATGTAAGAAACAGAGTCATTTCTCAGCGCTGCGGCAGCAGCAGCTATCAAGGCTTTAGCTTAGAGAATCGCACGGCAGCTCACTTATTGACATGCTTATTATCATAAACTTAAAATTACAGCCCATAAAAGCATAAGAACTAAAGCGTCAGAGTCATTCAAATACTTACACTCATAGGATGGTGCAGAAAATCACTTACCACTTTTTTCTGAAGCGGTGCATAGAAAAAGCTAATTTACATTGTAATGTAAATCAGCCTTTAGGCCTATGTATGTGTATAGTTATAAATATTTTGTGTGTAATGTATGTGTGTATATTTGTGCTAGTTAAGTAAAGTGTTTCTTTTGTCTCTTTTTTAAATTAATTGTTAGTCTGTAATAATATGTACACCGCCTACAAAAAAATTTGTACATTTTCACTGGTTGACTGTTAGGGAATGCCTTATGGCATTAAGTCCGCCGTTTGCTGTATTTTAGGCAATAAAGTTTAAATAAACAAATAAAAAGAGGAAGGAAGGAAGGGTCGGGTCACCTTTACCCTACAGTGGGACAAAATATTCTGATATGAGTTATAACGCAGCAGTGGTTTACGCATATCGGTTTTCCATACGAACTTCAAAGTCGAAATTTTTAAAAACCAATGAGCCAATTATGATGAAACTTTGCATGCTAAAGTAAAAAACAGGGATCTAAATAGTTTGTTGAAAACATTTAAAAAAAACGTTTATTTAGCTGAGCTATTGCGATTTAAAGTCCACTATAGAAAGTTTGAAATCGCAATAACTCAGTTAAATAAAAAAAAAATTAAAAAGTTTGCAACAAACACAGACCAGTGGTCTGTGGCAACAAACTATTTAGATCCTTGTGTTTTACTTTAGCATGCAAAGTTTCACAAAAATTGGCATTCTGATTTTTAAAAATTTCTGCTTGGAAGTTCGTATGGGAAACCGAATTGCGTAGACCCTCTGAACACGGCACGTATTTTCAGGAGGTTCCTAACTCTGCAGCACTAACCACCGACAGCTTGGGTCTATCCCCGCTGCCGACGGCAATCTAGGTTAAGCATTTTATAATATTTTATTTTCGAGTTTTCTTAGAATATATTTTTGTAACCGTTGTCGTGTAGCAGTGAAAGAAGAATACTACTTCCCTTGGGTGTCGTAACAGGCGACAAGATTGCACATACATCCAACACGGTTATGCCCAATAGGAGACGTTTATCCCCTTGTCTGTCTCAAAGAGTCCTTCCTATAGGTAGTTAACAATTGAATTTCTATTTTTTATTCTTTTGTTTTACGACAGGTGAGCTGTTATTTGCTGATTATTAATAAGACCTATGAAATATAAAGCTAGGGTCATTCAATAGAAATTCACAGGTTAGTAACCTCTTTCGTGTCGCGTAGCGGTAAAAGAATACACCACACCCTCTCTTCCCTTGGGTGTCGTAAAAGGCGACTAACGGTCTAAAACTGCACATACATCCAACAGCATAGAACGGCGATGGGCTCACCACCTGTCACGCTGCACATGTGCAGTCGCTATTTGGTGAAAAGTGGATTATGACAGAAGACTGCTTTTGCTGGCCTCATTGCCTAGTCTCTGACTAACCCTTCGGGGATAATAGTCGTGATTATTTGTATGTCTGTCAACCTCTAGTAGGTGATTGTGACAGACAAGTGATTGAAAAGCCGAGGTCAATGCCTCCTAGGATGCATTGTGAATTATACTGTAACCGCATGTGACTCCTAGCGCAATCAACCAATCGTTGTACCACTAACTCGTTTGCTATAACCCGTCTGACCAGCCAGTGTTCCCAAAAATATTAGCTAGTTCTATAAAAATTTTTAGTGTACGACCATAAAACCAATTTATTTATCAATGAACCCACGTCTGAAGGAGCTATGGTCAACGACCGAGGATGCAAAACTTTTTGATCTGCGGTGAGCTGTGAAAGTTCTTCTGTGCGAAGTGCCAATGATCTGTCGTTGATTTCCCACTTCTTTCCCACAAACTTCCAAGTTCAAATTTTACAAATTAATTAGCCAATTTATTTGGAGCTTTGCATGCTAAAATAAAAATACTTTGTAGAGAACATTTAAAAAAAACTTAATTTAGCTGAGTTAATGGAAAGTTACATTAAAATTGGTTGATTGTTTGTAAAATTTTAAACTCTGAAGTTTTTATGGAAATCTAAAATACGTAAACGCTTTTAACACTTTAAAAAGTTCTCACTTCGCTTATAGAGTGGTAGCGAGTTAACTTGTGATTCCATATTTTGGTTTTAGGTATATTTTTTATTATTATTTACTTAGACTTAGATTTAGACTGCGATCTTAATCCTTTTATTAAGAGGGATTATTCGTATATATAGTAGTAGGAGATGTGTGCGTGTCGGCTATCCTGTACACAAACTACAGTTATATCTTTCATTATCTAACTGTATCGCGTGGCGATGAAATAATACTACCACCCCCTCTCTTCCCTTGGGTGTCGTAAAAGGCGACTAACCGACTAAAGACTTGCAAATACATCCAACAGTATAAAGCGGCGATGGGCTGGCAACCTGTCACGCTGAGCACATGTGCAGTTGCTATTTGGTGAAAAGTGGACTATGGTAGAGGACTGCTTTTGTTGTCCTCATTGCCTAGTCTCTGACTAGCCCTTCGGGGATAAAGTCGAGTTTATATGTATGTATGTATGTATGTATCTTTATTAATGACTTTACGGTATACGCTTTAACAGCCGAAATTAATAATCAAAGAAGAACAAGCTCAGTAAATCTTTACTTGGCTCAAAAGGTTACAGCCATGTAGGATTTAGATTCAACCATTATTGTACAGATAGTCGTTTCGGGGAACGGTCTTATAGCTAAGAGCCTCGAACTCGATCAACATCTAGAGAGGCTCTTGCTAAAAGGGTCAGATACAGAAGGCAGTACTCCTTCACACGGCACGTACTGTAAGGTAGTTCCTCACCCTGCAACCCTAACCACCGGTAGCTTGGGTTTATACTTTATACCCTCTGCCGGTGGCAACCTAGGTTAGTTTTATAAAGTATTATAAATTGGTTTTCCACCATTACTACCTTCACTATCCGATTTGTTTATTGCAATTGATTGTTAGAGCTTTAGCTCCCTAAAGCTCCCCTTCTTTGGTGATTGTGATGTATTGATCGTTTTCATAGGTTTTTATTACTCCTAATAAATAAATAAACATTGCGTTTAAACGCAACATAATTACCCAGTAAGCTACTGGGACTAAAGAGCTCCTTACGTATGAAAAGCTAACATAATTATTAATTATATACTTATATTGATTCACGACTATTATCCCCAAAGGGTTAGTCAGAGACTATAGGCAATAAAGAGGAGCAGTCCTCTGCCATAGTCCACGTCTCACCAAATTAAGAATTGTTTTTACAATTAGGGATAACAATATAGTGAGATGAAACATTTTGGCCCATATTAATTTGGCCAGATCAGTTATCCACAGGTTTACAAATAGTTAAATTACATAAAAACTTAGTCTAGACTTATGTAGGTAGTTATATAGCGTAAATGTCCAAGTAGGTAACAAATTTTATAAAACAAGAAATAATAAAAGAAGCAGAACTACTACTAATACATGTAAAGATGCAATATTGTTATATACGAGTATATTGCAATGTTTTTTAAATCACAATGACAAGCCTATAAACAGGGTAAAAAAATGACCGTGGTTGGAGGAAAAGATTCCTTTAATATTTTTGATGGCAAATTTCACTGAAAACATTCCTTTTTTTCTAAAATAATTAAAACTGCATTTAAAGATTTTTGAAAAATCACCAGTTTGAGCCGGGAATCGAACCGGTGAAATATGAAAAAAACCTGTATTTTATGATACCAACCGAAACAGTTCATAAGGATCAATTTCTTTTGAACTACATAGTAGCTTAAATTGTAAAGCTTACACACTATAAAAAGATAATATTCCTAAAAGAAGTCCCATTTTCACGCATGCACAGACTTATTTTTCGACTGAATTCGTTACGTGTCGTTACTATGTTGTTTAAAAAAATATATATATTTACGATAGACTCATTCGGTTGGTATCTTAAAATACAGAATGTTTTTTTTTCACATTTCATCGGTTCGATTCTCGGCTCTAGAAGGTTATTTTTCAAAAATCTTTAAAGGCAGTTTAAATTATTTTTGAAAATAAAGGAATGTTTCCTGTCAGTAAAATTTGCCATCATCAATATTAATGGGTACTTTTCTTCCAAACACGGTCCTTTTTTTCCACACTGATACTGTCCCACTGATGTGCAAAGGACTCCATCAATGAAATGAAGTCTTCGCTACATTAGATTGGTAGTGGTTCCATCTTTAATTAAAAAAAAAGAATAAAAAATCAAAACAAAGGTTGTTTTTAGAAATCTAATCGAACGCGACTTCTACGCCTCCGTATATAAATTCGAAAGCTTTTCTCTGGGATTTTGTACACGTACCGGCTAAGAAATTAAGAGGTCGTAGACATCTCATATCGTTATTCAATTCAGGTAGAACCTGATGTTAGATGAATTCATTCGCTAATGAAACGTTTGGATAACCTCCGCGGACATTTACGATTTGATGGGAGTGGGAATCCGTTTTTGAAATATACGACACACGAGTTATTATGACGTTGTTTTGGTAGTGCTTCCGAAGGCACGTAAAGCTGTTGGTTCCGGTTGTCGTCGTAAGTTTATGGTTTTCGTTAGAGCCCTTAAAAAAAGTAAAATATTGCTAAGATTCAAGATTCAAGATTCAATATAATTTATTAAGGTTAGGCCATGTTTAGGTTACAGCACTTATGAATGTCATTATGCCATCGGTTCGTAAGTCTAACTATGGGGCGGGAGCCTTGTACTGAGAAGAACCGGCAAGAAACTCAGCAAGGGCATTTCTTTTCTCCCATTCTTTTACAGCGTCAATTAGAATTGAAAAATGCCCTCCCTATCATAGAAGGGCACTTTCCATTACAATAATAAAAACATAAAACAACTACAACGACATAAAAATAAAAAATATATTAATAAAATGTAGTGGATGCTGTTTCTTTCAACATTAAAAATCCTATAAAGTTTAGCCCTGTAAGTTATCTCTCGTTTGTGGTACGCACGCAGTCCTAAGTCAAAAGCTCCTTTCTACCCCTGTGTTCAAGAATCAATCAATTTACTGAAGCAGCACTATTGGTCACACATCAACTATACTCTAAGCGCCAACCTCCATGAAGTTTTAATGCCAACCTCATTATACATCATTTAGGAGTCTATGGTTTTTACCGCGCTTTTTTGTACGTAATTCTGAAAACATTAAAAGTATTTTACAAATCCACTGATTTTAATTTGCCTAATAAAGCCTGACCCCCTATACCCTGTTACTACTAATAATGATATTTAAAATGATTTTATTTTCGCGGTATCCTGCCTTTTCGCCGAAAATTGTTTGGCAGATTATCACTTGCTAACCAGCGTTTCGCCGATGTTTCACTTTGACAACTAACGATTAGCAAATTTTTGTTTAACAACGTATCATTTGGTAGAATTATTGTTAAGCTGATTATTATAATGACACAAAACGTTTGGGACATTTATCATTTGTCAAATATTTCACTAGGCCACACAACTATTAGACGAATAACGTTTTGTCAGTGTAGCAGTTCCCTTTTCATACATTGATATAATATAAAAAATAAGGGTGCCTATCATTTCATATAATGACAAATGGAATAATTTCAAAAGACAACGTTCATTGGATATAATTTTTACTTGTACTAAATACACTTCCTATAACAACATTCATTAATTTGATAAAATACTCATATTCTATATTTTCATTTGATATATTTTTTTATTATAATATTTAAAAATAGCATTTAACCCTAAATTGATTTCCAATTTTGTCATTAGAAAGTTAATACGTTGTGTTTTCGTTAAGGTTGTGCAACAAAAGTCAGTGACAGAAACGAATTGCGGCAAAACCGACTCCACGTAGACTTGTATGCCCTACGCTAGAGTGTAATTTAAGCCCGCGTAGGCGCGGCGAGCGAAAGCCATCTGCGACGATAAGCTCGCGTGGGACCGCCGGAGCCGTAACAGAAACCATGCCTGCTACATGCTGCTTGCTTGCTTGCATGCTGCTTGCTTGCTTGCATGCTGCTTGCTTGCTTGCATGCTGCTTGCTTGCTTGCATGCTGCTTGCTTGCTTGCATGCTGCTTTTATGATGCATGCATGCTTGTATGCTGTATACTTGCTTCCATACTGTTTGCTTACTTGCAAGCTGCTTGCATGCTTGCTTGCATGCTGCTTGCTTGCTTGCTACATGCCTGCTTGCATGCCTGCTTTCATGATGCATGCCTGCCTGCATGCTGCATGCTGCATGCCTGCTTGCATGCTGCTTGCGTGCATGCTGCTTGCTTGCTTGCATGCTGCTTGCTTATAATACAAATAATGTTTTCTATCATTTGATTATTATTATATCAAATGTATATTATATCAAAAGTACATTATATCAAATAAAATTATAGAATCCACAATTACATAAAATGTTTATTATATTAAGTCATTTGTTATATCAAAATTACACGTGATGACGTCAGCGCGCGCGCAAGTCCTTCTTTGATTTGGGTATGACGCGGCGTAATTTGATACAGGTACTTGAGTAGTGTTAAGTGGTTTTTGTGGCCTTCCTTTTTTAAACACCACACATATTGTATATCGTTGGATTCCTAGAAAAATTATCTTCAATATTATGGCGGTTTCATTAAAAAATATTAAACAAATATTTAATTATATATATTTTTTTTATTTATATTTTTTTTTTACATTTTTTATTATATTTAAAAATTAAACGCGATAAGGGTATCTTTTTCTTCTTTATATGTAACCTCTTACTACATAGTAATAATAATATATAAAAATGTTTACAACTTTTCATAGAAAAATGTAAAGAAAAACAACAATTTCCGCATCGAGTTATTTTTTATTTTTTTATTTTTATTTTTTAAAAATAGATCTTTTCGAAGTAAGTCTGTTTTTATTGACGTTTATTCACACTAGACAGCTCGTGCAGCCAACCGATACAAGCCGCAGACACTAATAACTGAAACCGAAGTATAAAACAGACTAGAAAAAAAATAGGCACTACGTGGCTATCATCAAATAAGCGATCAACATTTGTAGGCACGTCGTGGCTATCATCACCCGAGGGTCTAAAACAATCTGCTACTTGAAAGTTGGCATTTTGAAAAGTGTCACTATGAAAAGCAGACCAAACGTACAGTTGGTAACTGTGAGGTTAGGAAATAAAACAAAATTATGTGATAAGTTGGCAAATGATTGTTCGGCAAAATAAAATTCTGCGAAACGTTAGTTGGCAAGTGAAAATCTGGCAAACAATTTTCGGCAAAAAGGCAGAGATACTTGAGAATAATATGTAGGTACATCCACGGTTGACTGATTGTTTGTCTACGGTAAGCATTTGCCTAATGGTAAGTGACGATAAGGCCGAAGGTGGAAGCGCTTCACCTGGAACCGTCACTGAGGAACTGGCTATCTTATCTCTAAACTGTCGGAACACAACACTGCCCACCCCTCAAACCCCAAGCGGTCGCAAGAGACCGCACCTACAAAAACACACTTGACTTTGTACCGTGTTTTCATAGACTTACAGACTACTTTAGTATGAACAAGGTCGATTATTTCGGTTCTGTGGTACATTTTATGCATCGTGATCGCAAAATATCGCATAGTCTATGCACGATTCTGTCAAATTCGACGTTGACATTTGCGCCAATTTCTGTGTCTTAAAATTTTCACGAGTTAGTGGTTAAGAAGAACCAGCGTAAGTGGTAAGTTTTGTCATATCGGAGTTTATAGGAAGAAAAATTCATTTTTTTATTGGTTCTGAGACTGCATAAAATTCAAATGCAGAAAAGAAGAATGGGCTTTTTTGTATGAAACCCGTCACACCCCTTGTAAGTTCCCGCATGGTAAGTTTCGAAATAAATAGTGTATTTTGTTATAAGGACAGCAAATAGGAACGAGCGAATGAATGAATGAGAAAAAGAAATGAAAGATGAGGGGTGTTTAAGCTCATTTTTAATTATTATTTTTTTATTTTTTATTTTTATTATTATTTATTCAAAGGAATCTGCGAGGGAGGAGTTTAAATTCAAGAAAAATATTTTTTTTCTTACAATTACTTTTTTCTCCAATACCTGACAGATTTGCTGTCATATTCACTTTTCAAGTACTTTTATTTGATGCATGGATGTAAGTGTTACAAGGGGGGGGGGGGGGACATTTTGCCCATTCTTCTTTGCGAGTTATGATTTTTTTATGACTTTAGATAAGATTAGCCAGGCACCAACCAAACTGATTACACGAGAGTCCCGGACTAAATAAATACCATAGAGTCTCATTAAATCTACATTATATGAGAAGTGGCTATAAATTATTTGTATTTCCCCCCTCCACGTATCTTGTAACGACTAATTACTAATAAATAGTTTTCATTTCGTTCGATTGGCGGCGTGACGTCACACAAGATGGCGTGCCAAATGTAGCTTGAAACGTTGTCTAGTTCGGTCTCAGGTTTTATTGCATTTGCCGAACAGTTTCTGTTGCTGGTAACTGTCAGAGACGCGTGATTGCTTGATTGGCAGACGGTCAGTGCACCCAGTGGAACCACTTGGTAGGACGTTATAAGAATCAGTTAGGTGCCTGGTTAGTTTATTGCGACTACGAGAGTGGCGTAAAGAGATGTAAAGAAAATGGCAATGGACACAGAATTAGCAAATTAGGTGCAACCAGCATCTATTTTTCTAATTGTCTTTTATTGTTGTGTTTATATTTGTTAGGACAAAGTTTGTATGAATGACATTTTTTGGTAATTCGTCACGGAATACGGGGAAAACACGCGGAGTCGCGCGAGAGGACCACTAGTGTTTTATAAATAAACTAGCGGACCGCTCGCGACTTCGTTCGCGTGGACCCCGTACCCCGTGACGAATTTTTGAAAATATTATTTATCCTATGTCACCCGGCGAAAGTGTAGCTTCCCAACGGTGAAAGAAATTTTCAAATCGGTCTAGTAGTTTCGGAGCCTATTCAATGCAAACAAACAAACAATCAAATCTTTCCTCTTTATAATATTAGTGTAAATATTCAATTTAAGTACCTTACTCTCGAGTATGCTTACTAAACGAGTATACTTACTCCGATAGCAAAATGAGTTTAGATACCACTCTTTTCTATTATGTGCTTTAAATTTATTTGTATGTTTTTATGGATGTTCTATCTTCTGACATGATCGAAGGTTGGCGGCCTCCGTGGTTGAATGGTTGGCAAGAAACTTCTGGCGTCGCCATCTCTGAGGGTCCGGGTTCGATCCCCGGTCGAGTCACTTTAGAAAAACATGAGTCTAAACTGATTTACTTGTTACTTTAGCAATCGTGTTGATCATCGTAAAGTAAAGCAACTTCCGAAATGGATTCTATTACTCTACAGTAAGTTACTATTATCTTAAAATCACAGAGTGGATGAAAATAATTTTGAAATGTAATAAACTGTTTCCTTTTAATTGTCATTTATATTCACATTTATAATATCTAAACTGAAAATTGCACTTGAAAATAGAATAGGTACTTGTCTCAGACAGGACTCGAATCGACGACGTTTCGCAATCCAAAGGACAGCTCTTCCATGATTTTTAAGAGTCACGTCATTGCATAGCTGTTACTACACCTGACTAGGAGTAAGGTGTAGGTTCTAATCTTGCTCACGGATTACATTTTTAAATTTTACAAAAAGGCTTTTGTGTAAATGTTAATACAACATTTTCAAGCTTTCCATGTAATAAATCGAGTATCCTTAAGTAACTTATTCTTTGTTTATTTGTAAGGCACCTTATGTGCAAGAGTGCAAGATTGTATTCTTAATTTATTTCATACACATAATACATATAATCACGACTATTATCCCTGAAGGGTTAGTCAGAGACTAGGCAATGAGGACAGCAAAAGTAGTCCTCTGTCATAGTCCACTTTTCACCAAATAGCGACTGCACATGTGCTCAGCGTGACAGGTAGCGAGCCCATCGCCGCTCTAAGCTGTTGGATGTATGTGCAGCCATTAGTCCGTTAGTCGCCTTTTAAGACCCCCAAGGACAGAGAGGGGGTGGTAGTATTATTTCACCGCTACGCGTCACGGTTTAAAATAATTTATTTCAGCTACACAATTCTCTTGTTGTAGTTTATTTCGATTTGTTTCATTTCTTTGGGCCCCCTTTTTGTTTAGCTTTCATCTCATCAATTAATGTTTTCACGAATATGACAAATGAATGTGTCAGAAAATGTAATGTAAAAACCTCTTTTGGTTTTCTTTTCTGTTTCTGAAATGTGTTTTGGCATAATGTCCATTAGAAAATACAACATACTGTGCAGGTTATTAAATCTACATTATACGAGTATAGCATTAGGTACACTGAATTATGCACATCAATCTACGTTTAAAAATATCAAAATGCACGCCTTACTCAAAATAAAAAGACAAACGACAAACAAAACGTATGCTGTGTAAATGTTAGTCCACAACAAAATTGAATGCATTAGTCATATTAAGTGCTGTAAAATTTGCCGACAATCCGCTTATTTACGACCCCATAAAATAACTCAAGCCACATTAGCTTGCCTCATAAAACTGACCGTTTTTTTCGCTCAATGAAAGCTAACTATCGCTCTCGAGATGGCAATTATACTATATGGGTATTATCGCATTTCCTACGTCAGCTATATTATGTATATATCGTCATATACATAACTTCGCTGATAGATATAAATAACCAGGCGAGCAACAGAGACAGGTGGTGCCAGTTGTATGAACCCGCCGGCTCGATGTGACCGCGAAATTATTTTCAAGACTACACGAACCTCGAGGGACGCACACCGGCGCAACAATCTGCACGTACACGCGTCTCACTACCGACATGCCAATGTAGGTGTAGTCGTGAGAAACTTGCTGTTACATTCTAAAACAACGCAACGCCACAATTACAACAAATGAATGTCTGCTTTATTGTTAGGCTGCTGACGGTCAAAGTCGAAAGCACCTCCAAGGTGTCTGCGCTGTTCCACCGTTCGCGGTGTGTGGTAAAGTTGCTATCTTGTTCGTAATGTCCGCGAACGGAGGTACATTCAACTTTTAGCCCAGTAAACTCTCGGAGTTCGTTCACCCAGTGCTTGTCAACTGACGTAAACTGAGGGAGATGCCCGACCAAACAGATAGCGGCGTCCCGCTTACGCGTAATGTTCAAGTTTAGAAGTTTTTATTGAACGCTGCGTTGTCGAAATAGTTTACTTTTGTTCGGCTTATGATCGCCTGGTACTTTTGACGGTTTACGTTGGCTATATCGATAGATAACGTACGTGACTACGAGGGTTAAGAGTGACGTTTCGGTTCACTGTTTGTTGTTTGGCTCTCTACGTTTCTGACGATGACGAGGCTGTGCTTGATCGTTGATATTGATACTATTCATAAAATGTATTGGATAGAAAACTTCAAAAGCGTTTGGATTTGTACATATACCAAAGTATAATGATGAATGCTATGATATAATTAATAGTATTTGTAATGAAGCATGTGTTTTACAAGCGATTTTCTGCTAATTGATACAGCACTAAGTAATTCTAAAAAACAAATTGCTGAAAGTTCATGGTTGGCGTGTGTAATGAGAACGAGCGCTCACGTCACATTACGAAATCCCGGCATGTTAAAAATACGAGTCCAGAATTTATATGATCACCAGAAAAATTTCGTGAGAATCTTCCACCCACGTGGGGACATGTTCACGGCTTATCGCAATTCAAAGGTTGCCCTCTCCTCGCTTCTGGTTGCCTAGTAATTTGGATCGGAAAGGGGGAGGTCGATGGAAAGTCACGGCTCCCATTATGCTGGTGATGTATTGCCGCATTGTCTATGTTTACCGTGTGGGTGTTGTTACCGGTTTTTTTATTGTGGCGCAATTCTTGGGTGCCCCGTGTTTTTGAATTTATGGATCCTTCTTGCTGGAATATCAACCTTATTTACTGGTCAAGGAGTTTCTAGTCTTGCGTAGTTTATATCAATGGTATACTGGACAGGACATAGTAATATTATATTGACTATTGGAAGATTGTTTATTACTTTACTGATAGAAGATATAATAATATTATCAGTAACCAATTGATCGTATCAAAATGTAATATAAAGTTTTTGTATCCAAATCATGTAATTACTTCAATTCATCGAAGATAACAACGTTTTAGTCGTTTGAAATAGTTGATGCATCATAATTACTAATTAGTAGTAGTAGTAGTAGTTGATAAATATTATAATGAACCTTTTGTGACGAGACTACACCGATACCATTTTAGGCTAAGAGCCCTATTACATCTCGGCTGTGATTTTTGCGTAAAATGGCCAATTTTGGCGTTCTTGATCTCAGAAATAAAAATACATTAACAATTTTGACTTATTGAGTAGTTTAGAATACCTATTTGTTCGTAGAGGCCTCGCTTTTTGTAAATTTTGCTTAACTTTTTAATTACTTAAATCTAAAATTGCAGAGTTAGATTTGATATAATGCGCGACGGCACTTTTTTGAGCTTCTAGATTGAACTACTGCTCTAAACAAATGAAAAAAAAAGAATGTTATCTCTTCTAAAGTCGTATAGTTCGTAGCAGCCCTCGGAATTTTTAGATATCATTTATTTTATATATAAAACACTTCGAAAAGTCGCTTTAAGTTAACTGTGAATTTCTCCTATCTACGATAATATTATTAAGCCAAATTTATACCAGAATAATTGTTACCTCATGAGGAATAAAGACTTAATAATGAATTTATTATATTATTTCGATAAAAACGATAAATACAACTGCAAAATTACTATAAAATGCGATGCGCCGGCCGTCCAAACTCAGCTTATTCTTGCAGAGTGGAGATTTGTAATATTAAGCACGGTTTTATTATCTTTATTCGATAATAACGATAAATACAAGTGCAAAATTACTACAACACGCGAAAATAAGAATTTCACGAAAAAATCACAGTCGAGATGTAAAGCCTCTAAAATTGTAAAAGTTTAGTTAGTAAACTATTAAAATTTATAATTTTCAAAAAATGCAAACTGCTTGCTAACATCTGGCTGGGTACCTCTCTTGTAAGTACGTAGTTGTCTGTGTTTGTCTATGATTCTCCTTAATCATGTTATTCTTTTGTTACGTTATGTCTAATATACTTTTGCCAGTTGTGACAGACATAAACCTTATTATTAAATAGTGTCTTTTCATCATAATTCGTTTAACACAACGTTTTTGTATAGCCAACGTCGAATTTATATGTATCTAAAAACTTATCCGCATTACAAACGAAACGAGCGCGTACTATTGCGCCGCAGAACTAACTACTTATACGATTCAAGCGACCTCTTCAAAACTATACATTCCTAGTAACTCGATGGACTGTGTTGGATTCGCTTACTGCTTTCCTTTACATCAAATACTGGCTTTTGCTATTGTACAAAACTTTTGTGACGGAAAACCTATTCTGAGTCATAGGAATAAGGTTTTCGTAAAAGAAAATCAAGTGAAAATTGTATAATTGTCATAGCTTTACCGCGCAAAGATAATTTATCTGTCGATTCACACGAATTTGAATTTTATTTCTTTAGATGTAACGCAAGAAAGGCCGTATTACATGTCGGTATGTTTATGAAGGCTTTTCATATATAAGTATTTGCGGATGCTGCGGTGGGTATCAACATAATTGTTGGCTTTTACACTTAAAGTGCTAAAACGTAGTTTGAGTCTTAGTGCATTTCAATAGGTTTTTGTTTTTATCTACACTAATATTAAAGAGAGATAAAGTTTAAGTTTTTATGTAGAAGGTAGGTACCTACAATAGCACTCAACCGATTTCTAAACTTCTCCCGTCAATGAAAAAGAATGGACTTTTAGAGTCGACAAAACATGCTTTTTATTCCGACACTATTTTCCTGTGGGATATTGTAGTCTCATATTGAAACAGTTTATACGGAACATACACTTAGTTAGAAATCGATTACAGTTAGTTTTTTATCACCTTTTATTTATCAAACGAAGACTTTTTACTTTTAAATAAAGGATGCGTTCCAGTACAAAAATACAGTTTGTCTTTAGGTGGTCTACCAATGCAAAGTCAGATTTCAGTTTATATTCCAATTTACATTTTGCTACATAACATTATTTATTAGGGGTAGACTACATAAATACGTATATAAACGCAAAACTATTTAGTAAAGGCATCCTACGCATACCTTTTATACCCGACGTTTCGACCGAATTGCACCGGCCCTGGTCACGGGCTGACTGCTGTCGCGGTGTATCGCCTCCGTTGGCGTCGAAGAGTCTTCATCCACCTTCACATTATTTAACAAACTACCGTCACACACAACACTAACGGTGTCCCTATTCCGTATACAAGCCTTATTCTGATAGTTAGCCGATTGCGAGCTAAAACGAAGTTGCGTTTTTGCAAAACGTCGAAACGTCGGGGATAAAAGGTATGCGTAGGATGCCTTTACTAAATAGTTTTGCGTTAAATCCCGTTTATATATGTGTGCATAATGGAACGCGAAAGTTTAAAAGTGTATACATAAGTACGAAAAACTTAATTCGGAAACTAATAATCACGAATTTCAAAACTTTTAATTTACGAATTTTATAATTCCGAATATCATAATTCCGATATGTTATAAATCCTTTTTTTTGCAAATCCGAAATTACAAAACCCCCAACGTTTACATTACAAAAGTCAAAATTCCGAATTTGAATATTCCTATTAATTAAAATTCCGACTTAACAATAATCCGAAGTCTCATAAATACGATTCCGAATGATAAAAATTCCGAAATCAGTCAACAATTATAAAATATATTGTCCCCGTGGAAGTAATCCATTTTACTCTTATAAACTGCTACCCTGCGTTTCGCGATTGTCTTAAATTTCTAACCTATCACGTGACCTACAGGAGTAGAGCAGTGTTTCTTCGGACTTATGAAAATCGGAAAACTAAAAAATAGTATTTATGAAACTGAATATTGACGTTCGTGATTTTAAATAATCGTGATTTTCATTTTTCGGAAAATTCGGAGTTTTGAAATTCAAAATATTCAAATTCGGAATTAAGTTTATCGGAGTTTTAAGGTGTTCCCATTTATAAGTCTTGACGTCAATAAGTGCCTGTAAAGGCTTATCTTTCAATTATAAAAAGTAAAAGGATAGCGTGAGACTAAACAAATATTGCCTGTAATATCTTTTGTACCACTTTTCATGCAAATAATTAATATATTTATATTATTATTATAAAAACTGACTTAATCACTGACCGACATCAACGCACAGCGCACTATACTAAGAAAAGAAACTTGAAATTTTTCACCGGGCTTCCTCTTATAGTGTAGGTGTGCACCACAGATATAGAATCTATATCTATGGTGTGCACAAAGAAAGGATTTTCGGAAATTCGCACTTTAAGGGGTTAAAAAAGGGGGGTAAGTTAGTATGAAACTCCGTCAGTTTTAAAGTTAAATCGATAAAAATTGAAATAAAGAAAAATCGGCATTAACGCGGGCGAAGCCGAGGGCAAAAGCTAGTATTGAATAAACTGTTTGACTTTGTCCTCCAATTTGACTAAGAACAATGTCAAGAATTTATACTACCTAATACGTTTTATCGACAATTTACTAAGAGCCACACGGATACAACATTGAAGTCATAGAGGCCTTCGTTAGCGACGTCAATTTCCGACGATTTTGAACCCTATATAGCGTAGTCTTTAATTACTTACAGGTCCCAGGCAAGTTATAGACCTTAAAAACGAATAGATTCTGCAAGTAAATTGTAAATAAATTGTAATTTGGTTCAATAAATGGCAGTTTTTTAAAAGGAGCGTTTGTTGTTTTTTATGTTTTATAATAACATTGTTTTAATTACAACACCAACTGATACGAACATTTCTTTATCTTTTTCGCGTTTCAAATAACGGCTATACTTTTCTTCAATTGATAGAAGTTTTAATAACACTTTAGTTTTTGATTGTGTCTGCTGTAGTATTGTGTAGAGCTGCGTGTACATACAGCTGTTTACAACCGCCTTCAGTCGTTACGTCTTTATGATTAAATTTAACGATTTATGGAAGTATCTACAAAAAACTAACAAGTGTTTAACTTAGCGATCCCGACTGCTAACTTTACGATTTGGTGAGAAAGTGGTATTAACGGCATTTAATATATTTTTTTATTTGAAAGGACAACCGCATTGTTGTTAAATTACAACAACAACATATAGAGTAATAAGTCACCATATTTGTAAAATGTTAAATAATTAAATAAAAATACCTCCCAGCAGTCCTAGTAATTTTTATCTACTTACATAAACATTTTTTTATATTATTTAGTTACTACTGTAAATTCTAGTTAGCTTCTTAGGACTACCGAAGTCGTCTCGCTCCACGTTTCTATGACGAGTCCTTTTAAACAGTGATGCATCGCATTTCTGCCACCCTGGTAGGCCGATGAACTTTTAGCCTAGTGTCGGTAGACGAACTGGACTGATTGCCCCGGGAAACACTGGAATAGGACTGGAATATAACTAGACATAATAATGCCCGTTCTAGCCACACGCAAAAATAGTCCATAATACCAACAATTTTTTATACGCATAAAAAAGGCTACGATTCTGAAACAGTTTTAATTTAATTAGCGTCAAATTAAACAAGTGAACGTCATGATATTTTTCAATTGGAGACCTATGAGGCCTATTACATCTCGTCTGCGATTTTTTCTAAAAATGGTCAATTTTGGCGTTCTTAATCTCAGAAACAAAAATACATTAACAGTTTAGACTTATTGAATAGTGTAGAATGAATAGCTATTGTCATAGTGCGTAGCGGTCTTGCTTTTTGTATATTTTGTTCAAGTTGTGCTGTTTTTCTCTGTTTTCTTTAATTCTATGAATATAATTTACAGCTTAGCCATATTTTATTAATGGCAAAAACTTGGTATAGACTCGTGGTGACAAAAAGACCAAGGAGGTTTTCCATTGATTCATGGGACTCTTCGGATCGTGTTCTAGGGTTGACTGTGTTGAGGGAAAAGCACCCAGGCATATTGTATTATATCTAAGCCGGGTCCTCTTACTTATACTAGAAAGACAAGTGTCAAGTGTTGGAATGTACAAAAATAAATAAGTCTCTCTCTAACCACAGTTAATCTTTGTCAATCACACATTTTGTTTATATTAACTTTAAGAAACAACAATCCTTTGTTACTTAGGCCAAATACATTTCCTCTGTAAGTTCTTACTATTAGTTCCGTTGCGGCTCTTGCCCAGTTTAACCGTGCGCTACTCGTATTAGATACGACACCCCTTTATAAATATTTAATAAATATTTTATTACAAACTAAATGTCGTGTCTCATTTGGCTTCCATGAATCCTAATATCAAAGTCCTATATTATTGTACATTTGTAGTGTTATCTGGGTGTGTCATCTAATTCATCATCATCATCGGCCTTTAAACATCCCACTGCTGGGCACAGGCTTTCCCACACAAACAACAGTACATGGGGAGATTAGGACATCATACTAGTGATGTACCGTGCCCGGGAATATTGCTTATTATAATAATATTTATGTCCTAGGTCTAAAGACAGGAAGGGCAGAAAGCGTTGTGTGAAGTGTTCAAGAAATCTATGTGCACAGCATAGGTTAACGATTTGTTCCCTTCCCAGTGTGTTTAGTATAAAGGGTTTTATTCATAATTTTTGTTTCTAAAAGTTCCTTAAATGTCCAAAGACAGGTATTTTGTTTGTTAAAGTCAACTAAAGTTTATAATGTTCTATAAAAACGTATTATTATTTGGGGTCCCCAGCAACCCATGTTGTATTTGGTGAAACAAAATAGCATGTTGTACACACATCAAAAGTGTCTAGGGATCAAGCATTTTTATGCGGATTTCTTGAGATTGAGATGTGGCTTTGTAATAAATTTATGATTTTATAAATTTATATGGATCTTTTTTGGTGCATTTCATAATTTGAAACAGGAACTTTCAATCAATTTCTAGTAAAAGATGAAAATCAGCTGTCAATATTTTCCCTATAAAAACATACAACGCATTGAAGACATTATTAGTGCTACTGTTTCCCTACTACTGATTAAAACCAACGTTATTATGGAGCGGCGACGTCATTTAAGCAGGGAAGAAATGCTCAGAGCCGTGGGAATGATAGAAGCTGGTTCCCGGCAACGTACTGTGGCTTTAGCTCTGAATACAAGTCAGAGTGTTATCAGTCGACTTTGGACACGTTACCGAAGCACTGGTACCGTGGCTGAGCGCCATGGAGGACGGTATCGCTGCACCACACGGAGACAAGACCGATACATTCAAATCACAACTCGAAGAGCTCCAACAATAACCGCCATGATGTTAGCCGTGAGGCTTCATCACTCTTCAGGGAACTTAATTAGCGACCAAACAGTCAGAAACCGCTTGCATGAAGTGAACCTTCATTCCCGAAGACCGCTAAGGGTACCACCTATAGCAATGCACAATCGTAGGATTCGATATCAATGGGCTCTTGAACACAGAAATTGGGCAGAAGAACAATGGCGTTTCGTGTGCTTTTCTGATGAGTCTCGTTTTGGTATGAGACCGGATACAAGACGTATACGACACTGGAGAACCCCTGGACGCCAACAGCGATTAAAATCCTGCCAGGAAGTCCATCCTTATAGTGGTGGAACCATCATGGTATGGGCGGGTATTTGGATCGGCGGAAGAACTGAGTTGATTTGGATCAGAGGCAACCTCAACGCTCAAATTTATGCTGAGACGATTGTATCAGACGTCATCGTTCCTCTACAAATGCAAATCGGTACCTTATTTCAGTTAATGCATGATAATGCACGACCGCACACCGCAAGAGTTGTAAGACAGACTCTCGCCGCAGCTAACATCAATGTCATGCCCTGGCCTGCTCAGTCGCCAGACTTGAACCCGATTGAGCATGCATGGGATATGCTACAGAGAAGAGCTCTGCCGAATATGGATCCAGTCGCAAGAAGACCTTTTTTTGTTGTTGCAACGAACATGGGCGGCCATTCCACAGCGTGATTTGGATGAACTCATTTTGAGTATGCCAAACCGATGTTCTTGTGTTGTTAGTGTTCGCGGTAGAAACACGGATTATTAATTGTTTAAGTTACCCAATAAAATTTTAAAGAAAACTGTTATTTCAGTCTTTTTTTCGAACTTTAATGTTAGTGGTTCAAATGTCAAAAATCCCTTTATTAGGAAAATGGCAAATTTCTTTATTAATGCAAAGGTGACTTGGTTTATCGTTACTGTAGACAAACGAAAACACTTTAGTTGATGAATCCTTAAAGAAAATTTTAATTAATATCAATCAGGAGAAAAGTTATTGCAAAAATATATGTTGATCCCTAGACACTTTTGATGTGTGTAGTTCTAGGGTTAATCTCTTCTCTCTACACTATTCGCTATTATACGTCGTATACTTTTCGCGTATACAGCTAGGGCAAAGTTTCCGATATCGCGACAAAGAGATGCAGCTTATAGAGAGATGTGTAGAATAAAATAAGTGATCGTTCTGCCCTTCTCTATTTGGTCGCAGTAGGAATTGCATCTAAGTGTTTGCTGCGCCCCTGGTAGGGTTCGCACCTGCTGGCTTGTTTTGGGATAGCATAAAATAACCTAGACGTTCGACGCTTGCATGCATGTGGTCCTGGTAGTTTGTATTTAAGGTTTGATCATTTGTTGACGTCCGTGTACGTAATCTATGACGTTAAAAAACGCAAAAAAATACACGGATTAAGCGTTCGTATTATATTTTACTCATTTTTCAAGTAGCCTATAACCGTCTCCAGGACCCCATCTATCTCTATATCAAAATTTCTCAAAATCAGTTTAGCGGTTTAAGCGTGAAAACGTAACAAACAAACTCACCTTCGAATTTATAATATTAGCTAGGATTAGGATTAATACCCAAATAGTAATTTTATTTTTAAAAGAAATTAAATACTTTTTCGTACGACACTCCTCTTAATAAGCAGTCATTGTTGTCTTTATGGAATGCATTAAAGCATTTCCGCCGCTATAAAAAGTTTTTCACGCTCAACTTGAAGAACCACCAGTATACTCCGCAATATTCGTATGAGAATTTGCATAGTAAGATTAAAGTAATACTGCTCTAAGAGAGTACGCGGGAGGAATCTCCTCTGAAAACGCATGTACGCTTAGTTCTAAAGGTAACTGTAATAACCTTTAGAACCGAGAAGGTGATGAAAAATTAATGTCATATTGTTTGTGTATCGTATGCGTTCATACACCAGCGGTTGCGACAAAACTTTGGTAAGGTGTTCTGACTTGTATAGAACCATTACGGATTACTTTTCGGTTCGGTCACATATAAAAACTAGATGAACGCCAAAAAACGTCTACACAAAAAGAGTACCTAACGAGCTGTTTAGTTTTGTTTCGTTTTTTTATAGCTAGCAGCTCCCGTTTTTTTGGCAGGTTTTTGTTTTTGTTTTTATTTTGTTTTCTTTTTTTTCTATGGGGTTTAATAAGTTTGAGCTATAAGTTTGAGCTATAAGTTTGAGCTATAAGTTTGAGCTATAAGTTTGAGCTATAAGTTTGAGCTATAAGTTTGAGCTATAAGAGCTCTACATTTCTATCTTTCTTTTCGTTTATCTTTTCTTAACTTTTACCTTTTTTTTTTTTAAATCTTTTTTCCTTTCTTATATTAACAGTTTCTACTTACATACAAATACATTCTTTCTTACCTACTAATACATTTCGTCTCTTTTTTCGTTTCTTATTGAATGTACATTTCTTATTTATATTTATATTACTACATTCTTAATTAGTTTACTTATTTATTCCCTTCCTTCTGTTAATAAATGTATGTATTTTTTAGTTCTGTATTACATATTTTGCTTGTTTCTAACTAAATCGCTTATATTTTATTTCTTTCCCAATTACTAATTGTCCAAATTTAATTCTAATTATCGTTATACCTTTTATTTACTGTAATAACAAAACTTTTAGCAAACTCCATTAAGAGCTTTTTTTTTTTTCATGATCTCCTTAAAGGTATCTTTGCTTAATTTAGTGTCGATTTTCTGCTGCAGAGTGTACCTAGCTTGTAAGTGTACTGGGCAATCAAGTAGTATATGGAAGATCTCCTCGTCCATCGTCGGGTCGCAGACACACGAAGGGCAGTCCAGCTGCGCTTAAATCTGTGCAGGTATGCACAGAATCCCTTGTGGCCTCTTTGAACTTGCGACGTCGTTCGGTCGATGGACATCTTCCTCACAGTGTGGTATGCTTCCGGCTTCCACCCCATTAGGGAAACGTTTAGTAGTGTGCAGGTTAAAGGTCAACATGACGAAGTGCTTCTTCAAAAATTGCTATTCTGCCATTACATAAATTATGGGTAACAGGTATAATTTTGTTGACGTAACTGAATTTTATTGGTAATTTATTTTTCGCAAAATTGTTTAAAAAAGCTGCACCTATTTATTTAATGTGAACACTATCATGTAGCGCCTTTATATATATTTCTGTTTTTAAAATTAATAATTGCATTCGTGGAAGACCAGAGTCGTGGATAACAAAAAAGGACATATGCTAAGTGGAGATCTGTTTGGTACAAGCATATTTTATACATATGCTGATTGGAGACCAGTTTGGTACAAGCATTTTTTATTCCTGTTTTTTAAATTTACATATTGTGATGTATTGTAAAGATTTTTCAATTCTATTTTCTATTTAAATGTATATGTCAAATATGCCACCATTCCGCTACGATTTAGTTTATATCTAGTTTTTATATGTGAAGGTTACATGTCTTCATTCGTGCAGTCGCTATCGGTGGCCAGTATAAAATATGCCTGACCATTTATACGTTCTCGTGATTTTCCCCAAAGGGGGCATCGCGTACTAGCCGGGAGTCGAACAGCATTAATGACAGCGACGGGTTATATTTGCATTGGCAGTCGTTAACCCGTCCTATATCTATCTACCGGTCGGCTAGCACAGGTGCGTATCAAGGGACCCAAGATTATCTAGGGATATCTTATCTTACAAAAGTCCTGTCTCTCAATGTACATGGGGCTCTTAGAATAATTTCTATCTTAGCAGCGTATTCTCTCTTCGTCATTTCTAAATATTATATATGCTATTGGCTTTGTTAAATCTTTGTTAGCAAAGAGTCTTTCACTAGATGAGGGAATGCTAAAAGTGACTGAAAAGAAAAATATAGGCTTTCGTCAAGCCTATTATTTTCATAGCCAATAAATGACAGGCTTATGTAATATCCGGTATTTTGATCCTTAAACAGATTTTTACTTGCTTTGTCACATTTTATTTAACCATTAACAAAATAACTAATACAATTTAAACATGGCTTTTTCATTCTGAATAAATTTATAATTACTATTGCAACTAAATGAGTACGACCCTGGATAATTCCATTAAATATTATTACCTATAAATATTTCCCATTGTACTTTATTTGTATGCTTCTTGAGAGATTATAATATTGATGATTTAAAATGACGAGATCGGGAGAACATCCTCTAATTAACTTTATTATCATTTAGATTGTTTATCAGTAATAAGTTTTGGTTAGTAATAATTATAAGACTACTTCAAATGTTGTTTTTGTATGGTTGTCAAAAATTCTGATTTAGGCTTTTGTTTGTCGCCATTTTGGAGAAGGCTTATCTTGGAAGGTAGGAAATGAAGAAAAATCATTTATATACATACATAAGTACATATAATCAAGACTATTATTCCCGAAGGGTTAGTCAGAGACTAGGCAATGAGGACAGCAAAAGCAGTCCTCTACCATAGTCCACTTTTCACCATTAATAGTGACTTCACATGTGCTCAGCGTGGCAGGTGGTGAGGCCGTCGCCGCTCTATGCTGTTGGATGTATGTGCAGTCTTTAGTCCGTTAGTCGCCTTTTATGAAACCCAAGAGAAGAGAAGGGGCGATTAAAAGTATTTAAAAAAAAAACGTTTATGTATTTATTGTCAATTTTTTTTTCATCAAGTATGTTATGAGCAGCACACTTTTCAGCACTAATTCTGAATACGAAGAACTATTAACATAGTGAATAATAGCAATTTGGATTGGGTCTTACAACTGAGCACTGAGTGCTTTGACATGGCATTTAAACAGCGCCTCTTTATGACAGACTACCTGCCGCTCGCGGTTTCACCCGCGTGGTTCCCGTTTCCGTGGAAATATCGGGATAAAAAGTATCCTATGTGTTAATGAATGTTATAAACTATCTGTATGCCGAATTTTATCCAAATCCATGTAGTAGTTTTTACGTGAAAGAGTAACAAACATCCATCCATACTTACAAACTTTCGCGTTTATATTATTGGTAGGATGAGTTGTAATTCCGCTATACAATTTCTCGTTTTCGGTAGCGTGATCTGATAAAACTTCCACAATGCACTTTGAACGGATAAGGAAACGTCAGGATTTTATGAAATTCTTATGTAATTGTAGTTATTAAACGCGTGTAAATCCGTAAAAAGTGTTTCATTACTATGAGATAAGAGAGACAACATTTTGAGAGCAAACGTATGAAATTGATGAAAGTACTCCTAATTTAAATATTTTTTAAGTTATGAAACGGGCGTAAACTATGCTATGTATGTTTGTGTTTCTTATGTCAATGTCACTTGCAGTTACCACGAAATGGTATCCACACAAAGAATGTATAACTAGTTTGTAGCATACCACTTTCGCTTAGCGTGTTTATATATTAAAAAAAGCATTATTCAACCCGCAAAGTGTCAGATAAAGGTGTTAAATTAATTTATTATAACTCCTCACGATACGGCGCGCTATACACACCACATAAATAACGTTTCTCGTTTTGATAGTGAACAACAATTAATGACATAATTGAAGTGACTCCAGTACTCGTGACAAGTTTAAAAACTCTTATTTACAACTTTATCGTTGTAAATTTATTCAGTGATTCCTGGGAAAAACTTATTCGTATTCAACTCAACACACGAAAATGGGCATAAAACACAAATTTTTAGGCGCGAATGACCTTTTTTTACTTTTCTCAACGCGGAAATGCAAAGACACAGCAGAGTTTTAAGAAATGGTCCCGTCCCGTCAAGCCGGTTGGGTATTTTAAAACAGGCATGGAAAAAAAACTCGTACTAAAATGTATGCGCAAACGAGATTGGAGGTACCAGGCTTACATAAGTTGGAGGAGGCCGCTCGAGCGAGTCATACGAGTTGCTGCGCACACATGCAAACTCCGCGGTACGTCGCGCGTCGCCTACGTACTCACGCACACTACGCGAGCAATATTAATTACGGCCCTATCTCTTTCTAATAATAACTTTTAATGAACTACAGTATTACGATGTAATTGAGATTGGTGTGATTTTAGGTTTCCTACTTGGCTGTTGTTTATTTGTAAATATAAATCAAGGCGCTGCAGTTAGTTCAAAAAGGAACAATATACCTAGATCCTCTTATTTATATTTAGTTGTGCACGATTTATCATCAGCTATTTTGTTTCGTAATTAGTATTATAAATAAAGTTTGTTAATATCTTAAAATGCAGCTGTTAGAACTGTAATAATTAATCACATTGAATTTCCTTACGCGGAAATGATTATCCACATCAGCCTGTGCCGACTTTTCTACGACCACAGCCAAACAAAGAGGTCCAGTGCTTGCGCGTCCTTCTAATGCGTTGTGCAAACAGAGTTTTCGTGTAAAAGGAATTCCTTGTTGATTCTATATTCCAAGTCGGAAGTGACGATTGCTCTCACTCACATTGCTCTAACGCAAGTGAGTTATCAACATTTCTCACGCTCGCCGGCTTAGCTGTGTGAGTGCAGCCATCTTTGTTTCGTGTCGCTGTGTTGTCTATGTGCGTGTGTTATCTGTGGCGCGTGTGTGCGGCTGTTGAGAGCAACAAGGCTCGAACGCTTCCTAGGTTCATTCAACTTTTAGCCCAGTAAACTCCGTGGATCACTGACTATAGCCTTTAACTATGCTGTGTAGGTACAATGGGAGACTTTATAATGGCTTCACTTGGCATGTTTACACTATCTACCTTTGTTGAACCGCTTTTACTGTAATCTTTTGGTTGCTTATTGTTTTATGCTTCAGATTAGTTCATTTCAGCGGCAGAGTGCTCTTCAGTGCTGTTTATCAAATTGTACTATTGAATTATTGACTGTGCTTTCGTGGTAGCTCATTTCTAACCGATGATAGTGGTTTTGTAGGGAGCGGCGGATTTTATAATGTTAAATAGATATAAAACGATCCTTTATTAGATTTTATGTAGGTATACCATCTAAAGGCGAGCGTTAATTAGTGAAAAACTGAGTTTGAATATAAGGAGGTTTATTTTATTGATTATGAATCTACTTTACTCTACCCTTTTTAGGGTGTCTGGTTGACCTGCCCCCCTGTGTGACCTATACGCGTAGCGTACCTATCTTGAGTTTTTGGAAAATCCTATCTTATCCCTTAAATCATAAAAGGAACCAGCCTGAAAATTTCAATTACTTGGCGAATATGCTCTTATGTAAAGGTAAAGTAAAATAACAGCCTACACAGGTGACACTAAAATTTTTTTTTCGATTCCTGTATCTAGCTGTACCCGGAAATACCCATGTATGTTCCGCGATTTTGTGTAGTTTTCGACCAATGATTTTTTAAAATTTTGAGAACTGAGAATTTTTGACTTGACCAACTTAAATATTTTTAATTTCGGGAAATAATGCATTTTTTTATGGAAATAATGCGTTTTTTTTTAAAAAAAGCACAATTTCCAAAGAAAAATATATTTAAGTCAATCAAGTCAAAAGTTTTCAAAAAAAAAACAGCTCGAAAACTACAAAAAATCGCGAAAAATACATTGGGGTATTTCCGGACACGGCGCGGTTATTATGTTCCTCTTATACCTAATAATCTCTACAAAGTTTTGATAGCACGTGCCGGTCCCTAAAGCTTTGATCAAAAAGGTTATGTAAGTAGTTTTATTTTTAAAATATGTCATCAAAAGGACGAGACGCGGCGCGCCGCACCCGACCGGGTTCCGCGAAACGCACGCGTCTGTCGTCACGTAAGCGAATTGGGCACATTTTGACAGATTTAATTAGGTTCAACGACCCCGAATAGGCCATTTGCGCGGACTAAACGCGTTGGATTGTTTTGAATGAGAAGGAGTTTGTAATTTGAACTATTCGTTATTGATATTTATGAAACAAAACACTGTCGTTAGAATTTAACATGATGGACGTAATCTAATTACGTCCATGAAGCGTCCGAATTATGAAATTGATTTGGTTATAATACTAACAAAATGGTATTTATTCTCATTATATTTTGTGCCAAAAATTAGGAATTAAGTTTATTCAAAAAAGTACGATCTATCATTTTTGAAGTATGAAGCGATTTAGGGGGAGCTGAACCTCCTACAATTAGTATGTAGCGGTTTAGTCTCTGCTTCAGAAATGGAATGAAACAGTGAATAGGTAACAAGGTTTATTCCAATTCTTCTAGAAAAAATTTACAATCTCAGGGAGGGTATATGGACTCTCACTCTGCCCGCTTGAGTAGGTCTTAAAAAAGACTTAGCTTTAGGCTAATCTTCTTCGTAAACTGCAACTACCCGGAACCTGGAACCTGGAAGGTAAATTAGTTGTGTATAATTAGCTAAATTAATCATATTTGCCCAGCAGTACGTAGGACGTTTATAGTAAGATCATTTGATTTGATATTATATTATTGAATGAAACAACAACGTAAGTACTCTAACCAATCATTGTATGTTTTAAGATTGTCTTATTTTTGCACAGCAGCCCCATTTAGGATTTGTGGTTAGACAGTTACAAGTATCTCAGATCTATCAACCGGAAGAGCGAATTGTCGTTAACATAACATGCATACATTCAAGACTACTATCCCCAAAAGATTAGTCAGAGACCAGGCAATAAGGACCGCAAAAGCAGCCAAAGTCTACCTTCCACCAAAAAACAAGCACGTGTGCTCAGCGTGACAGGTGGTGAGCCCATCGAAGCTCTATGCTGTTGGATGTATGTGCAGTCTTTGGTCCGTTAGTCGCCTTTTACGACACCCAAGGGAAAATATGGATAGGTTATATTCTTTATTGTTGAAATTTTGCATTCACAATGCTATATAGATATAGGATAAAATGTTTACTAGAAAAAAAATGTGAATTTGAATGCAAAATTGACAACATTGATTGAAATTGAAAACATTGTGAATGCAAAATTTCAACAATAAAGATATTTACAAGCAATTACGCCTTAGCGATTGTAAAATACTTGCAATAGTATTTCTTTCGAATGTGAGGGTAGACTTCACAGTGACGTAATACCGCTGGCTTGCAGCGTAAATCAAACTACTAGGAAAAATTCAACGAGTCTTCTGGGGTCTCAGTAGCTCAGCGGTTAGAGCAGTGGACCGGCAATCCAAAGGTCGTGGGTTCGAATCCCACTCGAGCTTCCTGAGACTGGTTGTTTTTTTTTCTAGTAAGTAAACATTTTAGGTTATATTCTCTCAGAATAATAACTAAAGAAGGAGTGCTATGACATTTAAGTGGGCACTCCGTCTGGTCACCATTCGAATTACTTACATTTTTAAGTTTATGTCGCTTTTGAATTCGGTATCATAAATGGTGACCGGTTTTTTTTTCGCTGGACATTTGACGTTTTTGTCAACTTATTTCGTCTCTTTCCTTTAAATGTTTATGGCCCATTTGAAAAAATAGGACAACTATACGAGTCTCATTTGGACTCCTTTTATGCTTTAGTTATTATTCAATGGTTATTCTATTAATGGGCCACCACACATCTTAAGCAGCAGCAGTTCAAATCTACCTGACCAGAAAGAGACACTTATGTAATTGAAAACTTATGACATCATTACTTACCTCCATCAATCCATCCATCCATCGCAGCCTCTATTGGGCCCGCCTTCGGCCATAGGCCTCCTCTCCATTCCTCCATGCCTGACGATCCATTGCTGTCTGCATCCTGTCTTGGCCGGCTTGTTGGCAGATGTCGTCCTTCCATCTCATGGGTAGTCTGCCTCTACTGCGAGTATTGGCACGGGGTCTCCATTCCAGAGTTCGTCTTGCCCAGCGAGCCGAATACTTACCTATGTTTCTGGTTCTGGTTCTGTCACGTCATCAGCTTTTCGGTTGACCTCGACCAAATCCTCCATCGTGCATGAAGTAGAACATAAGATGAGGGGTGGTGTTGCATCGACTGAGGGGAGGCTCTACACTCTTATCAATTTGTGCCAGAAACCCTCAATAGCAGACGTTCTGCTTACAGTAACCAACTTGGACCCGCAGACGGTTTGGAGTCTTCAATATCCGTGGGAGTTCAGGACCAGTCGGCAAGACCTCTTGAAGAGGATGTAATGCAGGCAGGCATAAGCCAGTAACTAAAAATGAAGAATGTCAATATCAAATAACCGCCGATGACCTTGAAACGCTTGAACAGATCTTCATAAATTGTAGCTATGAACCATCTCTATCACTTCATGAAAGCTGAAGAACCTGAACCAAAAAAACACATCATAATCGTTCCATACGTCTAAGAGCTACATTGCCACAGACAGATACACAAGCACGTCAGCTTATAATACCCCTCTTTTTGCGACGGGGGTTAAAATTTGACTTGAACGATGAGTCAGTAATGTTTATTGCTGCAAGAAACCTCCAATTGGGACCTCAAAGTGACATCACTGCAATGCGATAAGTTCCCAAACCGATAATTTTGTCGTAAGTTCAAACACCAGTGTGTAATAAAGCAATTAAATATCCTTAAGAGCACGGCGATAACTTATACATTTTATTAGTTCGCCGAGAGTGCATTACAAATCGATGTGGACTTATTCTGAAATCGTCCTTTTCGTTAAGTCGATGCGTCGTGTGATCATCATCGGCCTACAGACGTCCCATTGATAGGCACCGGCCTTCCCACATGAGCAACAGTAGCAGCAGCATATCTTGATTGGGGAGGGGGGGGGGGTATATTAGTCTAATAATATTTGCAGTTCAACAGTGTCGCGTAGCGGTGAAAGAATAATACCACCCTCTCTCTTCCCTTGGGTGTCGTAAAAGGCGACTAACCGAATAAAGACTGCACATAGATATAGTCTCTCACTAACATTTCGGGGATAATAGTCGTGATTATATGTATGTATGTATTTTCAGTTTTGTATAGAACAAAAAGCAAAAAACTCGCGCAGTTAACAAAACTACAGAACAAATTTTCCCTGCAAAGTCTATAGGAGAAATTTAACTAATACAGTTATGTCATCGTCGCACAACAATATTATACTTTACCGTAATTTTCTGAAGTTCCGTTAAAATCATATACTACCTACATAATCACGTTCACACAAATAATGTATAGGATATTGCATTTTGGCAAAACGAACGCTACGTTTTTCTAGAATAGGGACGTGGGGGGTTCAATGCACTACGTAAGTTTTCGGCAGCCGCACGTCGCTAGAATCGGTAAAACGGCCACGTCTAGACCGCCTATAGACGCGGGCGGGAATCGATTCATCGATTGCAGCTAATGATGCTCGATTAAATGATTGTCGGTGCCCCGGAAGGCACGTTTCAATGAGGAGCTTGTGCAGGGCATGTGGAGGGAAAACGGAGTCCATGCAACACCCATTGTGTGACAGTGACTCTTTTGCCAGGAAAAGAACGAGTCTCCTAGGATCAGCCTACCCGAAACCAGAAAAATTTAGGTTCTTCGACTCCAAAGAAATTGCCAAGCTTATGGCTGTCATTTCATTGTGGAAGTAGGGAGTAGGATAGGGTTGCACAAAAGATCCCAATGGGTCGATGCGATACTGCGAGACGGGGACTTCAGAAGGCCCCATTCAGATTAAAAGGCACCACGGGCTCTGCTAGAGCAGTATTACTTGAGCAGTGGTTTGTGTAACCTTCTCAATGTTATAGGTTACTGGATGGGTGACCAAATTAAAATACGTCTATGCGAGGAAAATACTTTAGAAACTGTTGCTTCCAGTTGTTCCTTAAAAATCCACCAACTAATTAGGCCAATTGGAAATTATAAATTTGCTATTGGCATTTGCCAACAAGGAGGACCGAAGATCTGGTAAAGGTCGCGGGTAGCCGCTGGATGCGAGCAGCACAACACCGGACGTGGTGGAGATCCTTGCGGGAGGTCTTTATCCAACAGTGGACGTCTTTCGGCTAATGAATATGAAGATTATGATGTTTGGTAATGTATGGGTATTATTTGGAGAGAAATGGTTGTTGGCCGCAGGTGGCCTTTACAGCGTAACCGGACTTTTTAGGGGCGGCGAGAAACTTACACATTCCTCAAGCTGTGTGATCAAATCCCCCCTAACAATTTCAGGCGGGGTGGATTATGGTATCTCCCAAGCGAGTCCTCTTCTCCTACCAGATTCTCAGGGGGGGTTCAAGGTTGACTAGAGCGGAAAAACTGAGGGTGCCTCTAGTCTAGAGGCAGGGACCTCGGCTCGGGTTAGGTGTGTCGTGATGGTAGATTTTGTGGGCCTCCTCAACCCACAGCTGAGACCAGATATTATAGGCTGACGGAGTCTTTTATAGACTTATTATAAAGTGTCGGATTATACAGAAGACAAAACAGCTTGGGTCTGAAATGCTCCAAGTACCTACTCCAACAGCTATTTCTAATTGCCTATAATTAATTTATATAGAGCACCATATTTAATTAAACTATTTACATTCAAATTCATATTTTGTATTTTGTGACCTGGTATCGACATATAATATATATATTTTTTGTAAATGTCGTTGCTTCTGTGCGCTGTGGTTTCTTGCGCCCGTTCTTTGCCACAGTTAAAAAATGATGTCCTGAATGGGTGGTAGGTTAAAAAATATTTGGACGTTTCAAAGTACTTATTAATTGAGTTTATTGAATAAATATATTTTGACTATTGACTATGACTAATGACTATTGCCTAATGACGATGATGAAGTTTTATCGCAGTAGCAGGTCCAGAATAGTAGATGTGCGACTACGAACCTTGATAACGTTTTCATAAAACTTTCAGAATAAAATATTTGCAATGAAATTTCATATTTGTATATCTGTATGTGGCTTATTTATAGGCTATGATGATGATGTTGCATAAACGTCCTTTTTCCAAACATTCAGAGTTCGGTCGTTATCGCGCATATTTCTCTTTTCCCACCTACTTAATTAGTTTTTTTCTTAGCGCCGATCCATTAAACGCTTACTCGCAAACGATTGAACCGACTCGACACACACGTAAGTGGCCATAACTCTACTAGGGTGGACACCTAGGGAACCTAGACGCTGTAAAAAGCGTCGCTAACGTCAAACCTAGCAGCGGCAGCGCCTTAATCATTTCCTCAAAGTGATCTCTTTCATAATTAGTGCTTCTTTTTAAATTGCTAATTACCAAAAGCAGTTGCTGTCGGCAGGTGCAGGGGAGGGGGGGCTAGGACGGCCGTTGAACTTTGCGAGCGCGACGTAACAAACTCCACAACAACGGCACAACTCAAAATTTCAATCCAAAACCAAAATGAACCTTAAGTGGTCGTTTTAGAGATGACAGTGGATGGTATACGGAAGCGAGATCATTGAGCTTTGGAGCAATTCATTTTGCCAATACTAAAACGGCGTATCCGCTTAATATATTAGTGACACGTTTGCAATCTTGGCGTTCTGTATGGAGGTGCGGTTTTCGTTTGCGCTTGTGGGAACGTGTTAAGGTCGATCATGAGCTTCCTGGTACGTCGCATATCAATTAAACGGAGAGCTTGCTAATTTTATAGGAAATCAGGGCAGGTCACTCACGCCTCACCCTAATGACAGATGACTAACGATGTCACGAATATATGTCTGTGCACCTGCACATTTATTTATGACTGATTCCTGGAACATGAGGTCTTATGCAGATCCATGGCTTTAACTTTAAAGGTTTGGGTATATGTATACCTCGACCGATATGCAGAGTATTGTATACCTATCTCGAGCTTTTCGGTGCTTCGGATGGCACGATAAGAAAGAAAAACCACGGATCTGACGAAACCTTCCAGAAATTAAAAACACAGAATGCTGTGCGCGTGCCTGTTTCTGGCACGGAAAACCAACGCGTATGTATTCACGTCAAGGTGTTTCTGGAACATGAATCATCTAGCCAACGTTGAGTGGGATTTCCAAAATCATAAATTTAAAAAAAATTATAATCGTAAATCGGAACTTCCATTTATACGAAAAATTAGATTTCAGAATTATTAGCCGTAAAATGTTTGTAAACAGGCCTAAGTGCTGGAAAATTAAACAAAACAGAGCAACGCAACTTTTCAAATTCTCCCGAATCCGTGTGAGGGCTCAGTAAAACCCCACATCTTTAGTAAAACGTTTGGTTTGGGGGAAACATCATTTATCATTCAATATCGTCTACTTTAAGTTTAAACAATTTTTAACCGACATTTAGCCGGTTTAATAAAGTGCTGAAAACAACTTTTTATACGGTAGCAACTCTGTAATTAAGAAAAACAAATCAGCTTTTCCATATTTTTCTTTTTATTTCAAAAACGGCAATAACAAAACAACAACATAACTTAATATTAATAAAAAAAACTTAATTTCTAAATAAATTTAATATACCTAAACTAAATACTTAATAAAAAAAAGAAAAAAAAACCTATTAACAAAAAATGTAATCCAACTGTGGGGCTCATGGGTACGGTACCAAGAATGCTGGCAACGTTACCTCTTTGGATTGCCAGGTTGATAGGCTGGCAGACGTAGCTGCCAGCCTTCTTGTCACCGGAGGCCTCAATAAGGCGAGTACTTAACTCAGGTTAGGTTAGATTTCCATACTTCTCCGGTTCCGCCAGGTCACGACGGTGTGTAGTGGAGGTTTCAGTGGGTAGGCCCCCTTCTTCCCGAGTCCCCGTCCAGGCTGCAGGGCCTGGACGGGAAAGCGGGAGTTGGGGAGAGAGTCCCACATAATCCGTTCGGGTCCCCACGTGCGGACCCCGGGTATGCATGAGGCATTTCCTCAACTCTATAAAAAAAAGGTTTCCATACTTGGGGCGAGCGACTCGCTCCCGCTTCGGCTCTCTCTCGTCGAACTGAGGGCAATTACTGGAGGTTTTAGTGGGTATGCCCCCTCCTCCCGAGTCCCCGTCGAGGCTGCAGGGCCGGAACGGGGAGGCGGGAGTTGGGGGGAGAGTCCCACATAACCCGGAGAGGTCCCCTGACGACCCCGGGTTTGCGTACCTACCTAATGCATTTCCTCCAGTATATTATATGTATATAAAAAGAGTTTCCATACTTAGGTGGAATAGATATATACAGTTTTGGAACAGTTGTTTTTTTGCATTTTTAGATTGCTTTCATATAATTAGTTAATCTTTGGATGGGATCGGGATTAATACCTATTACCAAACAGCTTAAGTATAGTCCTGTAGTCCTGCAGTGCCGGGCGAGTAGCGGTTCCGAGAATACTACCTATGGCTATGGATGACAGTGGACTGCTTTTGAGGTCCCCATTGTCTTCTTCTTCTGTAGACTACGGCCAGCACGGTAACGGACGGCTTCCATGAGCCGGGCAGCTTCCGCCAGGACGTGGAGTATGACGCAGCTGGAGGCACTGCTCAACTGCAGCCGCGCCTGCAGCCAGCGAGCGGATGATCACCCACTGCTGAGTGTAGGTCTCCTCATTTGCACGCCACCCTGATCGGTCTTGGTCTTTATGTAACCACTTTTTGCCCGTTACTTTGTCGCCCATCTAGCCTTCTGGCGGCCAACGCTTCTGGTACCGGTGAGTCTCCACTGAAGCACCTTTTTGCTCCACCGGCCATGGTCTCTCCGGCTATGTGACTGCCACTTCCTTTGCGAAATGATGCGCCCCACGTCGTTTTTTTTAGTGCGACTCCGGATTTCTGTTTCTTATTTTTAATCGCCCCTGTGGTCTAGTGGCTAAGCCGCCGGTTTCAGACCTAGAGGTCCCGGGTTCGATTCCCAGCGGGGAGCATATCTTTATGTGCTCGGTTTGGTTGGTGGTAGGGCTGTTAAGTCCGCCTGGCTAGCTACCACCATCTTATCTAAGTCTGTTGCCATAACAACGATGTTTATAGTATTGTTGTGTTCCGTACAGTTTGAGATAAGATAGCCGGTTCCTCAGTGGCTGAGGATTCCTGGTGATGCGCGTTATCGTCACTTACCATCAGGTGAGATGAAGGCCAAGCGCTTACCCGTTGTAGAATAAAAATATAAATAAATTCGTCGCTCGGAGTGATATCCAACATGGCGCGTTCCATCTTCCTTTAGGTTACCTGCAGCTTATGGATGTGTTGTTGTGTAAGGGTCCGAATTTCTGCCCCGCCCCATTGCCTAGTCTCCGACTAATCCTTTGTGGTAATAGTCGCGAATCTATGTACAGTCACGAGTACCAATATGTATACACTTTGACTCTTAATTTATTGTATTAAGAGTCACAACTGTTTACATATTTTTGCTCGTGACTGTACTGTCTAGTCCAAATGTCAAAATAAGGAGACTAAGTGAACGTTTTAAAATACATGAGTACAGTCACAATCACAACTATTATCCTCGAAGGGTTAGTCAGAGACTAGGCAATGAGGACCGCAGCAGCAGTCCCCAGCCATAGCCCACGTTTCACCAAACAGCAACTGCACATGTGCTCAGCGTGACAGGTGGTGAGCCCATCGCCGCTCTATGCTGTTGGATGTATGTGCAGTCTTTAGTCCGGTAGTCGCCTTTTACGACAACCAAGGGAAGAGAGGCAGTGGTAGTATTCTTTCACCGCTACACGACAAGATTTTAAACTGCCCACGTTTTTATTACTTATTTTATTTATTTATTATCATGGAATCAACAGAAACTTTATTATACTTATCCTATTGCCAATAATAGATCCCTACTTTTTTAAAAGAATATTTTTAGATATATCGCCTAACAAAAATTTTAAAATATAACACAAGTTTATGCTCCTATTAACTTATTTGTCTATGCTATTTGTAAGGCGCCAGATCAGTAATCTTAAGACCCAGCACACAACTCATCCATCGCAATGTGCCGTATGTTTCCATTGCACAATTGTGCATAATACATAGTAATTGGTTTCGGGCAGAAAACTTCAGTTTTCAGATGTTGACGTCTGAGAATACATTACTCGGTCGGTGACTTTGGAAGATGTGAGTGTGACATCGGAGGAAAGGTTTCAACATTGTTCTGGACTCCTTCGTTGTCAAACATTATTAAATAAATAATAATGTTCCCACTCTCACCAATAATTGTACGAGTATAGCGCAAGTTAAGCTTCTATTGAAACTTGTTTTTATTGGTTAGACTAGTTACCGGCTAAACATACATACATAAACACGACTATTATCCCCGAAGGGTTAGTCAGAGACTAGGCAATGAGGACATCAAAAGCGGACCTCTACCATAGTCCACTTTTCACCAAATAGTGACTGCACATGGCTATATATACATAATATAAAACACCAAGACACGAAATTAATTTAGAAAGACATTAATTGACCCGACCGGGAATTAAACCCCGGACTTCAGAGATAGTAACGACAGAAGTCGTTAGAGTGGTTAGTACGCCGCCGCCGGCGTACTAACTCCTCGAGCATGGAGGTTGCTAAATATTATCTTGAAAATAAACAATTTTTTCAGATTAAATCATTTAATTAGGGTTCGAAACATAATTAACAAATAATCGGTAATTTAGTAATTAAACGCGAGTTAATCAATCCGTATTAAATTTTTTCGTTTCATTGTGTAGTGTTCGTGTTAACAATATATTTTCTCATATTTCTGATTGCGTTGGAGATTTTTCTTCGCATGAAGACACTAAAAAAAGGAAGATCAGCGTTGTCGTTGCTTATCACTACAATGCCATGCAAAGAAGTGCTACTAGTCCCAGTACACTGCATAAACAAATCGTCTGAAACAGACGCAGGGGCCAATGAACTAATGCAGTTTAAAAACCCTTTTTTAAGAAACACTTTCTTTATTATGTACAATTCTGTTTGTGTGTGTGTGTTTTGAATAAATATTTTTCATTTATTCATTCTTTATGTTTCCCTTATTTCTTAACGTTCCTGTTATAATTTTCCAATGTTCGTTCAGTTTCTGTTTCTTCTCTGCCGCAAACTCCAAACCTTTACAAACGTTTGGACTTGTGATTGTTCGATGGATAGGCTAGAAGCGCTTGCAAACCAAGCCAAACGCTCTATCCACACGTTTAAATTTGTGACGGCTTGTTGAGGTTTGCCAAGCGTGCCATCAACATTTAACGTATTTTCCATTATACCAATATTAACCACGATAATTAGTTTTGAAACAGTGTTTGATGAATGTGTTAATCTCTAACCAATCGCCACAAGTTCATGTTCGTGCATCACTTCAGAGCGGTGTTTGGCCGTTTGGCTATGATTCTTCGTATACATACACATAATCACGACTATTATCCCCTAAGGCAGTGGTTCTTAGCCTTTTTAATCTTGGTACCCCTATGATCTATCAGGGAAACTGATTTTACCCCTCCGTAAAAAATCTTGCAGAAAATAATCCAAGAGTTGGACTGACGATTATCTATGTTTAGAAAATGTTACTCGAGTGAATCTATTACTGCAGATACATTCTAAACCACAAAATTTTTCCTACGCCTTATTACCCTGCAAAATTACTATTTTTACCCCGCGGGGGTAATTACCCCCAGGTTCGGAACTCAGGTCCTAAGGATTAGTCAGAGACTAGGCAATGAGGACAGCAAAACAAAAACAGTCCTTTACTATAGTCCATTTTTCACCAAATAGCGCTTGCACATGTGCTCAGCGTGACAGGTGGTGATCCCATCGCCGCTCTATGCTGTTGGATGTATGTGCAGTCTTTTAGTCCGTTAGTGGCCTTTTACGACACTCAACGGAAGAGAGGGGGCGATTTCACCGCTGCGCGTCAGGGCCTCAATCACACTAAGCACCAACGATATTACCAAAACTAAACCTTTACCGTCCAGCCCACTTCGAATAGCGCTATCGCGTGTGTCAAATGCGATAGCACTATAAAAGTACGTCTAACGACTGCGTTCAGTTGTGGTTTGGTTGAGATTTGGTTACCATCAGTCCGGACATGTCCGGACTTTTAAACACTAGTCCAGGCTTTGTCCGGCTCTTTAATTTGTCCGAATTTTGGAATATGAGTAACAGAACTACATATTAAGTAATATCAAATAAGTCTTTAATCTTTATTAAATTCTCATTTACCTATCTTAAAACAAAATGTAAAAAAAATCAGTCGAATTGAGAACCTCCTCGTTTTTAAAGTCGGTTATAAAGTGAGTAATGTTTCCATTTTGTGACTAAAAAGTCCGGACTTTTATCGCAATGTCTGGCTTTTTGTCGGGAATTTTCAAATTCCTAAATGGTAACTCTACCCAGGACACGGTTTGTAATTTGTATAGAAATTTTTTGGAAATTTATCTCCGGATACGAGGTGTTCATGCGAACGAAGTCGCGGGAAGGCCGCTAGTTTAAGATAACAAATACATATGGTTTCCAGGAGCTCGATGGCCAGCGCGTTTGGCTTGCGATTTTGCCCGCTAAGCAACTTTCGTAATGGCGGGTCGCTTGATGGGTGACCAAGATTAAAAACATCTCGAGCTCCTCCGTGCTTCGGAAGGCAAGTTAAGCCGTTGGTCCCGGTTGTAGTTGTAAGATGACAGTCGTTAAAACCCACTAACCCGCATTGGGCCAGCGTGGTGGGTTATGACCCAATATCTCCACGTGCTATTGTCCAGTGGGACGTTTATAGGCTGATGATGATGGTTTCCAAAGGTGACATTAAGCTTATTTAATTAAATTTGAGTGTTTTCGAGTCACCTAAGTACTATTACGCAACAACTAATTAACAAATGGTTACAACTAATTAAGAAAAGGCTGGTCCTTTTCTGCTTAATTTTATTTTTTTCTTCCAATGTTGCTACAGGTGAAGTGCCATTCTATCTTCAGGTGAGATAAAGGCTTTCACATTATAATATTTTTACAAAATTGCCAATTTATGTACCTAATTTTTTTAAGGACTGGGAATAATGGATAATGAAAACCCTAGTACCATCCCTTCTCTGCCACGGGGTACCTAACTTGTGACCACTCCTCCATTTCTTCCATTCTAAATTAATGTTTCTTTAATATGTTTTCTTTCTAAGCACGAGGTGGCTCAGGATAGAGATAGATGGAAGTATTTGGAGGTGGCCTTTCCCCAACAGTGGGATAGTGTAGGTTGGAGAAAATTAAATGTTTTCTTGAAAATTCTAGTTTATTTAAAACTGGTCCTTCGACTCGTCAATCGTCTAACCCCATTCGAAAACTTTTGCAACAAACTCAATATTCAACCTTCCAACGTGTGTATGAGAATAAATTGTATGAATCTTGTGCATAATCAAATTATATAGTGATGCATTTATTACGATACAGACTGGGACAGTGTCCAGAATAAATCCCTAAATCTTATGTGAACCTTCACATTATACAGAGTTTACTTTTGTCATTTGGTCAATGAACTGTGATTTTGTTATGAGTTTCATACTTTCGTTATTATCTCTTGTCTCAGTTTTAGGTAGGTAACATGCATTGGTTGCTTATGTAATTCAGTTAATTATCATCAACTGCAAATAGTAAAAAAACTCGACGGACTTCATAAGTTCTTCTGTGTCCTCGTAAGAGAGAGTAGAAAACCAATTGAGGATTCTTTTTTTACATTGTTTTAGCGTTAGGGTATAAATACTGAACCAAGGGGCATATCAAATCCACTCTTAGCACGCAAACATTAACTAACTCTAGGTATATTATCTTTTCTTACTTAGTGGGGCTTGTCGAGGTCGAGCAAATCGCCGATTTTCAACTACAACTAACAATGATGACGGCCACTATAAATATCCATACGTGTAGCTACGTAACTCACTCACAACTTGATAATCCATGTCAAAAATCGGTCGATTATTTTCACAAAAACATATGTTACATTCAAAATACAGCAGCATTAGGAAAATGCAAAAACTGATAACAAATTTGTTAGTGAAAACTCCATGTGTTAACATGCGCATACTCAAGCGCGCACGCCGCGCCATCCCTGCTGCTCTGCAATTCTATGTTAGGCACATATATGAATTAAGTGGGAGCTTCACAACAAAACACATAGTAACAGCAACCAACATTGGGCCAGCGTGGTGTGTTATGGCTAGGGTGGCCACCCGTTCTCTTAAATAGAGTATTGTCCTCTTTTTCATGTAGGCGTACTTTATGATCTACGACACCAATAAAGTACGCTAAAATACTCAGTTTTTGCATTTTCCTAATGCTGCTGTATTTTGAATGTAACATATGTTTTTGTGAAAATAATCGACCGATTTTTGACATGGATTATCAAGTTGTGAGTGAGTTACGTAGCTACGTATGGATATTTATAGTGGCCGTCATCATTGTTAGTTGAAAGATAAGATACCTAGGGTTAATTAATGTTTGCGTGCTAAGAATGGATTTGATATGCCACTTGGTTCAGTATTTATCCCCTAACGCTAATACAATGTAAGAAAAGAACCCTCAATTGGTTTTCTACTCTCTCTTACGAGGACACAGAAGAACTTATGAAGTCCGTCGAGTAAATTTGCAATAGAAACACTTTTAATGTACTTAGTAATGTTTAAAAGGTTAATTCTAAACTGTATGTATAAATACTGCCCTACCTCTAATACTCTTTGGGGGCGGGCGTTGTTATCTGCTACACAGTTTTTAAGCCGGATAGCATCGTTTTTAAATGGAACCATTTTTTGTTCAATAAATACATTTTATTATTTATTTACTTATTCGAAAATGAATTGATACCTTATTTGCCCGGAACTATTTTGGATTTCCAATAGTTATAAATTTAGGATATGTTTGTGGTAATGTTAATTATTAACATTATATTTAGTTTTATAGCCATCGGTTTTGTGTAAGTAAGTAAGATTTATTTGAGTGTTCAAAATCAAATCATTGGTCATATCCCTTACTTACTTTTGTTATAAATAAAACACTGTGACGAATTTACAAAAAAATCCTCTATAAACTTTGTTCTGACAAATAAAAACACAACAAAAAAGAATTCTCCAAATAAGTACAGCCGTTCTGAAGTGATGCGCGAATATACTTACATTCTTGGCAATTGATTTTAATTGACTTAAGTAGAGTTTCCATGAAATTGTTTATAGGTGTAGGCACACAGCTGTACACGAGAACCTATTTTAATATTGCCTGTATAATATATCAGACTATTTAATTCAATGTACGGTTTAAAAAATTTCGCCTTTTAATGTGTATACAACACATAAGTAGGCGACGAGCTGTCTGAGACTGAATATCTATGGATATAGACGACCATTTTGCTGAGGTAAAGAAATAAAATCAGCGCGAAACTTGTTTGTAGTTAGTATTATAACAATATTTGTTGGAGATAACAGAACGTTGAAAAACAGGTGGGAATCGAACCTAATTCCAAGAGGTTGAATATAAAAAAAAAAACTATAAAAAAAAATAAAGCCAAAAGCGTTGAAAAATTTCGACTGGTCTAACCTTAGTGGCGGAGTAGTTAAAGCAGCCGAATGGATTACGGAGGACTTGGGTTTGGCTCCCATCTGAGGTAGACATTTTTTCAAGGTAAGGTTTGTTTTCGAGTATATTTGGGCGTTATACAGTCATATAATCACGAATATTATCCCTGAAGGGTTAGTCCGAGACTAGGCAATGAGGACATCCCCTCTCCTTACTTCACTAAGTTTATTTGTACTGGCACCTCGAGACCAAAGAAGTGCCAGACGTCCCTGCGCCAGTAGAACACTCGCGCAGGAGACCATCTGCGTTAGGTCTTGACGCCAAATCAGTGCCCGCCGCAGCGCGCTCTTCATTCGGTACTCATAAGACTAGTGTCTCGGGAGAGTATCCCCGTGAACACGTGTAGTTCACTGCCTATTGTCCAGATAGGTAGCCGGAGCTGTCGAGCTCGCTCACTTCTCGTTGCACGAAGGGCACAACTCGCAGTTGCCACTGCTAGGGTCGTCGACTCTAAAGTCGACTCCCAAGTGTCCACCTTGGTAGCGGAGTAGTAAGCACACTCACTTCTCGGAACCCATCCGGGCGCCTAGCCAGTTCCCACGTCCTACGCGGCTAGCTGGACCGGAGGCTACGGCATCTAGGAGGCCGCCTCTACTAGTAATCCAGACTAGTTCCGGAGATGTCAACACCAATGTCCAATGAAAACCACCGGACAAAGCTAGGCAGGCAGGCTAGGCAATGAGGACAGCAAAAGCAGTCCTGTACCATAGTCCACGTTTCACCCAAATAGCCGGCTGCACATGTGCTCAGCCTGACAAGTGGTAAGCCCATCGCCGCTGTATGTTGTTGGATGTATGTGCAGTATTTACCACGCTATTAACGCTAAAAATTAAATATTACGGATATTTGTTGGGTAGCTTCCATCAATTGCAGTGAAACAATATAATATCGTGTAATGTACGCACTGTACAAACTTTAGGGGTGGATTCTAAGCTCAAATAAATATCATAAAAAGATATTTTAAAAATACAATAGTGGAATTTATGTGGTAAATTGGTTACTATGTGTTTTTTTCGTCATTTTAAGTGTTGAAAACCGACATATTTGTTTTTTTTTCTACTGATGTTCGAACTTTTGGCTGCTTTACTGATTGTTATTTACTTGCGACTAGTTTCACCTTTTTTAGAAACTTTCTTTTAAGTGATTATGATTTCAACTTTTCGTGATATTGTTTTTTTTATACACACGCAAAAATCGAAGATAGCAAAATAAAATAAGCTGCCATTTCTAAACTATTGAGTTTAAAATTTTTTATTTAATGTTTTATTATGTATATTTGTGTGTAGAATGCACCCCTAAAGTTTGTACAGTGCATGCCAATACATATGTATTGTAAAGGCTATAAATAATTTAGTTTTTTATTTGTTGAGAGTAAATAAAAAAATAATTGTTTCAAGTTACATGAGTTTGATCAGTTGATCACTTCTCGTCATATGCCTATATGACGAGAAGTGATCAACTGATCGAACTCATGTAACTTAAAAAGTGATGAATTTAATTATTAATAGAATTGAGTGCTGCCTACTGTCCTGTAGGAGAGTCCTGTAGTTCTAGTAGTCCATCCAATAAATCTATTTTAAAACTTAATAAAACATTGAAATGGTGATTACAGTGGCATACGCTATTCAACTTTAAATTCTATCATGCAATCATAATATGGTATTAATGTTACGCGCGTCTGAATTAACGTCCATACATTATACCGATTGTCATTCATACATGTTAAAATTTCAATTTTGCGGTCAACATGTAATTCTTTATAAAGTGAAAAGAACCACATGACTCTATTGTAGAATACACATGTATGTAATAAATATGCACCCTTGTTATTCGATATTAAAAATTATTTTTAAATACATACCTAACTTATATACATAGTAGCGTGAACATTAGGAATAATACATATATCGGATTTAACCGCCTTTCCAGTCTAGCGTGAGTACATTACCGATCTCTATGAGTTATCCCTATGGATTCTGAGTTCGACTTTTAGTGAAATAGATGATTAGACAATTGGCATTCGCTCCACATCTATTCGCAGCGTTGTCAGTAGTAAATAGATGATCAAATAAATACATAATAATCACGACTATTATCTCCGAAGGGTTAGTCTATTTTTCACCAAATAGCGAAAGACGACGATGAGCCCATCGCCGCTCTATGCTGTTGGATGCTCTGCTCTTTAGTACGTTAGGTCAAATACGTAGCTTTTGATATTATAATTTATAATACACTTTATTGTAATTATTTATCTGTGGATAAGTAAAAATATAGATTAGTTCCTGATTCGCCGGAATCTTGTTTTGCCGGATTCTTGTTTCGTCGGATTCTTGTTTCGTCGGAAATATTAATATACAATAAAAAATGTAGTTATATTTATTATTGTATGAATTATTTTGTTGCCACTACCGGACATAACTTGAATTACCTACTTAGAGATGGGTTTGGTTCATATTTTCATAGAAATGACGATTTTCCTTTAAACATTTTTTATCTGTTACGTTATCTGTTAACGTAACAGACGTTATTAAATTAAGAACAAATAAATATTTTTATGAAGGTACCGAAATGTCTGCCTGTTATTTAATAGATAGGTAAAGCCGCGATATTTCTGTAGTTTTCCTTCAACAAAAAAATCCGACGGAACAAGAATCCGGCGAAACTAGAATCCGCCGAAACAAGAATCCGGCGAATCAGGAATCCGGCGAGTCAGGAACTAATCAAAATAGATGAGGTGCCTCTTCCTTCAGTGTCACATAATACTGTTAATTGTAATTTTATGCTGCTACTTTTTGATGCTGAATAAATTTATTTGTATATCTATTCTAATAGAGAATGAGATACTTCCGAGAGTTTCTAGCATGAAGGTCTCGAGAGACCTCCTGAGTCCCCTGACACATGTCAAATGTCTTCTTCAGCTTAAAGTAGAGTGGCTTTAGCAAATCGCTTCCCCGTTGCGAATTAAAAAAATGTGTCCTAACTAAAGTATACGATTATTCGCCACCTACATAAAAGGTCTACTACAAACATCCGGTGTACGCTGTCAATGCTGTCCGCAGCCAAAAAAATCCAGCCTGGACACATGTGATCCATCATGGTATGCAATTGTGCCCGTTGTCAACCCTTCACTGTTACCCGGTGGTCACTTCAGCCACCTTGTTCTCAGTACTTTACATCCGTGGTTTTTGCAAACTAGTGTTGTGTTGGGTGATTTTAAAATAAATGTATCGATAAGTATTATTTAATCTGTGTCGATAGATTGCTTGCACGCATTCTTTGTAACGACCCTGATGAGTGACGATATGTCCAAAGATTGAAGTGTACCTGGAACTATCTACTACTGAGAAACTGGCTACCTACCTGGCTACCAACCAAACCTATCACCAAAATGAGCAATCACCAAGCACAGCGATGTCTGTGATTCCTTAATTTTAATACCATAAATTATAACACAACAGTAATCATCATCAGCCTATCTTAGGAATTTCAATATAAACCGTTCACATTGTGAACGAGGTAATAACCCACCACGTAAGCTTAATGCGCGGTCTTTAATAAAAAGTTTAAACATAAATGTTTTGTAATGTTATCCAAACAACCATAGAGACTCGCTGATCTCGCAATTAAACCGTCTGCCTACTCATTGCATTTACAAATACATCGATATATACGGTATCAACACCGCTCATCCCTAGTACACCTCAAGCCCACTTATTCATAGTTAATTTGGCACAAAAAAAGCGCATGCTCTCGACAATCGGCGGGCGGGTTGTCGCCTAATCCGCATTGTCGCGTGTCGTCAATGCGCGCGCGCTTGACCGCATTGTGGCGGTATGACGGACGGATGGACGAGAGCGATGGCAACAGGAAAGTACCAACGTTATACATTTTAGGGTTAGAGGCTTCGATCACATATAAAAAATAGAAACACAATCCCTTACTAAATTGTAGCGGAATAGTAGCAGTTTGGACATTTACATTTTATGTATTGGCAGAAACATCTCGCTGGGTACTCTTTTTGTGCGGACGTTTTGAGAACGTTGATTATGTGTCTAGTTTTTATAAGTGACTGAAGGTTAGAGGTTATTGTTTAAAAAATATTTATTATTATGTCATTACCAACAAATAAAATAATGATATACTTGGCTAAGTAAAAAAAAAACTGCTAAGTAAGGCAATTCCGCTAGTCTGCTGGGTACTCTAACAGTCCATCTGTTAGAGTACCCAGCATATGATCTGGGGCAACTCTTTCTTTATAGTTTTATTAAAATTTTCAGTTTAGTTGTAAATAGAATCAATACTTTAAATAATGTAAAAGAAATCTATCTATTTATTTATTTAAAGAATCAGCCTACATTTACCCACAGCTGACTTAAGCCTCCACTTTTTCTCTCCTCTAACAGATAAAACTTTGTTAAATTATTATTTTACCAATCAAAAACTACATGTAAGAAATATATCATTTAATATAGTGTTCAAGAGTTACTGTCACCACCGCGCACCGGTCAATAGGCCCGGTACTTCGTCGCATCCGTAGCAGCGCTCGCGTGCGGGCGTCTGGGCATGCGCGGATTTGCGAATTACATGTCTGCGCCTGCGCATCGCGCATTGTGCGCTCATAGCTTTACGGCCGGCCAGCGCCTTGCGCGGGACCAGATACAGGCTGATGCTAAAATATAGCGTTTAAAAATTACATACATACAATCACGACTTATCATTATCGATGAAGGAAGCAGGATACACCGTAGAAGACCAAATAAGTGGATATTAACTATTTAACCATACTATGAATTATTTACGCAGTTTTCACTGATAGAAAGATAGATATAGGACGATGGTTTTCTATAAATAATTCGTAGATATTTTGTACAAAATGGCTGAAGCATCACGGTGTTTCTATGATGGCGTGGACAAAGGCACGGGCGGGCCGCTAGTCGTCTATGAACGTCTAGAAACCGTTCGTCCGTCGTCTATCATCATCTATAGACGTCCTACTGCTGCTGCCACACTCCAGATGTGTTGTTGTCTATGCGGGGCTTCCCCATATAGGTATGTCTATACAAAAGCACTTGCGGAGATTGGGCCATAAGCCTGGCCTACTACTTTAGAAAATAATATTCATGAAAAAGTGAAACCCACAGACCGGTTAGAGCCCCTAGCCTTGCGACGTGATATCGGCTCATTGTGTGTATTCTAACGCCTGTATAATGGAGAATGCTGAGGAACTCTTTAATTTGGTACCCACTACCTCCTTCTACCAATGCACCGCTCGCCATCGGAACAAAGCACACGCACATATCCTGAAGCCACTGTTCTATCGAACGGTTCGCTTTCAGAAGTGCTTTATTCCATGCACTATAAAACTGTGGAATGAGCTGCCATCAGAGGTTTTCCCATTAAACTACGTCATGGACTTTTTCAAAAAGGGTGTAAAGAGGTTTTTCTCAGGTCGGCAACGCAAAAGCAACAGCTCTGATGTTGCTGATGTCCATGGGCAGCGGTGACCGCTCATCATCAGGCGGCCTGCCTGCTCGTTTGCAGACTGTCATTAAAAAAACACCATGTATGTAAAGAACACAGATACATCGGTCATTCATGTCCGTTCACATTTTTTTGCACCTTGTCTTTATCTCGGACAGCGCCGGTATAACACCACCTTTAAAACAATAGCAGTAAAGTTCAAAATCGCAAACACCTGCCCCGAATCGCAGCCTGCGTCCATAACGCACTATTTATGGAGTGACCACAAAGGAGTTACAAGCACAATATAGTCCGAAACATGTGTTTAATGGTCGAATAACAAATGATACGATGGATGGCCTGAATTGTTGGTTTTGTTATTTAAAATGCTATTAATAATTCTGTAACACGATTTTGGTGACAGTCGAGTGGTAAATGTTTTTATTGGGAAACCATTAAGGATAAATAATTATCTTAACACAAGACATAGCTATCCAAAATGAGTTACCGTTTGCATGTTTGCATGCACTAATCGCTCCTTTTGCATGTGTAGTGTCCAATATATATTTGACTAAGGTGTTCGGTTTACGTTTTTGCCTGTTTACCAACTTTCGCAATGCCGGGTCATTGGATGGGTGACCAATTTAGAAATGTCTCGAGTTCCTCCGTACTTTGGAAAGCACCTAATGGTATTGGTCCCGGATTTATTAGTTACTAATAAATCTTTATTTTTATTATACTCGTACCTACGTTCGCAATGAGTTTTACTTACTTGTCCTGCATAGCAATGACAATTTATTCAAGAACTATGACAATCTCACCTTGAACGGCCAACCTGAAGCCTTTAGTAGCATTTGGATACACTTCCTAGGTTTCAAAAGCAGTTTTTTTACCTTTACCGCAGAATAAAGATGTGGTGTCACAGCCAGTAAAGGCGCGAAACATTTGTCGTATCAGATCCTAAAACAAAAAAACACAAACTCCATACGTGACGTGAGTCAAATTGATGCAATATAATGTCTACGTTTTCTTACTGTACTTAGAGAGACGCTGCAATCCCATGGTATGACACAAACTGATGCTTTTTTTCTATTCCTGTATGTATTCTTCCTGTTCAGGCAAATTAGGAACGGCCTTCTGCAACAGCATCGGAAACGTGGACCATCATTCATCAACCTTAATGGTATTGAAGACTGTAATCAAGAAGAGGCAGATACGAGAATGATGGTCCACGTTTCCGATGCTGTTGCAGAAGGCCACACAAAAATTGTGCTACGATCTGTGAACACAGATGTATTAGTTTTCGAACTGGAAGAACTGTGGGTACATATAGGAACAGGAAAAAAGCATCAGTTTGTGTCATGCCATGGGATTGCAGCGTCTTTAGGTACAGTTAGAAAGCGTATACATATAATGGATCAATTTGACTCACGTCACGTATGAAATTTGTATTTTTTTGTTTCAGGACCAGATAAGACAAAGTTTTGCCAATGTTTCACGCCTTTACTGGATGTGTGACACCATATCTTTCTTCTGCGGTAAAGGTAAGAGATCTGCTTTTGAAGGAAGTGTATCCAACTGTTACCTAAGGCTTTAGGTTGGCCGTTTAAGGTGACATTGACCAGGCGGTCCTAGTGCTTGAAAAATTTGTCATTTCTATGTAGGACAAGTAAGTAAAACACAACATTCACTTCAAAGTTCGTTATTATTTTATTTTTTAAATTCTCTCCCAATATGTTCGACGTCCGTGTGCTTAACATCTTTTTGTTATAGATCTGACGCCTGCACCGATGTAAATAGCTGTCGCAAACATCTATTTACGAAAAGGGGCAGGAACATTAAAAACTTGCCGCCGACTCGAGACGCTTTAACTCAGCGTCTATTGCGAGCTGTCTACCAAGGAAGGCATGTGTAGGATCAAATCTTACAACACCAACAAGACCTTCCATGTCCATCTATGTGGGGATGGTATCAATGGTACAAAGAAGACCAAACTTGGACGCCTGTTTGGACCATATTACCGCTCGCTGATAAGGCATGTTTGGAACTGATGAGATGCAAGTGCAAGGTGACCTGCGGAAATAACAGATGCAGCTGTACTAAAAGACAATTAGAGTGTACATATATGTGCGGCTGCAGCGGTTCATGTATGAGTACAACACATAAGGAGCAATCTTAATAAATTTTGCAAATAAAATATTAATTTACCTGTATCTGAAAGAGCTAACTGTATATGACTTAGAGATAAGCTTTGACAAAATAACTTTGTACAAAAAGGGGGCAATTAAAAAGAGTAACTATCGAGTTTCTCGCCGGTTTTTCTCGGTATATACATTGCTAACACGGCGTTAGCTTCTGTTTACAAATATAATTTCACATTGACGATTTATAAAGCGTTTTAATTGGAAAGTGTAATCATCCCGTATCAAATCCCTTAACGAACAGGTGAAATCAAGGTTGCGTAAGTAATGAAGACATTTTTTTGACGAACTTTTTATTTAGAAGCAATCATTCAAGTAATACTTTTTAGGTTCAGAATTAAATAGGCTATACCATCATATATTTTTTAAACGAAAATTTACGTGGTATCGCTGTGGTAAAGCATTTTCAAAAAAAAATTTTTTTTTCGTTTTTACATTATTTTAATTTTTCGTTTTTATTCTATGATGGGGTAAAAAGTTTGTTCCAGAAATGGATTTTCCATCCTTATATTATACGAAAACTATACCAAACTTGCCCTAGTAGCTATAAGTGGAGAGGAACTATACACCGACTGCAACGCGGGAGACGAACAATTCCCCCCTCCTGGTACCCACCAGAGGGGGGCAACCCGTGGCTACCGGGCTAAATCAGCTTAGAATGACCTAGAGAACAATCGTGCCAAGTGGTGTCTTCCGAGACAAAAGTGCAAGGTTTAGTCGCTTATTTCCCCTACTAAATTTATCGATTGTCACGTGGGCCTCTCCAGAGTTACAGCAAAAGGGTTTTTTAATTATGAGAGGACCAACATCTTATTCTGCCTGTGACCACGAACCGTGTAAAGTTTTCGAAGCGTTAGAATAAAATTATAAGTAAATTTAGTAATATATAATAAAATATAAATAAATATAAATAAATATAAATAAATATAATATAAGCGTCTCGCGTAGCGGTGAAAGAATACTACCACCCCCTCTCTACCCTTGGATATCATAAAAGGTGACTAACGGACTAAAGACTGCACGTCACGCTGAGCAGATGTGCAGTCGCTATTTGGTGAAAAGTGGACTATGACAGAGCCTTAGACGCCTTCGCCAATGGACGATTTTGAGTGCGTCGTACCGGGTAGCTCTTTCCATTCAGTTTTACGCCTGTTTTTGATGAGGGATAGCAACCCTAATACCTACTTCTGCTGCCAAACAGAATTGATTTTTGTATTGCTGTGTTCCGGTTTGGAGAATAACCGACCAGTTATTTAATATAATAAGTATCATAAGTCAAATGACTTAAGTAATAAGTACTAAATAAATAATTTTATTTTAAACAAAACACTGCCGCTGTACCTTTTGAACAAACTCTACGTCTACAGATTATAAACCCAAAAGATTATTGATGCACATCAAGATTACCAATATTCAGTAGTTGTATCACAAAAAAAAACATTGTCGCGCAGACCTGTAACAATCAAATACGACCAAAATGGAATGCACAATGAGTTGCCACCCAAAACTATCATTACACGCATTATTTGACACAGAAATGTTGCTAAATACCTATTGAAAGGGATGTGGTGCAAATTTGGATGAGCATTGCATTCGTATTCAAGGTTCTTGGGTGGCGTAAGAAGAATGGCCTTCAAGTGGGCCCTCTGCAAATTTATTTAAAGGATTACGTGCAGATTATGTCGGCTACTTATTTCGGCCGCTTGCCTTTTTCTTAAAGTGATTATTTAGGCGAGTTTATTTTGCTACTAGCTTAAGCTAGCCAATGTCGTTTGAATTATTTTCTAATGCACATTGTGTACATAGAGTTGCAGACATAAAAGTTGTTTTTCTACCTTTTCTTTCTAAATAAAAACGAATAAGAAAAGACATACGAGTATGTTAAATAAGTGTGGCCTCGAATATTTTTTTCACAATACTTATAAAGTTTTATGATGTTTATGGTCATGATAATTTTGAATAGGTGAAAGAAGAATAATGTAATTGTTCTTAAAAAGTAAACGACAATGAAACTCTGATTATTATTATCTAAGTAATATAATGTCAAGAGAAATTAAATGCATGTATGTATACAATAATAACAATAAATCTTTCAGCCTTCTGCTAATGTCATGCCGAAAAGTGACATAATAATAAATCTTGTTAAAAACTTATAAAATCTAATTTACACGCTGTGGTATGAAGACATAGGAACATTAGTTAGCATCAAGGTACACTCGTATAATATCACGTAGGTTGTTGGTATACCTGGAAAAACAACTGAGAAATATAAACAAATACATTCCAATATTAAAATATTAAGAAAAAACTTTAAACTTTGTTGCGAAGGTCTATTGGAACAATACTGTTGAAGATGTAAGCAAAAAAAGAGAGAAATATTAAAGGAAGCGGCGCTAACTTCTAGAAAGGATTATCCCAAAGGACTTGCATCCTTTTCTGGACCAAAAAAATTAAAAATCTTCGTCGTGGACATTATTTTTTCTTTCATATATTCTTGAATGAGAACTATTGTGCTTGACCAGTGTCCAGGAAGCAATGGAGTCCAATTGTCCGCGCTTCAATGGGTTTAAAATTATGAAATGCAATCCTGCAGGACACAATGTTTTGGACAATACTGAATGTGTAAGGAAGTTTTACGACTCACGACTTTTATCCCCAAAGGGGTAGCCGGAGGCAATGAGGACTGCAGAAGCAGTCCACTGCCATAGTCCACGTTTCACCAAATGACAACTGCACATGTGCTCAGCGTGACAGCTGGTGAGCCCATCGCCGCTCTATGCTGTTAGATGTATTTGCAGTCTTTAGTCAGTTACTTGTCTTTTACGACACCCAAGGATTAGAAGGGAAGGTTGGTAGTATTCTTTTCGCTATACCACAAGAGTTACGGCAGTTTTGTAGGCTTTGGTAGGTATGTTATACACTCGAGAGCAATAAATCCAGGTCACATAAACAAACCTATTAAAGAAGCCAATAAATCTCGGAAACTAATGTATTTGCAGTCTTTAGTCAGTTACTTGTCTTTTACGATACCCAAGGATTAGAAGGGAAGGTTAGTGGTATTCTTTTCGCTATACCACACGAGTTACGGCAGTTTTGTAGGCTTTGGTAGGTATGTTATACACTCGAGAGCAATAAATCCGGGTCACATAAACAAACCTATTAAAGAAACCAATAAATCTCGGAAACTAAGAATAAAAAGAAAATTGTGTTTAATTAACAAAAATTTTAACAAAAAAAAAACCGACTTCCAAAAATTTTACTGAAATAAATGCACTAAAACGTAAAAAATAATTTCGTAGTTTAGTTTGTTCAATTTACTTCCTTTATTTTACTCAATCTTATAATGTTAAAAAATATTTTTGGAGTCGGTGCCAGCCAAGGTAAACATAGACATTAAAAGACATACTATATTATTATTATATTAGCCCATATTGTCCCATTGCTGGGCAAAGGCCTCCCCCCCCCTTCCAGTATTCGCGCTCTTTTACGTGTGTGTTGGCAAGGACGATAGTGTTGGCCAATCCTTCGCGTAAGCATCAAGCTCATCTCTCCACCTCCGTCTGGGTCGGCCTTGCTGCCGTTTAACCCCATTGTCGTTTTTATTTGTAAATATGTTTAATTAGCCTCTAACAGTTCATTAGTGAATATGGTATTGCTACATTGTCGTATGAAGCTGGCACCGACTCCAAAAATATTTTTTAAGATTATAAGATTGAGTAATATAAAGGTTAATATTGCAAGTAAATTGAACAAACAAAACTACGCAATTATTTTTTACGTTTTAGTGCATTTATTTCAGTAAAATTTTATGGAGTCGGTTTTTTTTGTTAAAATTTTTGTTTATTTCTCGCTTTTTAGTAAATCGTTCCGATCAATTTGTCGAAAGCGAATATTGGTAAACCTACAATACGCGCTACTTGTATGAGGCAGCGCCGTTTAAATGCGACAAGCGAAGAAAGCGAGAAACGCCTATCACAAAGTAGGAAAATACATCCAAAACAGACGGCAAGTTACCCGGATTTACTCGTGAACGCTGTATAGACCCCTACGATGATGACTTGCGAGTTACTAGGGTTCACCGTTAGGCAAACTAGAGGAACGTTTTTGACTTGCTCCAGTCGTAGATCGTAGCCAAGTCACGATTGATCTGCTCAATCGCTTCTGAGAGGTTCTCAGCCGAGGACTGAGAGTAAATTTGTAAGTCATCGGCATAAAGATGTTAAGAAGAATTTAGACCAGAAGTGACAGAATTAATAGTGTGAATAGTGTATTTTTAAATCCTAATAGAAATGTTTCGGAAGGAGTGATAAAAAGTGGCTTATGTCACTATTTGTTCTTCAGCTATCTATGTGCAAAATCAGCTCGATGCGCAAGTGAGAGACGGACAAACAAACAAACACGCTTTCTCATTTACAATATTAGTTAGGAGGGCAATTCTGTAAGAATGTGCATATTACGCGGCGGATGATAAAGAATCTTCTACAGTGCAAATATTTTTCTTTTGATAATACTACCTTATGAATATAAGTATTACAGATCTAAAGTAGTCTATTAGAAACTATATTTGTTTATTGAATTTAGAGAAAATAGTTTTCAAGCATCCAAATTCTAATTACCATTCATGTCCCATTTTACATTTTCATTTAGTTTTTATTCAATATAGCTAAATCCCTCTTGAAGAATGTAATAATAGTTCAATATTCTTAGATAGGAATAGTTTCCTTAGCCCTATACACAAGTTGTTTAACATAAATAACATAAATTATTAAGAATTAATGCTCTTAAAATATGTCCTCGGATAACTTTATAATTACCGTTTAAAAAATATTCGCCTTAATTTACTACCTTCAAATTAGAAAATTCGTACTCTTTACTGTCTTAACAAGTTTGCACCTGTCTGCGCTCGGTGCCCGAGTATAATACATCTATCAAAGACCGGAATTTTTGGCACCATATTCAAATCTCTCGTCGTCGTAGTGCTTTTGTCAAAATATCGTCTAATCACCATTTTCCGTTTTTATGGTAAATAGACGATTGTTTTTTTAACTGATACGTTTATTTAAGTTGTTATAATTTCCATTTTTAGGTAAAGTAGGTAAAAATTTTATATTTCTTGTGAAGAACTGTTTAATCAACAAAATGTTTGAAATCCTAATTACCACTTGCATAATTACTGTATTTTCCGTTACTCTAAAGTAAATGGTAATGAGTAAATATTAGAAATGGTAATTTTAATATTTTTTTAATTGTGATTCTTGTGCTGTGCACTATCGAAAACAAATACTAATTAGGAAGCTATCTGGAAAGTTCCGTAAAAAAATATACGGAAATCACAGATAGTAAAATTTGCGATTTAAATCTGTATGAATTTTTTATTTCAATGTGTTTTAGTCGCGAAAATTATAAACTACACTACTATTACACTATAATTAAGTATTTTTGACAGAAATTTCACAATGCAAACAAAACAAGAGATACTAGATAATCCCATCATTGAAATCTAAACTAACCTTAAAGAAAACTAGTATTAATTTGAAGCTACGATCAAAGCTGCACTAAATTGACATGATCAGAATTTATTACTTAGACCCGCAGACTCTCTCGACTTGTCGAATTAATATAAAAAAAGCCTCCTGTTTACAAAAATAATGATTCTGATGACGATTTTGATATTTTTCTGACTTAAAAACGGATTTTCAAGTAAATTATAAACATTTAATCAATAATAATCATTAAAACTAGTTTTGCAATATTTTTGTAAGTTTTTTATTTAAAGGTCTCAATCATGTCTGTCTCAAGGTCTCATCTAATCCTGTGAGTCCATTTTTTAATTAGTTTTTTTAATAAGTCATTATTTTTGCTTTGAGTTGGATGCTTATTTCCAATTGCTACCCAAGACGTTTTGGTTTTTGTTCATTTCATTGATAGATAATAGATAAGATTTTTTTTGCAGAATTAACCTTTTGTATAAAACAAAATCTTCAGATTAATATTGAAGTGTATATTTTTAGCTATTTTACCGCTTACTTACCAAGAAGTTCATTGAATTTTGTTTTTTAAAATTTTATTACTTTGTTTAATACCTACCAAGTAAGAAATTATGTTTAAGGCTGTTTAAAATATATTGAAAAAAATGTGTTTATTAAAACCGTGTCTTAGTTGATAATTTTGTTATTTCGGATAATTCAATTTAAAAAAATTAAAAAATTCTAACTTTTTTACGGCTGTTGATAAGTAAGTACATTTAGTTTGTTAAAAAAATGGTTTGCTATATTTTGAAATAACAGTTTAGACTTTTGTCTTCTTGCTATTTGATTTATAATTACCATTTCTCATTACCTGTACCATTGTCTAATTGCCATTTACTGTAAATATCACTACCATTCACAAAAAAATTTAAACGCTTTTCAGTTAAAAAGTAAAACACTTACAGAATTCCCTTGTACAGTTTCTGTAAGGGTATGTTTGCAGCAATGTAAAATTCACTTAAAGAATGCGTTTTGTCACAACTTTTATGCAATCTCCTAACATGGGGCAATATGCGCATTTTCAAAGAATCGCCCAGGAAGGATTTATTGCCGGAGTGGATCTCATTTGACCTATGGCCGAAAATAACAAAATCGCTATAGATATGCCTACAATATTTGAAAAGTTCCCTCAATTCCTCAAGGATTCCACAATCAGAACTAAGTTCCGGTACCTGCCTTCTTTTGCTTTGTCATAGTCGCTTAACTATCTTAATCGAAATATCTTATCGCCACCCGTGAAATCCTTATCATTGAATGACATTCTGTGGTCTTCTTCATCAGTTCTACTTCATCAAATGATACTTTCTGAATACAAATTCTTGACTTATTGCTGAAAATACCAAAATCGCTATAGGTATACCTACAATATTTGAGGAGTTTGTAACCTCCCCTCCTCTCTATATATTCTACACCTTTCTATAAATTCTCTATACCTAAATCTAATGCCTTTCACACCTATATGCCTAGTCTACCTTATAATACATACACACATCCTCGCCGCTTTCACCTTAACTTAACTTATTATCTAATTCTTAAAACTAATTACCCTAATTTATCTACAATCTAATGGTTGTGTTTGGAGTTTTTGTTTAGTGCGTATTGTTTGTATGATGATGAAACCTTAGCATAGCTTAATTCTATTTGCAGTGAATTTCAGTCAAGCAATGTAATATTATAATAACTACTATTTTGGCCAGATCGTCTAGTGAACCCTCCGTTGTTAACCGCATTTAAGTAACTCAAGTTCTTTCGTGAAAGTTTAGTAATTGGCTTATCCCTGTGTTAAATTATTTTCTCCTGACCTAATTACCTACCAGTCTATAAATCATAACATAAATATGTGTAGCCTAGCAATGACTCCGTCTGAACTGTGACCTAAATCCTTCACTGCAGCTGCGGGGAAGATTTGTAACCACTCAAAGGTAATCAGATGATAGCTTAGCTTGTAGGTATTATTATTTATTATCAGTAGCATGATACATAAGAAGCCTGGTGCAATTTATATAAAGGTTTTGTGGAATTATAAAAGTCTTGTGGAAGTATAAAAGTCTTGTGGAAATATAAGAGTCTTGTGGAAGTTTAAAAGTCTTGTGGAAATGTAAGAGTCTTGTGGAAGTTTAAAAGTCTTGTGGAAATATAAGAGTCTTGTGGAAGTTTAAAAGTCTTGTGGAAATATAAGAGTCTTGTGGAAGTTTAAAAGTCTTGTGGAAATATAAGAGTCTTGTGGAAGTTTAAAAGTCTTGTGGAAATATAAGAGTCTTGTGGAAGTTTAAAAGTCTTGTGGAAATATAAGAGTCTTGTGGAAGTTTATGAGCTCCAACCGCCGCTCCATAGCGTGCCATTACATCTCATTGTTTAATTATGGCCCCGTCCACTTTGGCTTTAACATTAATTATTAGCTTGTAGCTTTAATTCTTTCAAACTGAGAATTTACATCTCTTCTCAAAATCTAATTTCATTTTACATTATGAACTATGTGTTAGCAATTTAAATTCTTATTATTCCACATAAATCAATAGAGTTTATCTCAAGGCTTGCTATCATCCAAATATCCTTTTCACATTAAGAACTTAATTATTCAATGCAATAACTTATATTCAGTTCCGTAAAGGGTGGATAATTTAATCAAACGCCACTTCAGGCGGTGGCTAAAGTAGAATGCTATTAATACAGGTAAAACTACTTTTATTTACTCTTAGTATTTATTATACAGGTCTTGTAAAGTTCCAATATAACTACATTGGATTGGCTGCATTGGCAGATTATCACATCTTAAGTTTATTAAAGGATGTTTAATTCATTCAATATCCTTGACTTTAGGAAGTGAACTTAAATAGAATACTATCATTTGAAGTAAATTACTTTGGGTTACTCTTAGTGTTCATTATACAGATCTTATAAAGTATAAGTACAGATCAAGTTTATTGAAAGATGTTTAATTTATTCAACATCCCTGACTTTTAGGAAGTGAACTTAAGTTAATTATTTTTCCATTAACTTCCACCCTCTGTCTCTCAGACTGAGTGGTTAATTTGATAGACTACTAAATCATAGTCAGTATACTTTTAGTAGGTAGTAAATTAGGTAGTTAATTATCCCTGTTAATCATTAAATCAATTACATTTAGAAGTTATCTTTACTCCCTTTAATAAGTATAAATTAGACTGTGCTAGGTATTAGTCTGATTGATTAGATTGTTCCCATCAAATATTTCTATGTTTCAGATTATTAGAGTTAAGTACTTACATATCTTAAGAGGTCTATTCAAATGGTATTAGTAGACCATTGTCAGGCTAATTAGCTGGTTGTTATCAATCAATTATTTCTATGTTTCAGATTATTAGAAGCTCATAGCTTGCAATGTCTTCTTTCAACGACTTATCCTAGGTTCTAAACTGGTTTTAGTTGTTCAGTTTGTATCAGCTTATTTTTGCTAATAGGTATCGGATGTAAAATTTTCCATACTTTGAAGAGTGTAGCTATTTTAAGGCCGTATTGTACCTCAGGGAAAACTAAAAAATGCCTGTTTGGTCATTTCAGTATTCGAAATCAAACATCACAGTACGCTAAGCTTATTTGCTATAACTTTTTAGTATTTTTCTTGTAATAGGAAACCAGTCTAGACTTTTAGGTACTCCAAAGTAATGATGGTACGATATTATCATACCTCTGTTAATTATTTAAACGAATAATTAATTGGTAACAACTTTAGGAAAACAATTAGAATTTTACCGGCCTGCGGTAACAGATTACTTGCCTAGCTAGGACCCACATCACTTCATCATAATTTTATTTAGCGCCGTAACTTAATTATCCCTACCTTATTAGTCTGAATTAATAACTAACCATATATATATCCGCCTACCTATAGATTCCTACAACTTTCCTCACTTGAAAATGCCTATATTTTGTCGAACTAACAGTCCCCTTTTGTGTACCTTGCAATCTAGGCCAAGCCACATTTAACTTAAATTCGTGATGTGTGGTGAGAGTCGCATTGCCCCTGAAAGCAACTAACTCCTAAATGTTCTATCAGTCGAGCCAGTATACTCAGTGTGTCATTTTTCTATCACTACACTGTATGTACGGAGGTAGACTCGAAATTGGACTGGGTCATACGGGTCTACCTCCAGCTAAATGGTGTCTGACCTATCTTCAACTTTCACTAGGGAGACAACTGTCTCTCCCCCATTACTCCGTCGAAGATAGTGTATTGTTTAGCGTAATGATATAAAACGCCGATCTTATTAAATACAATCAAAGATCATCCAGACCGAAGTCTGTTGAAAGGTACATAGGTTTTCGTTGCCATCGTTACGCGTTTCCGCCGAGGTACCCCGGAATACTTCATTCCGTTAACGGATTCGAGTTGCGACCGCAATAGTTTTACTTTATTAATCACTTTCAATTTCACAAATCTTAATTAATATCGCAGCTCGAATATCACTTAGCGCACTATCAAAGCTCGGACACTATTTTTCCCGTATGAGTAGTACCGCACTCTTAAATTGGACCGCACAGCCGACGTCCCAAAATTGAATGCCCCCTAATTTTCCGCCCTTTTCCCAAGCATCTTAACTTTCGCGCCATGCGCGCCTAACATACGCCCGCGCGAGTCCGCTTTTCTTCCCTTCAACCAATCGCTAGCTGTTTCCCCGATGCCCCTCGCCTTCGCGTCGCGCCACGTGGAGCTATCATCCGACCTCTCTTTCTGTCTTTTTCTCAACCTCTCGCTCGCTCATTGCCGCTTTCGCCGCGCAATTCTAAAATTTTTCCATAATCTAACCAAATCTCGTCCGACAGCCAATATTTCATCTTTGAATATCTAAATGTAGCCTTCTATTAACAATTCCCTCTCAATAATCCTCCACTTAAGCCAATAATCCTATATTTTGGGAAATTATCAAAAGTTCCGTATTCCGACCATAGATGGCGTCCGCCCGTAGGTGAACCACTTTCCCGACCCCAGAGCAGTCCCCGCGAAATTCAAAATAAAAATACGGTCCTAGTCAAGCTCACAACCATGACTCCCGCTAGACGCCGCCTACGTCGCAAGGGACGCGCAGAGCAGTCCCCGCGAAATTCAAAATAAAGAAGTCAAACTAGCAACCTTATGCGAAGCTCAAGTAAATAACTCACGCTAGATGGCGCCTATGTCGCAAGGAGCACACAGAGCAGTCCCCGCAAAGTTCAAACTAAAGATAAAGAGTTAGACCACAGACCATTATTCTGAACTAGTTTATTATTCCCTTTTTCATGCTTATTATATTAATGGTGCTACGCATTAATATTTATGTTAGTGCTACTCCCACACATTCCTTACTAACGGACGGATACCATTCATTCTGTACCGTTACAAGTTCTCTCAATTCCTGAGGATTCCATCATCAGAACTAGATTTTGATATAAATGAGACCAATCTGGAAGTATATCCTTTCAAATAAAAAAAGAATTTTCTAAATCAGTGTATAAATGACTGAGTTCTGAGGTGACAAACATTAAAAAAAAATACAGCCGAATTGAGAACCTCCTCCTTTTTTGAAGTCGGTTAAAAACAATTAAATACTCCTTAAATGAAGGTGTTAAAACTTCTTAGTTATGTCATAAAAAATCAAATTTGGAACAAGGAGACTATGAGGAACTTGGTGTACAGCATGTCAAACCGCGTAAAGGCAGTAATGGAAGCACGATCGAGGAGGCAATACGAAGTATTAAAATTCAAGAAAAGCGTAATGTTGTTCAAAAATGTCATGTTTCCTATTTTTGTTTTAGGGCGAGTTTAGCAGTTTTTTTTTCTTTATGTAATTTTTTGTAAATGAAATGTAGTAGGTAACTCATAAATTTTATTACTTTATTTAAGGAGTATTTAATTGTCTATTAAACACAATTTATTTCATTAAGCTAGCATTCTTACTTTACGAGATTTATACTAGTAGGTTTCTTTAAGAGACCCGCATTCGTTGCTCTCGAGTGTATTATAAAAGTTGGAGAGTTATGATTCAAAGAGTCAGTTATCATCTCGACAGTTTCGTTAATTAGTCACTTTCGGAAACTGGTCAGTTTTAAAATTCGTCAATTTCATTAATATCCATAATTCGTCACTTTCCTTAATTCGTAGTTGGGTTATCTGGTCAGTGTATGAAACTCGCCATTTTATCAATTTCGCTTGATTTCCGTATTTGGTTAGTTGTAGTACAATCACATACTAAAGGATAATTTAAAAGTGCTACATATACATCATACACCTAATTAGGTACATCATAAACTAACTAAATTAACTATTCTTAATCAAGTCATAGCTACAATTGATGCATATGTTTTATCACAACGCTTTTCACGGGTGGTTGATCACAAGCTCGGGTGATGCACTAAAAATCCTAAATACCCAGAAAGCTGCTAGGCAAAGGGTTACTTATAGCTATCGCTACAATAACCATATCCCGTAGCGGTAAAAGAATACTATCACCCCCTCCCTTACCTTGGGTGTCGTAAAAGGCGATTAACGGGCTAAAGACTGCACATACATCCAACAGTATAGGGCGGCGATGGGCTCACCACCTGTCACGCTGAGCACATGTACACTAATGTGCAGTCGCAATTTGGTGAAATGTAGACTATGGCAGAGGACTGCTTTTGTGGTCTTCATTGCCTAGTCGCTGACTTACCCTTTGGGACTAATAGTGATTATATTATGTATATGTATGTAAAAATCCGAACAAACTTTTCCTTATTCCTTTATTCAATGTTATGGGGGGTTAGGCGATCAGAGAAAATTCCGGGCCCTCGCGGGTGTTGCGCGGAGCGGGGTCCGTGATAATTCGTAAGAGATATTCACATTTTTATCAAAAAGTTAGTAAAAATTTTTAATTTTTGGAAATTCAAATCAGTCAAGAAATCGAAAAGGTAATGTGTATACCTATGTGTTTATGGTTGTATAGGAATTATTATTGTAAAACACGGTCGTAATGTGCATTTATATGAAATTTTTCTATCATGCAAAATATTTCTAATCGTGTTTTGGAAACAGTCATCCCCTCAAACATACGTTAGCCGTAATACATATTGATCGTTTTAATGCGAAATATCTAAAATATAATAGAATACAGCTAATTTTTCCGTTTTCACCGCCTAAGCCCCCTTACCCCTCAGGCCCCAAGCGGTCGCATGAGACCGCACCTACAAAAACACACTTGACTTTGTACCGTGTTTTCATAGACTTACAGACTACTTTAGTATAAACAAGTTTGGTTATTTCGGTTCTGTGATACATCTTATGCATAGTTATTGCAAAATATCGCATAGTCTATGCTCGATTCTGTCAAATTTGACGTTGACAGTTGCGCCAAAAATTGTGTCAAAAAAATTTCCAAGACTGAGGGCGCAATCTAATCCGTTAGGTGGTAGTCCAACCAGCCTCGCCATCTTCCGTTCCTGTTGGTCGGGATCATCCGGAATAAGCTCTTTGAAGTCAGAAGAAGGGTGCAGATTCGATAATTGCTCGTGGATTTTTTTTTTTTACATTTTCCAATTTGTAAGCTCTTTGAACATAAATGTACAGATTTATATGGACAGGACGGTAAACGACGTCATGCAAATATATTCATTTTACACGACTCCCCGTGTTAATGCGCTTCGGTATTGAGTAATTTGAATGACGAACAAGGGGCGGTCAATTAATTTGGTATGCGCATGCGCATGTTTGTTAGTGGTGCGCGCGAATATAATTGTCACGAAAATCTGTTAATTGATCCTTTAGGGTAATTTGGATATCCGACGGCGGCGTGTTGATGTGTAAGGCTAGAATTGTGATGTAAGTTTTAAATGTAAGAGGAAACACTACGTCGTCGTGGCATGCAAAATTCTCATACAAAACACGGAAAAAAGACGTTTCGTAGTCCCCTGTTTCTTCCTTCAGAACTAGATCGATTTTTATTACTTTTTCAGCATCGGTTATAGAAAGAGATTTTCTATGTCTGTACGTTTGATTTTATTGCATTAAGTCATTTATTTAATAACCAGAAGCTTTCAAAATTTAGCGAAATCACTCCGTTTTAAGGCGTATTCAGAAACATTAAGTGGCTGGTTTAAAAAAATTCAAACATACATACATAGAAAATCTCTTTCTTTATAGAAAGATGATGCTGAAAAAGTAATAAAAATTGGTCCAGTTCTGAAGGAGGAAATAGGGGACTAACGAAACGTCGTTTTTCTGTATTTTGTATGAGAATTTTGCATGCCGCTTTGACGTAGTGTTTCCTCTTGGTACTCACCAAGAAGACGTCATTACTCGGTTTGCACGCCGGTTCTGTCGTTGCGCCATCTCTGCGGACCCGGTTTCAATTCACGGTCGGGTCAATTTAGAGAAAACTGTTTTTGTAAATTGACTACAGATCTGGATGTTTTTCTATGTTTAGGTATATCCATTATCTACATAGTTTAAACATAACGATTTTCTAAAGAAGGTGAGCGTAAATAAATTTATTTGTTTATTTAATGATGATCTCCAATGTCGAGTGGTTAGCACGCCTTTTTGGCGTCGCGTCATCTCTGAGTTTTATTTTCCGGTAGGGTCATTTAGAAAATAGGGTTTCCTAAATTAGTTTCGGATCTTAGTGTTTCCTGTGTATATGAATGTTTATCCGCTAAATAGTTAACCATTGAAAATATAAGATTAAAAAAAGAAGCTTATCTTGGGCTAAAAACAATTGCTGGGAAAGTAGAATATTTTTGTTAACATTGGATTAAAAACGCACGCTTAAAAACTTGGAACGAAGACTCAATGGAGCGTCTCGTAGTTCAGGGCCGAATGGAGGGCAAGAGATCCCTGGTCGCTCTCCAACCAGATGGGTAGACCTTATTAGATCCCTCACTTAATCAACCATGACCGACTGCTCACACAATGCCAACAACACAACTAACAAATCCGAATGGAGACGAATAACGAGAGCCGTCTTTCACCCAGACCCCCCCATAACCACGGCCACTCTGTCAAGGTGCCCGACAAAGAAGCAGATTCAAAATTGAATCTCACAACCATTATAATATAACTAGAGACTATAACTACACACGACATCACAAGCGAAGCAAGGTTATGCGTACTAAGTTGCGGCCCAGGGTTGCAAACGCCTATCAGTGATTGTGAGTGAGCTCACAGGGCGTGTGTTTACAAAGAGAAGTGTGGTTAAGCACACATATGGGTGAATCCTGAGTGAAGCGTTCTTCGCGTCAGAGCCGTGGCATTTTTTTCTCGTGACTGGTGAAAACAAAAATAATATGGCAAAAGAAGGTTTAAAAACGATGAAACAGATCCATGGCTTAAATCCATTGCAATGGATTGGATCTGACGACAATTTAAAAATGAAGCTATTTATTAACTATAAATAAAAATAGATTTATATTCTACTCAGGGATGAATGTAACCATCTTCTCGGGACAGTTAATTGTAACTATTCTCAATTTAGTAGCAAAACAAGACACGAGCTTTACCTCAAGTCAAGTCAAGTCAAAATATATTTATTCAATAAACTCAATTAATAAGTACTTTGAATCGTCCAAATCTTTTTTAACCTACCACCCATTCAGGACATAATTTTTTAACTGTGGCAAAGAATGGGCGCAAGAAACCACAGCGCACAAGAGCAACGACATTTACAAACAAAAAAAGAGTGTGTCGTTACCAGGTCAATACAAAATATGAATTTAAAAATAAAAAAAAATGATGCAATACAAAATTACAATACAATGTAGTATCAATTAAATAAAGACAATTAGAAATAGCTGTTGGAGTGCTTGGAGCATTTCAGATCCAAGCTGTTTTGTCTTCTGTGTAATCTGACACTTTATAATAAACTTTTTTATAAAGCTTTTCTTTGATTTTGATTTTAAATTTATTAAGATCTAATTTCTCAATATCATTTGGTACTTTGTTGTAAAATCTTACACACAGACCCCTAAAAGAATTATTTATATTATGGAGCCTAGTATAAGGTACTGCTAATTTGTTCTTACTTCTAGTGTTTACATTGTGAATATCACTGTTTTTTGAAAACATTCCAGTATTTTTATGAACATAAATCAAATTTTCATAAATGTATTGTGATGCAACTGTCATTATATTTATATTCTTAAATCTCTCTCTGAGAGAGTCGCCAGCCTTTAGGTTATCCTAGGGCATCCTGTGATTCCTCCCAGGTATCAAATATTTGAATTAAAAGCTCAACACCGGCGTCAGTTGTTGAGCGACCCCTAGTAAAACCATACTGTTTACAATGTAAAAGTTTATTTCTATGAAAATGAATTTGAATTTGGTCTAGCATAAACTTTTCAAAAATTGTACTAAATGTGGGTAGCACAGAAATAGGTCTAAAATTAGAGGGGTCAGAAGTGCTACCTGATTTAAACAATGGAATTAATTTGCTATGTTTCATTAGGTCAGGAAAAACACCACAGTCAATGCATTCGTTAAATATGCAAGCTAAAACTGGAGCTATTGTCATAATTACTGATTTAGCGACATCCACGGAATCACCCCACAGATCAGCAGTTTTCTTTTTATTCAGAGTGTTAAATGTTTTTAATATATCTATAACACAAATTTTTTGAAAACTGAAATTACTTTCACAATCTTTAACATTCTCCTTCAAAACAGATTCAGCTACAGTGGGGGAGGAAATCAAGGCTTTTGTAGTTGAAACTGGAATGTCAGTAAAAAACCTCTCAAATGCTGCAGCAACATCAGCATCAGAAGTCAAGGTTTTATTATCACAATTTAAATTGTACTCATTATTACGACTTCTGACCTTTCCTGTTTCACTATTTATAATATTCCATGTCATTTTTATTTTGTCATTACTATTCTTAATCTTAGAACTCAGATAGTTTGCCTTGGCTAATCGGCATACTCTTTTAAATAACTTTGAATAATTACCTACCTACCGAACCAAAGTTTAAAAAAATTGAAAGAACTTTTAAATAAAGTATTTGCGCGAAAGCTAGCGCCACGTCTTGCCTGACGAAGTGCTGCAGCCACAGACCACCTGTGGCTGCAGCACTACTTGCAATGGTTTGGAGCAATCACGAGACTCTTACCACGTATTTAATGAAGAAGGTAAACATAATTTCGTCGCGCGATTCAACATTTCCGAGGCACTCTTTCCGTGTTCAACAAAGTTCAATAAACGCAGTCTTATAAATATAAAAAAAATATAATACACAATAACGTACCGAGCGCCGCGCGTGTGACATGTAAAAAGCTTGTCAAATTACCCCATTTTCCAGTTTCAAATGAATATTTATGCAATTCATTCTGTAAAATATTGGTTTGAATTGATATGCTTCAATACTACATAAGATAAGTAAACTTGTAAGTGCTAATTTAATTTAGTGTGTTGTATATTATAATTTATATTATGCTGTGACCCTTAAAATCAAGTGTCCCAGGATTGACCCATTTTATTATCATAATTCTATAAATGTCCACATGTGTCCAAAAGTCTTTGAGGTGGCTCAATCCTGACTGACCGAGTCATGTTAAGTTTATGTACATAATCGGTCCACCCGTGGTGCCCACAAACTATTAAAAGGCATGTCAAACTAAGCAGTTTGCGTCCATAGGCGAAAAAACATGACTTCACAGGTTAGGATATATATACGAGGGCGGTTTGAAAGAAACACTCTTTTTATAAATATATTTTTTTATTTTTCTACATAATCTCCTTTCAACTCTACGCACTTAGTCCAGCGATGTTCCAACCTGTTCAACGCATCAAAAAATATTTTTGTCAAACCCTGAAAAATAGGCCCCACTTTCGGCTACCACCTCTTCGTTTGACGAAAATCTTTGCCCGCCAAGCCATTTCTTCATGTTTGGAAAGAGGAAAAAGTCACAGGGGGCTAAATCTGGCGGATACGGAGGGTGTGGCAATAATTCGTATCCTAATTCGACAATTTTTGATGTCGCGATTGCAGACGAGTGGGCCGGTGCATTATTCTGATGAAACAGATTTTTTTTCTTTGCTAGATGCGGTCGTTTCTTGATCAACGTTTTATTGAATCTATCTAACAATGCAGCTTAGTAAGCTCCGGTTATTACCTTGCCTTTATCAAAAAAAAATCGATGTAAATAACCCTTGGCTGTCCCAAAAGACTGTGGCCATCACTTTACCAGCCGAGCAAACAGTTTTTGCCTTCTTTGGGGCATGTTCCCCGGAAGAAGTCCATTGCTTCGACTATTGCTTAGTCTCTGGTGTATAATGATGGACCCACATTTCGTCAACTGTTATTTACCAACGCATAAACTCACTCTGATTGCGATTATACATGGCTAGGCATTCCTCAGAAGCTGTTACACGATTTCGTTTCTGGTCGACTGTTAGTAAACGCGGCACCCATCTTGCAGAAAGCTTTTTCGTGCCCAGAATATCATGCAAAATATAAAAAACTCGTTCAGTCGAGATGTGCACAGCGTCACTTATTTCGCGTATCTTCACTCGACGGTCTGCCAAAACAATATCATGTATTTTATTAACCATGCCCTCCGTAGTGACCTCAATCGGCCTTCCTGGGCGCTCCACGTCATTAGTGGTAGAACGTCCACAACTAAATTCAGTAAACCACTTATGTACCATCCCATGAGAAGGCGCAGAATCACCATACTTAATACTTTTTCAATTTGTCTTCGGTCTGCTTAATAGTTTTATCACGTAAAAAACAGTGTTTAATTAGCACTCGAAACTCGCTTTTCTCCATTTTCAAAGAAGTTAAGTTACTTCTATCTTTGACTTTAAACATGTCTAGACGGAGCATCGCGGTACAAGCGCTTGTCAAAATCCGCCCGGTTTTTGTATTGAATTTGAAGTGTGCGTGACAGCCGCGTATTTGACACTAGCGCGAATGGTTGCCAGCGAATACCTAATTTCCGATAAAGTAGGGAAAAACTATGTATGCACAATATAATTTTAAAATGATTTATAACATAACATTAAAATTTAAATATTTTAAATTAAAATCATTCGTTTGGATTCTACATCATTTTTCATGTTCTCTAATTTCTTATTATGTTGAAACCTTGTAACTAGTTAAATATTTCGACAACGACTTCTTTCTACCGGATCAGTTGGAAATCTGAAAATTGAAATGTTTGCTATGTGGTCGAACAGTTGTAAAGGTTACATATTGTGATGACTGCTCATCAATATCCGTGAAACGAAATAACCTACATGAGACGAGAAATATTGACCTTTTAGGGGCACAAACATACACCCGCACTTTCTCAAACATCGTCATCATCATCATCATCATCAGCCTATAAACGTCACACTGCTGGGCGCAGGCTTCCCACGTGGAGATAGCACTTGGGAATATTGGGCCATAAACCACCACGCTGGCCCAATGCGTGTTAGTGGGTTTTAACAACTGTCATCTTACGACAACAAACGGAACCAACGGCTTAACGTGCCTTTCGAAGCACGGAGGAGCTCGAGATGTTTTAAATTTGGTCACCCATCCAGTGACCCGGCTTTGCGAAAATTGCTTAGCGGGCAAGATCGCAAGCCGAACGTGCTAGCCGATGCACCATCGAGCTTTGAAGCATACATACCATACATACTACCATCCCCTACATACATATACTTAAACACACACTTCTTACATAAATACTTACGTACATTCCATTTCAAACATAAATTTTTTTTATATTCGTTTCGAATACCGATACGATACCATACTACAATAACAATTTATAATAATAGTATTATACAATATTACAGTAGGTATTATATTTTTCTTGTTTTAGAACGGAACCTATAATCCAGCCAAATTCGATGACGAATGTTTGTAAACAGATTACTGTTATACCTAGTTGCAGTAGGATTTTACTTTTTCTTGAGAGACATTCACAAGAAAACAGTTAACTATTGTGTCTTTCTTTCAAAAAACAGTAAAAATCCTACTGAAACTAGACATTTGCACAAATGACAGTAATATGTTTACAAAAATTCGGCATCGAAAAGGAACCGTGACATTTATTCACGCTCTTAAAAATTAGACATCAGTTTAAAACAAAAAATTTGAAAGCGTTCCAATAATAATTATATTCAATGTATTTACTTCATTTACAACAAGACCATGTATAAATACTAACTTACAAGACAGTATTTTTTATCATACTTATTATATTTAAACCTCCTTTTATATTCTGCCACCAATAATGGGAATTTTTCATTTTGATACCAGCAACACCACGCATACATGGCCGTTATTATTGTTAAACTTTAAATTTTCATTAAAATTTATCAACACTTACGGATGAAACGTGACTTTCCTTTTCGAAAAAAATTTTCTTCTGTAGTTTCGACAGAATTTCACTGAGCAAACGGTCATTTTGCGAACAATTTCACCGAAACGCGAGAGGTAAACACTGCTTGACGGCACAATGACACTGACCGCCAGGATTGCGCGATAGTCCAATTTTTGCCTATAAATTTTTCTACGTTTTTTTACGGCCAGGCTCTATCTAGACATGTATATAATCAAAGACTTCTATAACCTAACTTTTGGTTTCTAAAAAGCTTGTTTTCGCGCCAAATTTGAAAAAAGAACGGCATGCAATGCAAAAATATTAAAAAAGTTTTTATTCAACCTTAAAGTCATTGAGTTGCCAAACTGCCCTCGTACATACAGGAGGTCCCGTAAAGAGCGTGCAAGACTAAGGAGAAGATAGTCTGAAGAGTGACCAATTAGATAAAACAAAATTACCTCAGTGAAAGTACCACCATTATCAAGCATTTTGTAAAAGTTTCGCAAAATCTCTTATTTTTATCTGTTTTATGTTGCTGTCTGTACAAACATATGTTTTTCTTATTCTTCCTATTAACTACTCTTGGAGAATCAATCTACTATATTAAAATATAATTTCGTTAGTTCAAGTTACAGAACCCATGCAATAAATTTAAAAAAAGAAGTTCGCTAATATAGGTAGGTACTTACACTAATTCCATTTTGTATATCTACCTGGTCACCTCGCAGTATATCTTTTCCTTGAGTTTGGCACGTTCTTTATGAGACAACCTGTATAATATCCTAAATTATGTAGGTCATGTTTTTCTGGCATCAGTTTAACACCTCCTTCGTATTCGACCTCGTTTGCGAAACGCGCTAAGCACAAATCATTATTTTGTGTGACTGACACAGATAAACACGGAAAACCTGCCAATTTGCAACATAAAGAGGTATCAATTATCACAGGCCTCCTTTTGCGTCATCGAAGCCGGCAGTGGCAATGACCGTTGGCGGGAAAGTGAAGAGTCATGCATGAATATGAAAATCTTATTCTGAAAAAAATAGCTAATGTAATTAGGTACTTACATAAAACTAAAATAGTAGGACTATGATAAGATAGGATAGAAAAAAAAAATCTATATTAAATGTAATTAAAAATCAATTGGCGCGAATGCTTGTTCGAACTGCAAATGTGCATAGCGTGACAGGTGGTGAGTCCATCGCCGCTCTATGCTGTTGGATTTATGTGCAGTCTTTAGTCCGTTAGTCGCCTTTACGACATCCAAGGGAAGAGAGGGGGTGGTAGTCTTAGAATAATAACGTATAGAAGGTAAGTCCGCGCGCCCATTTTGATGCACTTTTTTTGGAGCCAGATATGGCACTACGATCAATGTACACTATGGAGTTACAAGGGTACGTGTGCGTGTCACCGAGCGCAAGCAAGTAATCGTCACGAAAGTGTGAATCGGTTTAGTGCTTCACTTTTGACAGAGCGCTTGTATGAAGACTATCTTTCTATACGTAATAAGTAAGTAATACGTACTAAGGTAGTATTCTTTCACCGCTACGCAACACCGTGCCAGGACAAAGTTTTTGAAATTTGTCACGGGTGTGGGCTGTTCACAGGGACGACGAAGTCACGGCGCACCGCTAGTGATATTTATAAACAACGCCTTGTTCGTCTTGTCAACGAACATCATCGTCGCCTTGTCATTACTCATCGATTGTTTTCAACGAAAAACTCAAGTTTATATATTGAATGAATCGTCACATCGACATGAGGAAAACCTTACTTCGTTAAACAATTGGCTACTTGACTGTTTTCGTAAAAGTATTTTAAATATTACAAACGCTTATTTTATACCTCTAACAATATTTATTTTTCTCGAAAAAGCTTTATTTTATAGAAAAAATCATATTTTTCTTCATTTATTTCAAATTTCGCGCGAAAACGTGTGGTCACGTGACATTTTGCCCTGTGACGTCACATTTCAATAAATAAAACAAACTAGTTACGCGGACGTAACTTTGGGTGTATTTCAGAGTAAAGTTTTAAATTAACTAAGTATCTTTTTCACTGGAATCTTGAAAATGACAAGCTACAAGACGTGTGCCGTGCCTATGTGCAGAAGTACAACCATTTTAAATCCTAACAAATTGTTTATACATGTTCCTAAATGTCCAATACGTCGAAAGAAATGGTTACAAATAGCACGCCGAGACCCGAACTTTACATCCGTTAAATCTGCGATTTTCTTTTGCGAAGACCACTTTGAAGTAAGTACAATAACTAGAAATTAAAATAGATAACATAACAATTCTACTTAAGTCCTAATTCACAAATTAAATCTAACCTAATAATTCTATTTATTTCTTAAGTATCTAGGGAAGTACTTAAGTAAACGTACTTCTTTTTTTATTTTTTATTAATCATAGACTGTCTCTTTTTACAGCTACCTAATGACATGGAAAATTTCATGCAGTACAGTGTAATGGGTTCTGTTGGCAAAATAAAAATGAAGCCGGACTGTTTGCCATTGAAATTCGAATGTCAACCAGACAGAAAAAAACGTACCGCGCCGCCACAGCCACGATCAGCCGTAATCAAAAGGCAACGGGTAGACATCATAAAAGAGTTATTATTAGTTTCTAATGAAACTGAAATGCCAACAGCATCAGGCATGACAAGCAATACCGGTGAGTATAAAACGTTGGTGAAAAAGTAGATTCGTATCCTTAAAATATTAATCTTTGAATATATACCTGTCTAGATAGAATCTGGCCGTAAAAAAAACGTACTAAAATTTTCGGGCCAGTATTGGCTTGACGCGCTCCGACGGCCAGTGTCATTGTGCCATCAAGCAGTGTTTGCTGTTTGTTTCTCAGAACAATATCTAATTATTGTTCTGAGGTTTGTTTACGTCTTGCGTTTCGTTGAACACACACACACTTTTCGCACACTTCAATACAAAAACGAAGCAGATTGGGAGAAGCGCTGGTACCGCGATGCTCTGTCTAGACATGTATATAGGTACCTACCTAGTCAAAGATATTAATGTAATGTGGGGTAGGTACTTTTGTCATATACAAGTAAAAAGATATGCTATAGGTACTAATATATTCTGATTGTTTCAGCATTCCAGTATAATGAGAAGGAGGAAGACCCCTTGACAAATTATCCAGACAAGGCTATACAAGTAAACCCTGAAGCAACTAATAAATTAGTTCAAGTATGTTTAACAGCAAAGATTAAAAGTAAAGCTGTACAAACTAGTAGTCAAGCCAATGATAAGAATACTTCTCCTTTAAAAACCAACATTAGGTCTATTACAACATCACCTTTTAAATCTAGAGTTAAATCAGAAAGAAATACAAAAAGCATAAGAAAATTAGTCTTTAGAAGTGAAATATCATCCTCAAACAGTTCATCACCAGCTAAGCATTCCCAGTTAAATACTGACACTTCACCATCTGTTCAGTCCTTAGTAATAATGACATCAACTAGTAGCGACCAAGAAACTCACTCTGAATTGTCTGAAATAAAAAGTAAAATTGAAACAGAAAAACTGTCCCAAATGTCGCTTGAAAATACTATACAATTGATCAAGAATAATCCAAGATATTATATAGGTATTATGAGTGATTGTTATTTTTTAATTAACATAATACAAAAACATACGAAGCTCAATGAGGAACACATATTATTATGTTTGAGAAAAATAAGATTAAATACACCATTTTCTGAGCTTGGAGATCTGTTTGGCATGTCGCTGTCTTATGCCAGCAAAATTTTCATGAAATCTGTACCTCTTATTGCAAGTGTATTACAACTATTTATAATAAATTCTAATAAAAGAGCAGTAAAACGAAACCTACCTATGGCATATAGACATAAGTACTTTAATATCTATTGTATTATTGACTGTCTTGAAATAGAAATACAAAAACCATCAAAATCGGTAGAGCAGGCTTTAACATGGTCAGAATATAAAAAAGCAAATACAGCCAAATACTTAATCAGTAGCACTCCTGATGGTATCATCAATTATATTTCACCTGGTTATGGTGGCAGAATCACTGATAACTTGTTAGTACAGAACTGTAGTTTTTTAGATTGTTTAGAACCGGGTGTGTCTATACTTGCAGACAGAGGATTTAAACACATAGAAGAACTTCTATTGCAAAAAGGAATTAATTTAGTAAGACCCCCAAGTGTTTCATCTAACTCTAAATTATCTAAGCAAGATGTGATTAAAACAAAACAAATAGCAAGTTTAAGGATTCATATTGAGAGAGTTATAAGACGTGTGCGAGAATTTTCTATGTTAAAACCTCATTCTGTAGTTAATAAGAAACTGTTAAAATATTTAGATTACTGTGTTGTTATAGCCTGTGCACTGATTAACCTACAGGATTGTATAATTAAAAATACATAATTTGGTAAGAATAAATTGTTTTATTTGGTACTATTATAGAGTAATGGATAAACATTTTTTTTCCAAAAAGTGACTAACTCTGACAATAAATTATTTGTATAGTCAGCATTATATTCTATGGGAACAATATTGACATTTTTATTATTTTCAAAGTCCCATGATGCCACACAGAATAAACACTTTTTTAATTTAGTTACATGCATCTGCAGTTGCACTTGTGCGTAAAACTTGGCAGTAATTTCATTGTTAGAAATGTATTTTTTTGTAGATTTTTCATTAATTGGGCACTTTATTTCTATTATAGTATCACCATTTAAAATCCCATCAGGTGATGCTGCTATCATAGGATACTCTTGACATATAAACAGGCCACACTGAGAAATATCACCGAGTTGTTTATTTACTACTTCTTCTAATTTTCGTCCCCTTTTCATAGCAACTGTGTCAGGCACTTTTGCACCCATTATTGTTGCAATTAATGAGCCATCTGAGGTTTTACAGCGAGATACATCATAGGCTCTTGATGCTGTTACTCTTGCATACCGAAGTTCGTACCATGCTGAACTTTTATACTGCTCGCAAGTTAACCTTTCCGCATATATGACATTGTTTTCTGTAAAAACTGGACATATTTTGTTTAAAAATTTCTCACAATCATTTTCAGAATTAAATCTGTAGCTCAAACAGTGCAGTGAGAGTAACTGAACTTTGTCATCTTCATGATCAGGCTGATGTTTTAAAATTTGGCAATTCTGCAATTTTCTTCTTTTACTTTCTTTTAAAAAGTCGCGTAGCACACTATCATCTTGTTGGGCACTTAAGGAACTGCTAACCATTTCTTTAATTTTAATGTACTTCAGAGTGCTGCCCACTTTAGATAGTTTAGATTTCTTCCAGTAACATTCAATAGCAGTGCAAGATGGCTCCTCACTTCTTCTATGAGTCCACATTAAAAAAGCCACTGCATGTTTGCAGCACCCTTGGGAGGCAGGACAGTCATGACACTGGACACTTTGGACTACTCCTTCCTTTTCATTGATGACCATGGACACTGAGTATGGCTGCTGACGAACCTTATGTTCAGGACAAATTTTACATTTGATCATACACAGACATGCCTCCCTCTTTAGTTGGACATACCCTATAGCATCATCGCCATACGACTGTCGTGAAGATCTGAAATTAAAAACATAACCTTTACTATAAGTAATTTTATAACACTTTATAAATATGAACATTTGAGGGCGTTTTATTAACTATAAGTTATTAAAAAGTGTTCAGTTTATACATAATATAAGTTTTTACAAATAAATAATTGTATGTAATGTTGTATTACTTAGTTTTCTCGTACTTACATGGAAGTTTTTGCATTTCGAAACTCGGCAGAGCAAAAGTCAGGATTACACGCAAAGAAATTTGCGACCATAAAAGAATCGACTTTCGGCAGATTTGCACTACCAGCTTTGATATATCCTGACTCCATCTTCTCAAACTTCGTACAAAATGTTTAATTTTGAAACAAACAATCTTTTTGCGAGCTGAAACAGCTAACTTCTTGAATAGTAGTACCTAGGGCAGTATTGGCAGTGACAGATAGTTTTTGATATTTTGTGAAATGTGACGTCACACGAAGCTCAATAATGGCCGCCCGTATTTCGGGTCTTGTAATCCACAGATAAAAAATCACAAATTTATTTTGTAAAAATAAAATATTTACAAAATTATCTTAATAAAAAAAACTATTGGATAATTATCGTTACATTATAAACTACCATATCTGACCTAATTTATATTTAATTGTTACAACTGTCAAATAGCCAATTGCGGGAAGGTAGAGAATTTCAAACAATATAGGTATACCTATCTATCTAAACGCATAACGCGACGTTAATTTTAACTGTCTAATTGCCGATTTTTCGATTGTCAGATAAAATAGATTCGTTTGTAAAAGTATGCCCAAACAACAATTTTGTAAAATTATCATATAATTTTTTTTTAACGGCTGACAGTCTGATTGTTGAGTTTTATTCGAGTATTGAAAAATCGATCCTAAACAAAATAAAATAAAGGCAATAATGAAACAGCTGTGCGACGTGGCTCATTATGAAAAAAACCTATCTCTTCTTTTGGGTTTTAAAAGGCGACGAACGGACTGTAGATATTATATGGGTTAACTACTTATCACGCTGAGCACATGTGCAGTTGTTAATTAATTGGCTATTTGACAGTTGTAACAATAAAATATTAAATATATCGGAAATGGTAGTTTATGATTTAACTATAATTATCCAATAGTTTTTTTAATAAAAAATCTTAATTTGTAAATATTTTACTTTTAATAAATAAATTTGCGATTTTTTTATTTGTATATTACAAGACCCAAAACACGGGCGACAAGGGGCGGCCATGATTGAGCTTCATGTGACGTCACATTTCACAAAATCATCAAAAACTATCTGTCAGGTTTCAAGTTTAGTTTCTTTATTTATTGAAATGTGACGTCACAAAGCCAAATGTCACGTGACCAACCGTTTTCGCACGAAATTTGAAATCAATAAAGAAACACATCTTTTTTTCTGATAAATAAAGGTTTTTTCGAGAAAGAAAATATTGTACGCGGTATAAAATAAGCGTTTGTAATTTTTTAAATACTTTTTCGAAAACTGTCAAGTAGCCAAGGTGGCAGTGCACTCCTTTTGGGGTCCTGATTGTCCTCTTAGTCTCTGGCTAACCCTTTGGGAATAATAACCGCCTCTGTGGTCTAGTGGTTAAGCCACCGGTCTCAGACCCAGAGGTCCCGGGTTCGATTCCCAGCGGGGGGTACATCTTTGTGTGCTCGGTTTGGTTGGTGGTAGGGCTGTTAAGTCCGCCTGGCTAGCTACCACCATCTTATCGAAGTCTGTCGCCATAACAACGATGTTTATAGCATTGTTGTGTTCCGACAGTTTGAGATAAGGTAGCCAGTTCCTCAGTGGTTGAGGATTCCGGGTGAAGCGCGCTTCCATCTTCGGCCTTATCATCACTTATCATCACTTGAGATGAAGGCCAAGCTCTTACCCGTTGCCGATAAAAAAAAAAAAGTTTAATATGAAGTTTGCATTAATTGTGTCGCATAGTGGTGAAGTAATACTACCACCCCCTCTCTTCCCTTGGGTGTCGTTAAAGACGACTAACGGACTAAAGACTGCACATACATCCAACAGCATAGAGCGGCGACGGGCTCAGCACCGGTCACGCAGAGCACATGCGCAGTCGCTATTTGGTGAAAAGTGGACTACGGTAGAGGACTGCTTTTACTGTCCTCATTGCCTAGTCTCTGACTAATCCTTCGGGGATAAATATGTATGTATGTTGCATTGTATGACATGGTAACGACATATTGTTATGTAAATGTTACTACTGTATGAAGCTGTCTAGTTTCTTGCACCAATTTTTCTCCACAGTTCAATAAGACGTAAATTATAAGACTATACGAAAAAGTTTACTTTAATAAATTATTTTTGAGTTGTTTATTTATATAGAGCTGGCCCAAACGGTGACAGTAAACATTTTTTTTTGGATACCTGACATCCAGGTGTACCCGGAAATACCCCTGCTTCGAAAACTACAAAAAATCGCGGGTTGTTCCGTTTTCATCCCACATGAAATCATCAAACTAATAAATTTTTCCTTACTCACCCCATTTCTATTCCTTACTTATACTTAGCCCACATCAATATTTTAATTTTAATGCCTTACTCAACCCACGAGTTTTAGTTTTAAACAAAGTCGTTTTATTCATTCGGGTAAAAAAATAATTATCTGGTTTTTTTCAAACTTAAATTATGAAATATACGAGTATCAAGAAGTATAATAGTTATTTGTATACAAGAGTGCAAACTTGCTTTTTAACCGCGTGCTCAATTTTGATGACCGAGCAAGCGAAGGATTCAAAAATTAGAATCCTGAGCGTTCCCGAGGAGCCCGTCAAAAGAGCACGAGGTAAAAAATCTTTGCACTCGAGTGCAACACGTAACTTTTCATCCCACCTCAACGAGGAAATTACCAACTAAATTAAAAAAGTAGGTACACCAAAAAGGTTCCGAGTCTGAGTTTTTAACAATTTAAAAAGGTCGTATGATAAATCGGCACCATGGAGGAAGAAGAAAATAGGTTTAATGATGTTTTGAATACACATACTAAGTGCACACGATGTTATAAATTCAATTTACTTTGTCCTCTAGCGGGTAAAAACGGCTTTTGCACTCAGATATCGAAGAGTAAAAATACTCTTTCCGAGATGGGGGGATGAAAAATATTTTTATCACTCCTCTTGCTCAAAAAGACCGTCATTGTAGTGTTCTAGAGCGAGGCTAAAATAGCTTTTCTTGCCCTAGGGGAAAAAGTATTTTTTTTTTAAATTTTGTCTGTCACATGACAATGAGCCTACAAAAAGGAAAAAGTATTTAGTCTTAAGTAGAATAATCATGAATAAAGACTCGACTTATTACTGTTTCATCAACAACTTTTTTGAGATAGTTATTATTAAAGTTTATGGTAAAATTAGTAATCATTTGAATCTATGGACAACACAGACCACGCCCACACAGTCCACGCTTCAGCAAGAAACAACTGCACAGTCTGCACATGTGCTTAAGTGGTGAGCCTTTAGCCCGTTAGTCGCCTTTACGACACCGAAGGGAAGAGAGGGGTTGGTAGTATTATTTTGATGAGCCCATGAGCCCACTCTATGCTGTTGGATGTATGTGCAGTCTTTAGTCTGTTAGTCGCATTTTACGACACCCAAGGGCAGAAAGGGGTTGGTAGTATTATTTTGATGAGTCCATCGCCGCTCTATGCTGTAGGATGTATGTGTCTTTGTCCATTAGTCGCCTTTTACGACACCCAAGGGAAGAAATGGAAAGACTGCACATACTATCCAACAGCATAGTGCGGCGATGGGCTCATCAATATAATACTACCAACCCCTCTCTTCCCTTGGGTGCCGTAAAAGCAACTAACAGGTTAATTTTTAATAAAATAAACCAATTCATATTGTATTGGAATGTTTTATTTTCTCGCATTCGCAGTGAAAAGCAGAGTGTAACACACGGCGCTAAAAACCCATTATAACTCGGTTTCTATTTACTCCCTCGCTAAAGCTCAGGATTAAAACTACCTCGTACATAATGGGTCATTTTAGCCCCTTGTATAACAATCTACTATTATACTTCTTGATATATTTCATCCTCATACGCAATGCATTGAAAATTTCTTAATAAACTAAAGAGATTTATGTCTCAAAAATGTAGCTCCCACCGAAATGAAACAGCTGTTCACCGAAATAAAATAACTGGCCACCGAAATGAATAAACTAGCCACCTAAAGGAAAGGTTATGTCCACCGTTCTTCACTGTGATTTACTCCGAAATGAAGTGATAACCAACCGAAATGATTAAAAAATAACTGAAATGAAACGATTACACACCGAAATTTATAGAACTCGCTGAAATGATATTGTTAATCATCTCAGTGAGTTTTTTTTGCCTTTTCCGTTGACAGTTTTGGTAACCGAATCAACCAAAATGAAAACGTAGAAATGAAAGCCAAGAGCAAAAATGCGCATTTACTAAAAAACTATTTAAAGATTAAATTAATACACACAAATAACCATTTACAATAAGCATCTCACGACTACTTTACTAAATATAGTCATTGATTGGGGGACAAGTTATATCGTCGCTGAAATGAAAGGACTTTCGGAGGCACATGCATTTTTACTTCCCAGTTATTAAATTAGGTAGTTAAGATTACAGAATTGGCTTGTGATAATACTCCAACTATTCACGGTTTAAATTAAGGTATTGAACAACTAAAATAACCAATCGTTTTTGTTGTACGCAAGAAATTACACTGAAACATGTTGTTCGGACAGCTACCGAAATGATGAAAATGGGGCTTTGCAATTTTTTTCCTAATTAACTGCAAATTTGGTCAATAACTATTTACTGTCCCATATAGGTAACTACCTCATCTACCAAGAAAAAAATATTAGAACTGTATAGTAACGTTCTGCACTACCGATTTCATCCATGTCGCGTAAAATTTGCTGCTGGGAAATCCACCCAAGTATTCCTACTCAGCCCACATCAAAATTATAAGGAAAAACCCTAGTTTTGGGTACGGTCTGACCAAAAACTGATAGAGCCTGTTACTATTTTGTTTTTAATACATTAACTTTACGGTTTATAAAAGAAAACCGTGCCGCCACCACCCCCTCTCTTCCCTTGGGTGTCGTGGGTGATCAGCTTATGTATATTATATATTTCGTTATGAAGTGGGACATCATCATTTCTATATTAATAAAAATTTAGCATGGCTGCACCAATTTGGCTAAGTATTTCTTTTTTCGTTAGAATTGTAATCGTCAAGGCAAGGTTTGTATGAAAGATTTTTTTTAGAAATTCATCACGGGATACTTGCTATTCACGCAGACGAAGTCGCGGGCGGCCCGCTAGTATTATTATAAAAATCAACAAAATTTGTATAAAATCCTATTGAAATCCTATAGACAACAAAACGTTCTCGTTGTGATTGCACATAGCGTAAGTCACTTGCTCGCACTTGGTGCATCTTAAATATAAGATGAGTAAAGTGTCCCAAAGGGATTAAAAAGGGTAAATATCTTAAGGACACTGTCCTTAAGATATTTACCCTTTCAGAACAAATAAACAGAAAAAGTATAGCTCTCTCTATCACTATTTTTTAACACTAGAAGTGAAGGAGGAAAAAAGATAATGCTATCTCTTTCACTCTTACCCTTTACCTGTCCGGAGATCTCCTTAATTTATGATGAACTCTATATTACTTTATTGTTGATTTTTATAATAATAGATAGATAGATAATACTGTTATTGCAACAGTTATTTAAATAACATAACATTTTACACAAAACATAAAAAAACAAGTACGATACACAGTTACAATTTGGCGGTCTTATCGCTATAAAACGATTTCTTCCTGACAATGATGGAGGATGGAGAGAACTTATACACTTTAAATAATACCCTTATGATTATGTCCCACTTTAATAACGATTGACTTAATTATTATTATTATTTTTGGAGAATACACACCGCTTATTCAGGTTAATGGTAACAATAGTACACCGGCAGGTTTTAAGAGCTTAATTTATAAAAAAACACATTTTTACTTAAGAGGGTTTACGCATTTCGGTTTTCCATACAAACATCCAAGTCGAAATTTTAAAAAACAAATATGCTAATGTTGATGAAACTTTGCATGCTGAAGTAAAACACAGAGATCTAAATAGTTTGTTGTTTATATAACTGAGTTATTGTGATTTTAAACTTTCTATAGTGGACTTTAAATCGCAATAACTCAGCCAAATAAACCTTTTTTTAAAATGTTTTCAACAAACTATTTAGATCTCTGTATTCTACTTTAACTTGCAAAGTTTTATTAAAATTGGTCTTTAAAAATTTCGACTTGGAAAATTGTATGAGAAACCGAAATGCGTAAACCCTCTTAATTGTTGTTTTATTAAAATAATATAATATGATTATGTCCCAAAGGACAATGTTCTGCGCCCATACATTGTTAGCCTAAGAACCAACAAATAAAAAATATTCTTTTCTAGTTTCGAAATTGCAAGTAAATTACTGTAAAAACAAAGATTTTTGACGGACACTACTGAGAACCTAAATATCAGAAAAACTGAGGTTATGTTTAATTACAGAATTTGAGAAGTAATGTTGCACTCTTTTGTTTTATTTGCCAACACTCATGCACGTTCACTAACACTTAAATAATCCACCATTATTTCACATTAATATTCGACAAAACATCAATTAAAGAAAATAAAACAAAACTGCAAACATGACTTCACTTTCCCGCCAAGAAGTCCAGAACGTCAACTTTTTTTTATTGACCATGGATACTAGTCCTTCAGTCGTATTTTTAGAGTTCATTGATTATGCTTAAACTGATGATAATGATGAGTGATGTGATGATAATATTATGAACGTTTAATCCTAAATGATATTCCCCCCAAACCCCTTGAGTTTCAGTAAAGATGTGGGACTTTACTGAGATCTCGCACGGACTTCTTGAGAGAATTTGAAAAGTGATGTTGCACTGTTTTGTTTTATTTGCCAAAGAACGTCAACTGCACAATACAGCAGACTACAGTAACGTCAGTCAGTGAGTGACACAGCACCGCAGATCAGTAAAATTCTCCTCATTGGAAAAGCAAAAGAATCTTAAGTCGACTAACGTTTACAGTTTGGAATAAAATGCGATGTATCGTATTCTAATGATGCTTGGAGTATTTGGCACAAAGTATATCTAGTCAGCCATGCATGCATAATATTATTAGGTTTGTTTGTACATATTATAAATATTTTGGACTGAACTCTCAATACCCAACCCATAATAAAAAAATGATACTCAATATGAATGTCCAAAAAGTTCTTTTTAATAATGGTTACTTATCTAATAGTGTCCGCCAATATCTAAATACTGTTATCTGTCGTAAAAAATAATAAGCTAAGAATTATCATGTAGGTATGTCATGTTTGTGTTGGTTCTTAGGCTAACTTCAACAATGTCCTTTGGAAGTTTATACATGATCGATATAACGGAATAAGTATATGGATCTCTTTTATGCCATACATACACATAATCACGACTATTATCCCCGAAGGGTTAGTTAGAGACTAGTCAAAGAGAACCGCAAGAGCAGTCTTCAGCCATAGTCCACTTTTCACCAAATAGCGACTGCACATGTGCTCCGCGTGACAGGTGGTGAACCCATCGCCGCTCTATGCTTTTGAATGTATGTGCAGTCTTTATTTATTTTTTATTTTTTTATACTAAGCCCGGCAAATGACCCCACTCCACCTGATGTTAAGTGGAAATGAGGTCCAGGCGCGAGGACAACTGGTGCAGCGTAAGAGACGTAGCATCAGTCATCCTCACTCTGCCGGCCCACAAAGTGCTTCTTCACGCCTCGTTTGAAGGACCCTATGTCATAGGTAGAAGGGAATACGTGTGCTGGTAGACTATTCCATGTTTTGGAAGTGCGGCAAAGAAACGAGTCACCAAATTTCTTTGTGCGTGATGGAATGTTAGAGACTGTAAATTGGTGACGCCGGAGAGCAGCACGCGTACTCCTATGGAGGAAGGGAGAAGGAGGGATGAGGTCAAAGAGTTCTTCAGAGCACTCGCCATGGTATAAACGGTAAAAGACGCTGAGTGACGCAATATCTCTACGCATTTGCAAAGGCTCGAGAGTTTTAGTGACCTCTGCATTGCCGATAATGCGCACAGCGCGGCGCTGCAATCTGTCCAAGGCATCGAGAAGGTACTTTGCGGAGCCATCCCAAAGGTGAGAGCAATACTCCACGCAAGACCGCACCTGTGTCTTGTATAATAGACACAACTGATCAGGCGTGAAGAATCGCCGCACCTTGTTCAGTACACCGAGTTTACGTGAGGCATTTTTAATCACGGTTTCGATGTAGTCCTTTTGGTTCAGATCGCAGCGGATATCCATACCGAGCATGTTAATACTGCTCTGCAGGCCTAGAGATGTACCCTGAAGAGAGGGAAGGGGAAGGAATGGCGACTTTTTCGCTGTGAACGCGCACACCTGTGTTTTCTTGGCATTGAACTCCACCAGATTATCGGAGCCCCATTTAGAAATGAGGTCCAACACCCGATCGAGCTCAAGGACAAGATTTGCTCGCTTCATTTCGGTGTCTACCCGCCCAGCCGTTGGGTGCCCGTTATATCCCCCATGCACTGTGCTATCATCTGCATAGCAATAAATGTTTCCAAGAGGAAGCATGTCATTGATATGCAGAAGGAACAGCGTGGGGGATAGAACGGAGCCTTGAGGAACACCAGCGTTCACTGACATGAACCGCGAAGCGCATCCATCCGAAAGGACACGAGTTCTACGCTCATGCAGGAAGCTGGCAATCCAGGCACAGAACTGAGCGGGCAAACCGTATGCCGGGAGCTTGGAGAGAAGAGCTTTGTGCCAGACTCGATCAAAAGCCTTGGCTATGTCAAGGCTAACTGCCAGTGACTCGCCACGCTTGTCAATAGACTCACCCCAGAGATGTGTGACGTACGCTAGAAGATCACCCGTTGACCGTTTTGGCCGAAATCCATATTGACGATCGTGAATTAGGGAGTGATCTTCTAGGTATCGAATAAGCTGTTTGTTCAATATTCGTTCTAGGATCTTACACAACACTGAAGTTACGGCTATAGGGCGGTAATTAGTCGGATCTGACCGATCTCCTTTTTTAGGGATCGGTTGCACATTAGCTTCTCTCCAAGATCCCGGCACACAACCCGAAGAGAGCGAGAGACGGTACAGACGCGTTAACACAGGGGACAACTCCGCTGCACACATTTTCAGGACTATTGCTGGGATGCCATCAGGACCGTTAGCTTTTCGGACATCGATTGACTGCATTTCTGCACGGACATCACACTGCCTGATTTTAATATCAGACAATGTATGGCCACAGTGAGGAATTGAGGGTGGCTGTGCATCACAGTCATCGATCCGGGAGTTAGCCGCAAAGAGTTTGGCCAGGAGATCGACCCTTTCCTGCGGCTTGTGAGCTAAACTTCCGTCAGGGCATCTCAGTGGTGGCAGCGAGGGTTGGCAGAAGTTGGATTGCACGGCTTTGGCCAGACGCCAGTAGCTACGGCTGCCCGTAGGATGCGTCAGGAGTTCTTGGCCTACTCGTGCAACGCGCTGGGCATCCGCTCTAATGTAGGCTCTCTTACACGACTTGGTGGCATTATTATAGGCTGCTTTTAGCGAGCGAGTTTCGGGAGCCCCATGAGCTTTACCTCTGATCCAAGCGCGGTATGCCGTCTGTTTGCTCTCAACAGCGCTGGCACACTCGCGATTGAACCAGCTGCGTCTGCCTTTGCTGATGACATAGGAGTGTGGAATATAGTATTCCATTCCTAATACTATCTCATCAGCAACGGCAGTGGCGCTAGCGGTCGGGTCCTTCCTACTAAAGCAGCGCTGCCTCCAAGGGACGGATGCAAAATACTCCCGCATCCCGTCCCAGTCTGCCGACGCGTAGTGCCAAATCTGGCGTTTCGAAACCGCTGTTGGCGGGCGCGATGCCAAGGGCACTGTGCTGGATATCAAGCAGTGATCCGAGGAACCTAAAGGAGCTCGAATCTCCATCCGGTATCCAGCTGGGCGACTCGTCAGCAGAAGGTCGAGTAAGGAGGGCGCATGGCCAACTATGTCTGGGATCCTGGTGGGCTGGTTCACCAGTTGCGTCAGGTCATGCGTGAGAGCGAATGCGTGGGCAGTTCTACCAGCATGGTCTGTTTTGGAGGAACCTAACCACAACTCATGGTGGGCGTTGAAGTCCCCCAAAAACACCAGTTCCGCTGATGGAAACCGCTCCTGCGCATCATCTGCTACCCGACTAAGATGTTCAATTAGTCGAGTTGTCTCCATGTCGCCGTTATGGGATCGGTAGACGCAGACGTAGACACGGCAATGAGAGCCTAAGTCGACGTGTACCATTAGGAGGGAGAAGGAAGGGTCCTCCAGACAGCGCAGACGGCGACAGCAAACATCCGCCCGAACCAATAAGCAAACTCCGGCTTTGGCTTTGAAGGATTCTTCAAGCACAAAGCCGGGATAGTTCAGGTAGGTGGTGTCAGCTGGGCGGATTATTTGCGTCTCCGTCAGGAACAACATTGCTGGCCGTGCCGTCTCAAGATGGTGGTGGACGGCATTAAGGTTTGCATGGAGTCCGCGGATGTTAGCGAACTCCGCCTCAAACGGTAAGGTTTTGGTGGGGGTGTGCACCGCTGTAGTACCAGTTTTGTTGTTAGGCGCTGTCATTTTAGGAGTGGAAAGAGAGAGGCGTGAATCGAGAAAATGATGCCGCGATGCGAATGGTCAAAGTGTGGTGGCCTGTTTCCCCAGGAATTTGCCCACAGACGAGTATTATTAACCTACCGAACGGAAGGGCCCCCGAACCCCCCCGGGAATGGCCGCCGGGACCCCACATTCCGGTCACCAACCGGCACGACGGACCAACCCGAGATTATGCGTGGCATGGTGAGGCAGCCTCACGAGCTGGTTAGGCTCGCTTGGGCCCCTGTACTGTGCCACGGGCGGCCAGCGGGACAACCGTTTCTACGGGTCTCCCTGGTCGGCAGGTTAACGAAGTCCTCCTGGCACTGGTTTGACGGAAGCCTCCACAGACCAAATACATCGCAGCATCATCCTCTCGAGCTCTGGTTATACGCTGGCTGATCCCGAAACGCGACCGACAAGCAGTCACTTGACGGATTTTACATCATGCGTACGGTGGTCACCAACCAGACGGGTCAAGCCCTACCACCAGTGGAGCAGATCATCGCTCGAAAGAGTCCGTTAGTCGCTTCTTACGACACCCACCGGACGGAGAGAGGGGCGGCGATTGGTATTCTTTCTCAGTCACCGCACGGATAAAAAGTCCCTTAGTCGCCTTTTACGACACCCAAAGGAAGAGAGGGGGTGGTAGTATTCATTTAATGAACCGCTACTCGACACGACTTTTCTTTTATAACCCGTAAAGTTAATGTATTAAAAACAAAAATTAAATAGTAACAGGCACTATCACTTTTTGGTCAGACCGTATAGAAAACAATTTTCTTACAATTTCGATGTGGGCCGAGTAAGGAATACCTACTTGTGGGATGAGTAAGGAATTAAAAATAAAATATTAATTAGTGGGATGAGTTCATGTTTGATGAATACGGAATAACCCAAAATTGCGGAACATACATGGCGTATTTCCGGGAACACCTAGATGTCAGGAATCCAAAAAAATATTTTTTTTGTGTCTCCGTTTGGGCCACCCTTTAAAGTCTGATGTCTATATGGATGTATGCCAACATACAAAATAAAACTTATGGTAATTACTTACTTAAATTCATGTTACCGCAATTAATCGTTGTGAATTAATAGCTAGCTTTCACAAGGGTGGTGCTATATACTAGCTGTATTATAGCTAGAGTTCAATAGAGTTCATCAAGTGAAAGGAGAAAATCGAATGTCGCCCGTTTCCTCGGCAGTTTCCTCGTTCCGGCGCCCGCGCACCCGTCACAGCGACTACGCAACCAGTAGGCTGTGTTGCTAGCTAAGCGACTTTGACAATAGATCTGATGATTTTTAATGTGGCATGTGCGTCGGGTCGTTACGTTCCCTAAAACATGGTTGAGCGAAGCGATGGCTGATTCACATGTCATAATCGTGAACGGGTGCCGCCTGTGGAGGCTGGTCTGCTCTTGCAATCTTATTTTTTATTGGAAGTATTTAATAGTTTTTCTTTTTATTTCAAAGACACTGTAAGACTTTGTTCGTTTTATTTTAAATCGAGCAATACCTGTTTTTTTATTGAATATTCTTTTGTATGTTTTGTGTTGTCTTGTAATCGTATTATGTTTTTTTTTGTTGTAATGAAAAATGTCCTTCTGTGATAGGGAGGGCATTTTCCAATTTGTATTGACGCTCACAATTTGTATATTTGTATATTGTATGATTTGGTAACGACATATTGTTTTGTAAATGTCGTTACTTTTATATTATTATAAGTCTGTGGAGTTTTTTGCGCCCGTTCTTCTCCACAGCTAAAAGGTTTTCTGTATCGGTAGGGTGGGTAGGCGGGTGCCCATATTTAAAATGCTTATTTTAAGTTTACTAAATAAAGAAATTTTGATTTTGATTTTTTGATTTTTAATGGCTATTTACTTGCAGCACACTTCTGTAAAGGCTTGAACAAAACGTCGATCCTGAATCCGCTACACAATTCTTTTTTTTTTCAAATTTTTTTTTTCCATTAATACTAGTCCTTCACTCGTAATATTAGAGTTCATTGAATATGCTTAAACTTATGATAATGAGTGATGATAATATGAACGATTAATGCTAAATGATATTCCCCCCCCAACCCCTTGAGTTCCAGTAAAGATATGGGACTTTACTGAGATCTCGCTCTTCTTGAGAGAATTTAAAAAGTGTTGTTGCAATGTTTTGTTTATTTTTATAACTCTCACGCACGTTCACGAACACCTAACAGGTAAATAATCCACCATTTTTTCACATTAATGTTCAACAAAACAGAAATTATAGAAAATAAAACAAAACTGCAGACATGACGCTTCACTTTCCATATAAGCGACTATAACAATAGATTTGATAATTTTTCAGGGCGTTTATTGGTGATGTTTTTGTCATATTGAGATATTATATTTTTTTTTAAAATTAAAATAGTTTTTTTTAAACACATGCATACATAGATTTACGATATAAAGTCTGGCCAATGAAAGCTGAACCTCGTAGTTATTTGATTGGCAACACTTTGTCTCTATGTGTGTCTATCTGAGGTGTCATGGCGAATATAAATTGAAATTTTTCTAAAAAAATTGCAGCTGTGTGAGTGAACCAGTCATGATTTTTTTGAATTTGCCGCGTTTTTCCTGGTTCAGCTTTCGTTAGCCAGACTCTAACACATAAGTACATACATATTATCCCCACAGTGTTAGTGAGAGACTATAGGCAATAAGGACCGCAGAAGCTGTCCACAGCCGTAGTCCACGTTTCACCACATTACAACTGCACATGTGCTCAGCGTAATAGGTGGTGAGCCCATCGCCGCTCTATGCTGTTAGAGCCTCTAACTTAACCAAATAAAGACTACAAGTCTCTAAGTCTAAGGCTCGTATTCTAAAACCAAACTCACACTCAAATCTCTGCTTGAGTATAGTTAGAAATGGATGGTGCTATTCATCGCATATATCGCCATCCCTTTCTAACTGTACTCAAGCAGAGATTTGAGTGTGAGCTTGGATTTAGAATACGAGCCTAAGTCTACTAAATCTTTATTTCGATAGGTCGATATTATTTTAAAGAGCCGCTACACACACTTCTTGGATTTTTTATAAGTGTGGGAAATCTCCTGTCTAGAAATAGAAGTGATTAGGAATAAAAAAAAACACGACTATTATCAACGAAGGGTTAGTTAGAGACTAGGCATTAAAAACAGCAAATGCACTTCTCTACCATAGTCCACTTTCCATGAAATAGTGACTGCACATGTGCTTATCGTGACAGGTGGTGAGCCCATCGCCGCTTTATGCTGTTGGAAGTATGCAGTCTTTAGTCCTTTAGTCGCCTGTTACGACACCCAAGGGAAGAGAGGGGGTGGTAGTATTCTTTTACCGCTACGTGACACGGTTATAAAAAAATGTGTTTTTTGAATATTGACTATGGGTTATGGAACGTTTAGGCTGACTATGACGACCGGCTATGACCACGGTATAGCTATTTTCAGTTAAAGCTGTTTGAATAACCTTCTGTGCTTCTCATTTGGTTGTACTAGTTGTTTGCGAATGCACTTTCGTTGCAATAATCGTCTAACATCTCGACGGAGCTCTTGTATAGTCGCTAGCACGTTAAGTCTGACAGTAACATTGCAGTTACTGCCTCTTTCATCACATTTTATACCTCTTATAATAATAATAATAATTCATTTATTTATTCAGGTAATTTACACCCATACAAATTACAATAAAATATCACAAGATCAATAAAAATCAGAATAAATTAAAATCATTAATCATAATTAAAATTAACTCAAAATTTAAAAACAAAATAGATATTAAAAATCAATTTTAAATCTTAGATCAGTGAAAAATTATTAAATTGAAGTTTGAAATTTTTTAATTGGTTGTAAGATCGTTTGGTAAAGCAGCTCACTAAAGGATACTAACAACCCCTCTCTTCCCTTGCGTGTCGTAAAAGGCGACTAACGGACTAAAGGCACCCACATCCAACAGCATAGAGTGACGAATGGGCTCACCACTTGTCACGCTGAGCACATGTGAAGTTGCAATTTGGTGAAAACTATGCCAGACTAACCCTTTGGCGATAAGTCGTGAAACTAGTTCGTCAAACCATTGCCTCTTTAAGGTCGACTGAAATGTCTGATTTTTGTCCCCTACTGGTAAGCGCTTTGCCTCTCACCTGCTATGCGATTCTCTAAGCGACACATAGACGCTGCGCGCATGGCTGCGATCTGCTGTCTCTTTCCAAGTCTATGAATATGAAAGAGACAGAGTCATTTGTCAGCGCTGCGGCAGCCGGCTTAGAGAATCGCACGGCTGATGGTAAGTGACGATAAGTCCGATGGTGGAAGCACACTTCATCTGGAATATTCAACCACTAAGAAACTGGCTACCTTATCTCTAAACTGTCGTAACACATTATAGCTGTCAATGGACTTCTTGGCGCGAAAGTTAAGTGTCTACAATTATGTTTCATTTTCTTTAATTTGTGTTTTGTCGAATATTAATGTGAAATAATGGTGGATTATTTACTGTTAAGTGTTCGTGAACGTGCATGAGTGTTGGCAAATTAAACAAAACAGTGCACATTACATTTCAAATTCTCTCAAGAAGTCAGTGTGAGATTTCAATAAAGTCCCACAGCTTTATTGAGTCTCGAGGGGTTTGAGGGAATATCATTTACCATTACACGTTCGTTATCACTCATTATCCACTTATTGCAAAGAAAATAGTTAGTTACTGTTTTAACTTACTTGACACTGGCTAAATGTGCTAATCGCACGAAGCCATTAAATAAGAGGAAAAAATTTTTAACTATCAACATTGTTGCTAAGGCGCCAGACTTTAGTTATGATGTTGGTAGCTTCCACTTCTGTCAATTTCCGGTAGGTTTTAAGTTTTGTAAGTTGAATTTTTAATTCAATATCCCCAGTATGTAACAGTGTCGCGTAGCGTTGAAAGAATACTACCATCCCCTCTTTCCCCTTGGGTGTCGTAAAAGGCGACTAACGGACTAAACACTACACATATATCCTACAGCATAGAGCGGCGATGGTCTCACCACCGGTCACGCCGAGTACATGTGCAGCCGCTATTTGGGGAAAAGTGGACTATGGCAGAGGACTGCTTCTGCGGTCCTCGTCTAGTCTCTGACTAACCCTGCGGGGATAATAGTCGTGATTATATATATGTATGTTACCAAATTCCGTGGTAGGGGACGGAATTCCTACTACGTGTTCCGCCTACCTAATAAGGCTATATTCGTGCATTGAGATATGTATGTATTCGTGCATCATTCTTGACAAGTGGTAATCTAAAATTTGAAACCGCTGTAACAATGGATATTGGACATTAATATTCTTTTTTTTCTTCTTAAATAATGGCTTCGTGCGATCAGCACATTTAGCCAGTGTCAAGTTTTTAATAGTAATTATTATTTTTCTTTACATTAAGTGGATGATAATGAGTGATATTGAACGTTTAACACGTTCACAGTCCCCATACATTTTTGTTTTACAACCCTGTATGTCCCAATAAGATTTTAACAAATTTATATTTGATAGTATATTGCAAACACGGGGAAACCTATTTTTCTCGGAAAATATGTTATGACAATGAGTTTTTCCCTGATTTTCGCGTGACCCCCATAGGGGGCACGGGCTTGTAAAGAAGAAAAAGACTGTGACCCCTATTTGGATTCACTGACTTGTGAGACAAAAAATAAAAATCTTTTGAGGGTAGAATGTTAAAAAACTGTGATAAAACTACCAGCCGCTAGTCACATAAATCATAACATATAATTTATTTGCATTCTTAGTTTGTGAATGTGTCGTTCAAGATGCGTACTTAAAAAGATATTATTAGATTTTTGGAAGACAGTGATGCTGAAAGTGATATTTCTGTATTTGAAAACGATTATGTGACTAATGAATTCATGCAAGATGAAGAAGAAACTATTGAAAACATTGAAAATTTCATCAATACTTCAGGTGTAAGTTCGCTTTTATATTGTTAGTTATTCCATTACATTTGAGACAAATAATTATTTTTTTTGCACAAATGATGTTTGTTACATTCATAATAAAAATATGGCAAATTTAATTTTTTTTTAGTTTATTAGTTATATTTAAACAATAATTATGTCATAAGTAGTAGTAGTAACAGCTAAAGTACATACTGTATTTATATGTATTTTCAAAAAGAAGAATCTTTTCGTGAAAGAGAATCTATTGAAAGAACCCAGTCTGTACTAGGAGGCCAAGAATTTTAAAAGTGATGTTTCTAGATTGTAAATGTAGATTGAGTCTTTTTTTTATTCAGATACTACCAGTTTCAAGATCTTTATTTCTTTTTGCATTGCCTGGAGGCGATTTTTGTTAAAAAGCAGTCTACATGATTAAACGGTTTTTAATTACCTTTTCTTTAAAAATTTAGTATTAAAAAGATATTAATATTTTGTGGCATGTTTTTTTAAAATAATACACATTTTTTCTTTATTCACAAGTCCACAAAATTGCATAAACATATATTCATAAGTCCGAGCAATTTATTGAAGTATTAAGATGTATAGGTATCGTGCCCCCGTACGGGGGCACGGACTGGACACCTTCCTTTACAGTGACCCCCTATGGGGGCACTGGACTGTGAACGTGGTAATGGTTCTTGAGAGAATTTGAAAAGTGATGTTGCACTGTTTTGTTTTATTTGCTAACACTCATGCACGTTCACGAACACTTAACAGTAAATAATCCACCATTATTTCACATTAATATTCGACAAAACACAAATTATAGAAAATAATACAAAACTGCAGACAAGACGCTTCACTTTCCCGACAAGAAGTCTCTAATATTCTTTTAATTTTTTTGCTATTAATTTTTTTTAATACCGTGTCGCGTACCGGTGAAAGAATACTACCGCCCTTTTCTTCCCTTGGGTGTCGTAAAATGCGACTAACGGACTAAAGACTGCACGTACGGTCGGGGTCACCGTCGCTTTACCACTTTGCAGCGATTTTCGTATGAAGCGCACCGACCGCCCGGGTGCGTGCCCGTACCAAATAGACGACGCGGTGTGCAAGGGATTTTGACCTTTAGACTGGTAAAGCGGCGGAGTCCGCCATTGTACATCAGCTTAGAGCGGCGATGGGCTTACCACCCGTCACGCTGAGCACATGTGCAGTCGCTATTTGGTGAAAAGTGGACTATAGTAGAGGACTGCTTTTGCTGTCCTCATTGCTTAGTCTCTGACTAACCCTTCGGGGATTAAAGTCGTGATTATTGTACTTATTATAAATAATACCACTAACCCGTCTCTTCTCTTTGGTGTCTTAAAAGGCGACTAACGGACTTAAGACTGCTCATACATTCAACAGCTTAAAGCGCGATAGGGTACTATATACCATCACGCTGAACGCATGTGCAATTGTCATTTTGGTGAAAAGTGGACTATGGTAGGGGACTGCTTTTGCTGTCCTCACTTCTCATTGCCTATTCGCGGGGATAATCGTCGGGAGATAATAGTATGTATGTAATTACATCACTAATGTCATCCAACATTAGATGCCAGAGTTTTGACACTCTAGTTTATGTGGTAGTTGTACTATAATATAATTAAAATAAATGGTTGTTGTGAAGAATTGAGTTTATTGCTATTAGTATGATAATTATTTATTTATTTCGGTTCACCTGAGCGTTTGCCGAAGCCTATAAAGACGTTTGCAACAACTGTCGTTTTGTAACGTGAAAAAATATGGCTGATAATAAATAATTATAAATAATAATTCGACGACCTCCTGGATCGAGTGGTTTGTACACCGGTTTTCATGGTATCGCTATCTCTGAGGTCCCGGGTTCGATCCCCGGTCGGATCAATATAGAAATTATTGTTTTTCTAAATTGTATCGGGTCTGGGTGTTTTCAATGTATAATAAGTATGTATTTAAATATTTTAAGTATGTTTGTTCGTTGTCTAGTAACCATTTAACGAGTTTCATAACGAAGCTTCTCTTGGGCTAGATAATTGGTGTGAGTGTAGGAAAGTTTATTTATTTATTTATTTAATTAACAAAATAGTAAACGCGAGTCAATCCGTAATAAGTGTATCATTTCATTTAACAAATTGCAGTGCTCAAGCGTTCCACGCTGTCAGTGACCGGCTCAACTATCAATCTGGAAAACGCCAGTCGAGTGGGGAAACGCGCAGTTTTCTGCGGAAGAGAAAGCTAGGAAGTAGCGGACCGGCCAAGTTCCTCGCCATTTCTCGACTCGCAACGACCCGAGACGTGTTAATAAGAAAACTTTATGTCGTTACAGCTAGACTTCCTAGTGATTGAGGTAATTGAGGTATGTTATAGTTGTTTTGGTCTGCGTACGACCGCCATGTTTGTCATAGAGCCGGCAAACGTTTCCTCTCGTTTCTATGTCGCACCTCTGAAAGATGGAACTTTACCATCAGCTCGTAGATCAGTATTACTTTAATCACCCCTCAGGCCCCAAGCGGTCGCATGAGACCGCACCTACAAAAACACACTTGACTTTGTACCGTGTTTTCATAGACTTACAGACTACTTTAGTATGAACAAGTTTGGTTATTTCGGTTCTGTGGTACATCTTAAGCATTGTTATCGCTAAATATCGCATAGTCTATGCTCGATTCTGTCAAATTTGACGTTGACAGTTGCGCCAATTTTTTTGTTAGAAAAGTGCCACGAGTGAGTGGTTAATATGCAAATTCCATATACATATAAACACGACTATTATCCCTGAAGAGTTAGTCAGACACTAGTCAATGAGGACAGCAAAAGGAGTCCTCTACCATTAGTCCACTTTTCACTAAATAGCTACTGCACATGACGTGCTCAGCGTGACATGTGGTGAGCCCATCGCCGCTCTGTGCTGTTGGATGTATGTCAAGTCTTTAGTCCGTTAGTCTTCTTTACGAGACCTAAGGGAAGAGAGTGGTGAGGGTGGATAGTATTCGATGATGCGCTTTTTTCAACACTACAGTATTTGTCTCCTCTTTTAATTCTTTTTATTTTTTACCATTTATTCTTTCAGTATACGTACCTACCTAAAATACTTTTACTTGCGATTGTTTAGTTTAAATTAATCTCTAAATTCATCTGATTTGAACACAGTCAAAAACATTGTACATCTAGCTTCTAATAAAACAGGGGCGGAGTGAGCCTGGTGACCTGTTTAACAGGGGGATCTAATCCTACCTAGCTCGGGCACCTCTCTCCAACTCTACTTTTGTAATTATAAGATATTATAATCTTATACAATGTAACTATTGGAGAGAAAATAAAGATTTTTATTATTATTATTCTCTTTATTTAATATAATTCTTAAGTTTAATTTTTTACAATATTTTATATAAAAAAAATATATTTACAATATAAAATATTATAAAAAACTTAACCTAGGTTGCCACCGGCAGCGAGGATAGACCCAAGTTACCGATGGTTAGGGCTGCAGAGTGAGGAACCTCTGACAATACGTGCCGTGTCAAGGAGTACTGCCTTCTGTGTCTGACCCTTGACCCAACCTTTTAGCGAGAGCCTCTCTAGGTGTTGATCGAGGCTCTTAGCTAAAAGACCGTTTGCCGAAACGACTATCGGTACAATAATGGTTGAATCCACATCCCACATGGCGGTAACCTCGTGAGCCAAGTCAAGGTACTTACTGAGCTTGTCCTTCTCGGCTTTCACGAGGTTCTCATCATGAGGTACGGTGATATCAACCAATATTGCCCGGCGCTGAGATCGGTCGACCACCACGATATCAGGCTTATTGGCGACAATAGTCCTGTCCGTGATGATAGAGCGATCCCAGTAGAGCGTTGCATGACCATTTTCGAGAACTGGCGCAGGTGCGTAGAACGGCACCTTTGATTCAACAAGGCCATATTGAAGAGCAAGTTGCTGGTGAATTATTCTGGCTACTTGGTTGTGTCTGTGCAAATACTCTCCGTTAGCAAGATGAGAACAACCGGAAATAATATGTCGGAGTGATTCTCCAGGACGGCGGCATGCCCGACAGATGTCGACCGTACCGTCCTTCATAATATATTTCCGGTAGTTATTCGTCTTGATAACTTCATCTTCAATGGCACAGCAAAACCTTCGGTTTCCCCAAAGAGGTCACCGAAACGTAGCCAGTTCACCGAGGCAGGCAAATCTACATCAGGCCCAGTTAAAGCCCGATAGTAGCGCCCGTGTAGCACCTTGCTCTTCCATATGTCCTTGCGATCGAGAGTGCTTAGCACCACTGGTTTGCGCCAGTTTTCTGTTGCCAAGGAGAGCGGCGTAAAGTGTCTATCAACTGCCACGACATCCAAATGCATCCCGCACTCACTGTTAAGGAAATAATCCCTGAGACTGCACACCTCACGGTTATGTAGGTCCTTGGCATTTAAAAAGCCGCGACCCCCACATCTCCGCGGGATGTACAGCCTCATAACAGATGAGCGCGGGTGTAACATTCTGGAAGTCGTGAGCATTTGACGGACTCTTCTATCCAAGGCGTCCAATTCGGTCTGAGTCCATCTTAGTATGCCAAAGGAGTATGTGAGGAGAGGCATAACCCAGCCATTAAAAGCACGCGTCTTATTGCCACCCGATAAAAGACTGTTAAGTACTTTTCTCAGGCGGCAAAAGAATCGCTCCCGTAATGACTGTTTTATGTCCCTGTCCTCAACACCCAAAGACTGTGACATACCAAGATATTTATATGTTTCAACTTCGGAGAGAGATCTGAGGTTTATCGTTTCGGAGAGTTGTAAATTGGTTGAATTTACTACTGTCCCACGCTGTACATGCATAACCGCACACTTATCCACACCAAACTCCATCTTGATGGCACTGCTGAAAGTCTCAGTAATCTTCAGCAGTTTCACCAAGTCTTGGCGGTTTGGTGCGAACAATTTGAGGTCATCCATGTACAACAAATGCGACATAACTTCACCCCCTCTCCGCAGTTGACAGCCTAACTTTGAATTTCTCAACAAAGTACTGAGAGAATTCAAAGCTAGGCAAAACCATAAAGGACTCAGACTGTCGCCCTGGAATATGCCACGCTCTATCCTTGTAAGATCCTGCGTGGCAGAAACACTATCTCGACATCCTGGTTGTCACAAGACCGTGGTCCACTGCCGCATGCATGACATCAAAAAGGATTTTAAAGTTATATCAATTTTATATAACTCTAAAATCCTCACCAACCATGAATGCGGCACCGAATCATAGGCCTTCTTATAGTCAATCCAGGCTGTAGAGAGAGTCCCTCTGCCACGCCGGACCTTCTGGCATATGGTCATGTCAATGAGGAGAAGCTCCTTAGTACCACGGGACCCAACCCTACATCCATTCTGAGTCTTGTCCAAAATATTGTTTGCAACAATGTGCGCGTTAATTTTTGTTCTCAGAATGGATGTAAGGAGCTTGTATAAAGTAGGTAAGCACGTGATGGGTCTATAATTTTTCGGATACGTGGTACTACCTGATTTATGGAGCAGAAAAGTAACACCAGTAGTCAACAAACTTGGGAGTGAGCCGAGCTCTATGGCTTCTTGGAATTGCGTTGCCAGTAACTCGTGTGAACATCGAAACCATTTGATCCAGAAGTTGTGCAATCCGTCCGGTCCTGGGCATTTCCAATTTTGGGCCGTACGGATTGCACAACTTACGTCAGCTGTACTTATATTTATAGGCTGCATGGTCTCGATAGGTTCACACGCGTCACTGACAACACTCATCCATTCACCTTCCGTGTGCTCGACGGACACCGACCAAATGCTGCGCCAGAAATTAGTCATGGCATCAACATCTGGTAGCTGTCCGTCGCTCACACGTTGATCAGCTCCTTCCCAAAGTCTGTATACTTTTCTTTGGTCACTTTGAAAGAGGCGATTTTGTTGGTATCGGTCCACACGCACTCTGTAGCGACGTATACGGTTTGCCCACGCATAGACTTTTTGCTTCAGAAAGTCAATACGTTCCGTCACACAAGACATATAATTTTCCGGACGAACATCAGTCCCAACAAAGGCTTGTGTGACGAATCGCATGACGCGAGGTCGATTATTGCCATTTCTGAAGCAAATTAGCTTTGCAATGAGTGTCCTGAACTTATTAATACGCCCCTCGATCCTCAATTGCCAAGCAGGGGCAGTCCCGGTTCGCCGCGGTACTCGGTCAGAATCCTGGAATTTGACACGAGCAACGCGACATACCGTGATGGCCCTACAATAAAGGATCGAGTGGGTATCAATTAAACTTTCACTGGTTCCAAGATAAGGAATCAGTAAATCGTTCAAGGCACTCATTAACGCCAAATTATGTCTATTCGTTGGCAAACAAGGTATACGCGGCCTAGAGTTACGCGTGCCACGATACTGTAGAATAGCATCGTTCAAAGCGCTCCTCATTTGCTCATTCGCCTGTGTACTTACATTCGTATTTATGAAATCTTCATCGTCGGGTACCGGATCTACTCGCGCCACCAAAACCGGCGTCACGGCCGGTAATTGTGGGGCAGGGCGATCCTGCACCGAAAAAGAAGCCGCACAAATACGTTGTGACCCCAGGCGTAGCCGATCAAGTGCTGACTGATCCAGCAAGTTGTTACGCTGGATCACCCACACTTGATCCGACAATCGTTGGGCAGACACGTCTATGGTCGGTTCAAGGGTCTGAAACAAAGACAGCATCCTAACACGATACGCAGTAAGGTTAGTTCCTCCCTCTGTTGCCCTGTAGTAGGCGCGCATGCAGTTCTCATTTATTTGTTGAGTCCATCGCATGCGGCGCACTACACCACCGGTAGCGGGGGGTCGTACGCGGGGCAGATTGCCCCACTGATCCCAAGCGTGCCGGCAGCGGTGGTCGTCCACGTCGCGCAGGTCGTTGTGGCGGCGGGGACGGCGGCGATCGCCCGCTCGCGCTGCTCGACTCGTCTCTGGTGAAATCATCAGACGAGGAGCTTACGGTCGGCGGAGCGGGCGATGATGGAGGGCGTGCGCTTCGTCTCATTATTATTATTATTAAATAAGAAATAAATAAATAACTGAGATATAGGGCCGTAACCAACCCGCTGGCCCAATGGAGGTCGGTTGGGTTTTTAAATCACTTTTTGACGACTTTTTGCTAACGGCAACGACTGTTCTCAACTGGCTTTACGTGCCGAAGCACGGAGGCGCTCGGGTCACCCATCCAATGACCCGCTATTGTGAAAGTTAGTTAACTGGCAAGATTGTGATTCAAACGTCTAAGACGCTGCTGCAATGTGTGGCGTCGGGAGACGACTTAACACAACGGATGTCGTTTCTTAACTGATTGATTTTTTGCGAGAAGACAGGGTTTTATAGTAGCAAATACGTGACAATTAGGTTGTTTATAAAAGTACCTATTATTAAATTATAGTAAAAACATCTATTATCCCTAAATTGTCTTACCCTTTACAAAAATAAGAGGACAACCCTACGCTCAATTGGTGCGTAAGTACCTATACAGGGTGTAATCGTTAAAATAAATAAATAAACTTTCCTACACCACCCAAGAGAAGCTTCGTTATGAAACTCGTTAAATGGTTACTGAACAACGGATAAACGTACTTAAAATACTTAAATACATACTTACTATACATAGAAAACACCCAGACCCGAGACAATTTAGAAAAACAACAATTTCTAAATTGACCCGACCGGGGATCGAACCCGGGACCTCAGATATGGCGACACCATGAAAACCGGTGTACAAACCACTCGACCAAGGAGGTCGTTATCTAATGAGTAAAATGGATTCAATAACTTTTTAAAAATCAAACGCTTCTCGTTTGATTTTAACGTACTATAACCTACTTTCGTTATCAGTTTTAAGTTTTTGATATCTCTCATAGTTTCAGAATAATCGCCTGTGCACACTTAACGATTACACCCTGTATAAAACAACAAAAAGGCCTAGTTTCCGTACTGCTTTAGCTTACATTTATACTGTGGTAGTAGTGTTTATACTCAACGGTTTTGCACAAATTCGAAAACGATTATTTTAATCAGCTTAGGGCATTACAATGTCTGTCGGGTCATCTAGTTATGTGTAACATATAATCACGACTATTATCCCGGAAGGGTTAGTAGTTATTTCGATAATTAGGGTTCCGTAGCCAAATGGCAAAAAACGGAACCCTTATATGGATTCGTAATGTCTGTCCGTATGTAACAGCCACTTTTTTCCGAAACTATACGAACTATACTGTTGAAACTTGGCAAGTAGATGTATTCTGTGAACCGCATTAAGATTTTCACACAAAAATAGAAAAAAAAAACAATAAATATGGGGGGTTTCCCATACTTAGAAGTGAAACTCTTTTTTTTTTTTATAAAGCCCTTACCTGTGGGGGGGTGGGCTATCTATTGGATAGGTCTTCTAAAATTATATTGAGGTTTCTAATATCATTTTTTTCTAAACTGAATAGTTTGCGCGAGAGACACTTCCAAAGTGGTAAAGTGTGTCCGTCCCCCCCTCTGTTACTTCTAAAATAAGAGAATAATAAAACTAAAAAAAATATATGATGTACATTACCATTCAAACTTCCACCGAAAATTGGTTTGAACGAGATCTAGTAAGAAGTTTTTTTTAATACGTCATAAATTAATTAATTTAAAAAAATATACACTATTATTAAAACATCGATCAAAGTTTTTATAGATAATGGCATGGAACCCTTCGTGCGCGAGTCCGTCTCGCACTTGGCTGGTTTTTTTTGTGATGGAATTTGCATCTGATTACATGACATGTATTACATTACATGCTACCTTACCTTGTATCATATACCTTATATAGAATATACATAAAAAGAATATTAATTTATAATAAAACAATGTCATCTTTGTGGGTCATTGTATGACTTTGTGCACTTTACTCATTCTAATACACTGCACCAAGTTCCTCGAGTATCTATCACTCGTATATTTTATCGTGAGGCAGGCAGTATAAAACGCAGGGTGCTACGCTGGCGTTTATAGCCCATCCACGCTAAATATAGAAACTAGGACAGGATGTAGCTTGACTTGGATCAAGTGGTCATTCTAAAATGACTCTTAAACGGTTGACATAAAGTTGGTAAGCAGTGGTTTACGGTAAACATGCTGTTTCGAAAGAGGACGTGTTTTGATGGTGCTATGGACAAATAAAAATAAAGTTTCAATGTACTCCTAAGAAACTTTTTAGCGGGACTAGTTACTGTTGTATTTTATGGACGGATTGTTTGATCTACATTTAAGCAACATTTAAGTTACATCTACATTTAAGTTTGATCGACTGTGAGGGTAGACTTCACAGTGACGTAATACCGCTGGCTTACAGCGTAAACCAAACTACTACGAAAAATTCAGCAAGTCTGGGGTCTCGGTAGCTCAGCGGTTAGAGCAGTAGACCGGCAATCCAAAGGGGGGTTCGAATCCCATTCGAGCTTCCTGAGACTGGTTGATTTTTTTGTAGGAAACATTTTATCCTATATCTATATAGCATTGTGAATGCAAAATTTTAATAATAAATACATTTAAGCAATTTCATTGGAGAGAATCAAAAAATATTGTTAATTTCTAAAGATAAACTAATAATAGTTAAATGTTATTAACGTGTCGCGTTCGCGTAGCGGTAAAAGAATACTACCTCCCCCTCTCTTCCTTTGGGGGTCGTAAAAGGCGACTAACGGACTTAAAACTGCACATACATCCAACATAATAGAGCGGCGATGGGCTCACTACCAGCTGTCACGCTGAGCACGTGTAGTCGCTATTTGATGAAAAGTGGACTATGGTAGAGACTCTGATTAATCCTTGGGGATAATAGTCGTGATTATATGTATGTATGTTATTTATAGCAAAATTATCGATTAAAATAGATTCTTAAGTTTATAGAATAACTAATTATATATTTTAATATTAGTTTTTATCAGTATTGAGTACACAACACCAGCAATGACGAATATATTTTGTGGTAGGTTGACCTTCTGGCGTGGCGTCTGTACATATTTATTTGACAACTTTATGATATGAAGGAGGAGCTCGATGGCGCAGCGGCTAGCGCGTTCGGCTTGCGATCTTGCTCGCTAAGTAACTATCGCAATGCCGGGTCGCTGGATGGGTGACCTAATTTAAAAAAAGCATCTCAAGCTTCTCCGTGCTTCGGAAGGCACGTTAAGCCGTTGGTCCTGGTTGTTGTCGTAAGATGGCAGTTGTTAATATCCACCAACCCGCATTGGGCCAGCGTAGTGGGTTATGGCTCAATATCCCCGCGTGCTATTTTTTGTCCACGTGGGAGACCTGTACCCAGCAGTGGGGCGTTTATAGGCTGATGATGATGATGATGAAGCAGTACCAATGGTTAACAGAAGTCGGCTACCATGTTTGGACTAATCAGGCGATTAAGTTACTTACCTTGTGCAACCAATACCCTGGCGCCCTCAGTACACGCGTGGGTTTGCGAGCCCCTCAAAACCCCTGCGCACAAGCTGAAAAACTTATTTACCAAAGTTCTTAGAGAAATAAAATAAAAATAGAGTAGTCAGTTTAGGGCAAGAAGAAAGCGGAAATAAAAGAAGGCGTATGAATGTATGAGGTATGAAAGTGCGAGAAGCATATGAATGAATGAATGATCTTTATTTATTCTCTCTCACAAATAGGTTACATAGCAAATAACTTATACTATGGTAGTTATACATAATTTTTTTTTTGGAATTGACCCGTGTGTGAGAGACTGGAGCCTGGGATAGGTTTCTAAGAGAAACCCGAAGTACAGGTCTCCAGAGCCCACCCCCAAGTAAATTGCATATTTGGTGTACAACGTTCTTTACAGATAGTGAGTTGTGTATATTGTGTTGGAAAAGTGCAATGTATAGAAAAAAAAAAAATCGTTAAAATTCATAAAGGTTTGCAACTTAGGCTAGAGAAGATAAACGTGTGTTAGTATTATTAAGTAGGTAATTTAAAAATATTCATGCTTGCATTTATTTTTGTAGGTAATAAACCATAACGCCATGCTAAAAGGAAAATAAGAAATCAATGGGGAAAGTACCCAAGCAAGTGTTTTATAATAATAGTATAAAATGTTGCTTCGGTAGTTCCATACTCCACATTAAATAAGCTATATTACTAATAATGAAATTAGTTTGTTGTTCATTTATTATTATTATTTTATAGTTTAGTATTTGTGACTAATTATTATAAATAAATAATTTAAAAATAATTTAAAAATAATATTTTAACATTATAATGTTGCGGAGATGATTCAATAATATATAGATTCAACATTAAACAAATTATAACAATGGTAAAGTGTGTGTATGGTAAAGTGTAGTGTATGTATTAATATTACTAGATTTGTTGCTTGTATGTATTCATTATTATTTATATTCATTTATTTATTTATTATTTACTTGTTAAATATATATATATTTTTATTTTTTTTATTTTTGCTCATGAGAAATTGTACTAATTGTTTAGTGGTTTAGTTTATATAGGTTGAAATAATAAGCTTTCTGTTTCAGTGTAGTCTTGATTTTTGAGCCAGTCTGTGACTTTATTTTTACAGGAGGCCTTCGTGAGGTGATACACATCTAGAGCCTTATTAATTTTGTTGTATAGGTAAGCACCCAAAAAACAGAAGAAGTGTTGGGAGTGGCGTGAGTGGAATGATTCAGCCTTGCAGACGTTCCCTTTGCGACGTTTGCCGACTTTGATGTCGGGGTCGTAGTGAAGTTGTGAATGTTTTTTGAGAACCGTTTGCAAGATAAAAGATTGCCTAACTGTCAACACCTCCCATTCCTTGTATAAGGTTTTGGTGGGAAACAGGTAAGGGTAACCAGCACTCACTTTTAAGATGCATCTCTGGGCTCTTTCGAGCTGGATGAGATGGGTTTTGGCTGAACCACCCCATGATGTGATGCAATAATCTATGATCGATTGACAAAAGGCGTAGTAGACGATCTTTATGGTTTTCTTATCGGCCACTTGCTTGAGGGTTCTAAAAATGTGTATAAGCTTTCGCATCCTTGAGGTTAGTAGTTGAATGTGAGGTCTGAAGGTAAGAGTTTGATCCAAGGCCACTCCAAGGTACCTGATCATGTCTGTTCTCTCCAGTGAGGGGCAAGAGCAGCTCAACGAACTTGAGGGACAGGAATGTACGGTGATGCTAAGTGCAGAAGGCGGAAGAAGGTGGGATCGATGTGCGAATGCTACGTATTTAGTTTTAGAGACGTTCAGCGTTAAGATGTTATTCTGAAGCCATCTGCTAACCCTTACCATTCCCTGCTGAGCGGTGTTGAAGACATCATCCCAGCTATTCCCTGTGAAGAATAACGCCGTGTCATCGGCGAAGGTAATGATAGAGCCATTGTTGAGCTGGAGATTACAGAGGTCGTTGACGTAGATAAGGAACAGCGTTGGACCATTTATGCTGCCCTGCGGTATACCGTAGGTCACACTCTCTTCCTCGCTAAGGAGATTATCGATTCTGACTCTTTGTTTACGGTTCGACAAGTAGTCTTCGAAAAGTTTTAATGGAGTACCTCTCACTCCAATCGCTTCCAGTTTGTATAGGAGGTGGGGGGTCGAGACTGTGTCGAATGCCTTCGCTAGGTCGAGAAATATTGTTATTGATTTCTTTTTCTGGTCCAGACTGTTTATAAGAAGATTGGTCAGGTTATGAACAGCGTCATTCGTGGATTTCCCTGGCCTAAAACCAAATTGTGATACAGACAAAAGATTGTTGTTTTCCAGGAAGTTCATTAGTTGTGTATTCATAAGGCGTTCTAGTATTTTAGAGAGGACAGGTAAGATAGCGATAGGCCTAAAGTTATTGACACAGTTTTTCTCCCCTCCCTTGTGGATAGGTTTTATCAGGGCTGTTTTGAAGGCTTGTGGAAATACTCCTGACGATATTGCCAAGTTGCAAATGTGGGTTATCGGGGATGCCAAAGGAAGAAAGTTATTCTTCAGTATCTCAGTAGAAATCCGGTCGATACCCACTGCACAGTTGGTTTTTAGTCCACGTATAATTTGGATGATTTCTGTCTCATCAGTAGGAAGTAAGGCAAAAGACTTACATGGGGAGTTCGCTATGTTATTCGGAGGTGTTGTAGGTAGTGTGGAGGACATGGGGTTTTTCTCAGCGAGAGTTTTACCAACGTTGGCAAAGAACTGATTAACCTTGTTGATGCTCTCTTGCGGGTGCGAAGGTTTAATTAGGGCAACTGAGTGATCCGGCGCTTTCTTGCAATTCGTGACTGTTTTGATGGTTTCCCATAGTTTCCTTTTGTGTTTATAGGATGATTCTATGAGTTTTCTATTGAAATCTCTACGCGATCTATTAAGAATCGATTTACAAAAATTTCTATATCGTTTATAAATTACTTTTAAAGCATCATTGCTAGGGTCTTTTTTTAATTTTTTGTGTAAGTTGTCTCTGTTTTTTAGACACCGCAAGATGCCTTGCGTTAGCCATGGTTTACTCGTCCTTTGTCTACAGGGAGTCCTTATCTGTTTGGAATTCCTATTAATGACCGTCGCCAGTTCATCTATAAACAGATTAGTAGCGTGGTTTGTATCCGAGCTGCCTAGTACCGATTGAAAATTTATACATAAAATGTCAGATTTAAGTTTGCCTTGGTCGATTTTGTTTTGGATTTTTTTGTAAGTGTCTAATTTTTGGGTAATGTAAATAGATAAAGTCACACATTCATGGTCAGTGACAGAGGATTCCACAACAAAACATAGTGCTTGAAGTTTTGTTTTAAGTATCATGTGATCTAAGCATGTTTTCCCATGCGTGGTATAAGTATGTCCGGGGAACAGACCATGACCAGCCAGCACATTTAGGTATTCGTAGTGGCGTGTGTCAGTGGTATTTGGTGCGATATCTATATTAATATCACCGCACAGGATGATATTTTGAAAATTATTCAAGCCTCTCAATACTGAATCGAGTGAGTCAACAAAATTGTTTGTGTTTCGGTCACTAGGCGGACGGTATATAGCGATTATGCATATCTCATCGCCAAGTTTTAAAACTAGACAGTTGGAACTAGTGTCTGTGGGTTCTTCCGCACTACAACGGATGTTATTATTGACATAAATTACAACACCTTCATTTTGTCATATAAGCGAGAACTAGTACCAATGAGAATTAGTCAATAATTAGGCTCCGAAAATGTTGGAGCAGCTAGAGCACGAGAATAAAAAATACAGCCCTGTGCCCGTTGTGTACCTACATAATGTGCAGTTGGATGAACAATTTCTGCCCTAAAGCGAATCTGCCCTAAAGCCGAATCTGTCATAAAGCGAATCTGTCATAAAGCGAATCTGTCGTAAAGCGAACAATCGGGGCAAACAACCTGCACCATAGGTAAAGCCACCGCTAATGAATCCGCCACCACACAGCTCATATTGTATGATGCTCTCATACATACGCTCACGACTAAATTGTCCAATAATAAATAAATATGTAAATAAAAAAATGCTTTTATTTCGCCAAATTTTTTTTATTAGCTACGGAAAACGCATTGCCGAGTAGCACCGCGTCCGGGGAGACGCGGTAGTTATATGGGGCTCTCCCCCCCGCTTCCGCAGGGGCATACCCACTAAAAACCATAGTACATCCTTTACTTGAGGATCATTTAAGTACCAGTATCAAATAATTCGAAATAAAAGTTACAGAATAAAAATTACAAAATATATAAATATTGGTTAGTCAGAGACTACGCAATGAGGACCGCAAAATCAGTCCCTCTAGTAGTCACGTCGAGCGAGCGTCACGTGAGCCCATCGCAGCCCTTTGCTGTTGGATGTGTGTGCGGTCTTTAGTCCGTTAGTCGCCTTTCACCCACGTGTAGTAAGTAGTATTCTTATAATGAGTGCTACCACACAGCTCTCGAAGGTAACGATGGTATTTATAAATGTGTGTCACTATTAACTAACTTGTTTTTCCGAATCGTACAGTTTTCATTGTGATTCGCACACGGCGCGGGCTTGTGCATTCCGCGCGTGCGCCGGCGCATCCGCTTGATGCAACTGGTTAGTTTGATTAATTAGCAAGTGTCATTTAGAGAGACCGGTCAGTCGATAAAAGTGGACGTAATGATGTTTTAGAAATCATTGTTAAGATTATTAGAAACTAGACTATTATAAAAAAGTCTATAACTGTCTCCAATATATCTCTACACGAAAATTTATCAAGCGTGAAAGCGTAACAAACAAACATACATACAAACAAACTAACTCACATTCGCATTTATAATATTACATAGTTGAATAGTGGAATAATGAATGGCCGATAGCTAATTTTTATCCCGAGAAATCATTACAATCTTTCGGAAATCCGCTGCAGGATAGTTAATTGGAATTTAATGTTACCACTGTCATGGTGGTAACCGATTTGAAGTAATTAGGTGAATAAAGGCTATATCCCAAATATCAGAATCTACACCGACAACTAACTGCTATGCGTTAATCACAGTTTAGTCATTCATCATGACAAATGCTAATGAGTTTGATCTTGATCTAATCGGATGGTAAATGACGGTAAGGAAGAATAAAAGGTGGAAGCGCAATTCAACCGGTGTTATCAATGATTGATAAAGTCTTGCTAGTAAATAAAACATACATACCTACATATATACGGAGACTAGACAAAGAGGTTTTCCGTAGGTTTACCCTGAGACCCTACACGTGATCCCTGGGTGGTGCTAAATGAGTGACACCAACTAGAGAGACACCAAGTAGAGCCACGCTGCGTTGCAGCACACACTGGGCCGGCTCGCCCGGCGTAATACCACCCTCTCACTAATATTCGGCGTGAAATAATGGCACTTGGTGCTGTTGTGTTTCGTCCGACCAGTGAGGGTTCCGGAGGCCCCCCCCCCCCCTCCTCCCAATTCCTATTCCTTCCTTAAACCTATTCCTCCCTTAAAGGCAGGCAACGCGTCTGCGATTCCTCTGGTTTTGCGGGTGTCCATGGGCGGCGGTAAATACTCTCCATCAGGTGACCCGCCTGCTCGTTTGCCTCCCTCTTTTATAAAAAAAAAAAAATGAGGACAGCAAAGGCAGTCCTCTGCCATAGTCCACTTTTCACTAAATAGCGACTGCACATGTGCTCAGCGTAAGAGGTGGTAAGCCCATCGCCGCACTAAGCTATTGCTGCTGCAGTCTTTAGTCCGTAAGTCGCCTTTTACGACACCTATGGGAAGAGAGAGGGTGGTAATATTCTTTTACCTCTACGCTACAGGGTTTAAAAAGTAAATAAAAAGGTAATAAAATATACACTGATTATTCATCAACATCATATTCCTGCCCTTAACCCACTCGGATGTCTTTCTCTAAGCTGAACAAGTTGATAGGCAGGTAAAAGTAACGTAAAAAAACCGGGAGTGGTGATAAGGGTGCGGTGTGGATGAGATGCCATTAAAAGAAGCTAATGTCAAAGACTGGAGCACCACAAGCTGGTGCTCCAGTGGTTTGTACACCGGTTTTTATGGTGTAGCCATCTCTGAGGTCCCGGGTTCGATCCCTGGTCGGGTCAATTTACAAATAATTGTTTTTCTAAATTGTCTCAGGTCTGGGGGTTTTCTATGTATAGTAAGTATGTATTTAAGAATTTTAAGTATGTTTATTCGTTGTCTACTTGCCATTTAACGAGTTTCTTTGCAGCTTCTCTTGGGCTAGATAATTGGTGTGAGCGTAGGAAAGTTAAAAAGTTTTAAGCTAATACATACATACGTGGATGGATGTACTTATGTATGTATGTATGTATTAGTATGTATTATTATGTGTTTTTTCATTACATTGTATCTAATACATAAAACATACATACATTGTAATGAAAAATGTCCTTCTATGATAGGGAGGGCATTTTCCAATTTATATTGACGCTGTAAAAGATAGGGAGAAAAGAAATGCCCTTGCTGAGTTTCCTGCCGGTTCTTCTCAGTACAAGGCTCCCGCCCCATAGTTAGACTTACGAACCGATGGCATAGCGACATTCATAAGTGCTCAATTATTGTGGCCTAAATTGAATAAATTGATCTGACTTTAACTTTGACTTTATACTCATGATTATTATCCCCAAAGGGTTAGTCAGAGACTAGGCTATGCGGAGCGTAGAAGCAATCCACTGCCATAGTCCACGCCATCAAATAACAACATAACTATTGCTTAGCGTGATATGTGGTGAGCACAATTACACCGCTCTATGCTGTTGGATGTATGTGCAGTCTTTAGTCCGTTAGTCGCCTTTACGACACCCAAGGGAAAAGAGGGGGTGGTAGTATTCTTTTAGTGAGCCGATACTACAAGCTAATGATGATGTTAATTTGAAAAACACAACTATAAACTGTGTCGCGTAGCGTTAAAAGAATTTATAACACATTTGCTCGTAAAGTGGCTCTTATCACACCGATTTCAGCATCGTAATGTAGCTTATTACATACTAGTGCGGTAATGTAAAATTAGTAATAACACACTAGTGCGGTAATGTAAAATTAGTAATAATTTGCATCTATGGACAACACAGACCACGCCCACACAGTCCACGCTTCAGCAAGAAACAACTGCACAGTCTGCACACGTGCTTAGATAGTGAGCCTTTAGCCCGTTAGTCGCTTTTACGACACCCAAGAAAAAAAAAGGGTGGGTACCTATTATTATTTTGAAGAGCCAATCACCGCTCTATGCTGTTAGATGTATGTGCAGTCTTTAGTCCGTTAGTCGCCTTTTACGACACCGAAGAGAAAGGAAGGGTTTAGTAGTATTATTTTGATGAGCCCATCGCCGTTCTATGCTGTTGAATGTATGTGCAGTCTCTAGTCCGTTAGTCGCCTTTTACGACACCCAAGGGAAGAGAGGGGTTGGTAGTATTATTTTGATGAGCCCATCGCCGCTCTATGCTGTTGGATGTATGTGCAGTCTTTAGTCCGTTAGTCGCCTTTTACGACACCGAAGGGAAGAGAGGGGTTTGTAGTATTATTTTGATGAGCCCATCGCCGCTCTATGCTGTTGGATGTATGTGCAATCCTTAGTCCGTTAGTCGCCTTTTACGACACCCAAGGGAAGAGAGGGGTTGGTAGTATTATTTTGATGAGCCCATCGCCGCTCTATGCTGTTGGATGTATGTGCAGTCTTTAGTCCGTTAGTCGCCTTTTACGACACCCAAGGGAAGAGAGGGGTTGGTGGTATTATTTTGATGAGCCCATCTACGCTCTATGCTGTTGGACAAAGAAAAATATATGTTGGCTTACCAAAGATTCATGCACTAGAAAAACAAAAAAACGCAGTCATTTTCGGAATATTTTTTTTCCTCACAAATATGTTATAAAACGTCGTATGGCATACGTGCGCTTTGATAATTACAGCCTCTGCTTTCTTGTAGCCCTCGCCTACGGCTCGGGCTAGCAATATCGCCTCGGCTGTAATTTTCATCTTACCGCACTTATATCATAATGTACTATTACCTCCCCCTCTCTTTCCTTGGGTGTCGTAAAAGGCGACTAGAGGACTAAAGGCTGCACATACATCCAACAGCATAGAGCGGCGATAGCTTACCACCTGTCACGATGAGCACATGTGCAGTCACTATTTGGTGAAATGTGGACTATGGTAGAGGACTGCTTTTTCTGTCCTCATTGACTAGGCTCTGACTAACAATTCGGGGACAATAGTCATGACTATATGTATAACTTTAAAACAACAAACAGGACTCCTATCACCCTTACACCAGCTGACCATCGCCATTCCGATTTGCCGATTCATGTGGCATTTCCGTCACATGCCATAAACCTCATCATCATCATCAGCCCATCGCAGTCCACTGTATAACATAGGCCTCTCCCATGGCTCGCCACTGAGACCAGTCTTCGGCTCTCCGCATCCAGCTACTGCCAGCCGCCCTATATACATAACCCATATTACCTTAATCTAGATTATATCATGGGAGTACAGGCATTGGAAGAGGCTTATGCCAAAGACTGTACAATCACAAGCTAATGATGATGTAAAAGCAATTCACAACTTTAAAACAACAAACAGAGCTGCTTACTGACCTTCCCCCATTCCGAACATTACGCAACAACGCGTATGACATAGCCCATATTACCATAATCTAGATTATGTCATGGGAGTACTGGAGCTCGTCGCATTTCACCCGAGGTCGCATTCGCATGCAGGGTGCAGCTCAATTGGGACACACGACACGTCCGCATTGTCTATGCAGTGCGCTTTCCACCAGGCACGCCTCGCCTAGCCTAGAGACTTGGTAGGACGACAATGATTTTTAATACTATCACTAATATATTTATAAATATATATTTATTATAATATCTGTTTTTATTAATTATCTATATAATTCAATTTAATTGTAGTTGCGCACTTCCTCTTTCTCTTTCTTGGGTCCTAAAACCAAAGGTTGTCTGGAAGAGATCGCTTTCAGCTATTAGACCGCCTTTGCTCATACTAGATTTAAGTTTTGTATTGTAAAATTGTTCCACGTGTATGTGCAATAAATAATTTATCTATCTATCTATCTAATATTTAAAAAATTGACTAGAGATCTAAGGAATAAGACTACAGATCGGATAAGAAATAGTGTGATAAGAAAGTAGTGGATTCATGAAAGAAGAATACTTACAAAAAATTAGACTGAAAAAAATGCACTAAAAAGTAGTAAAAAATGGGACTTTAAAAAGTATATTTTCTTTTCAAATAAAAAAAGAATTCTCCGAATCGGTGCATAAATGACGGAGTTCTGAGGTAACAAACATAAAAAAAAACATCCAACCGAATTGAGAAACTTCTCCTTTTCTGCATGAGGCGAGAATTAATGGGATAGTTGAAAGGGGTTGTTAAAACTCGACGAATGTAGTGTTACTTAGATCATATCAGTGACGTTCTCGTTAAAGGCCAGGTCAAGAGTACCCTAAACCAACAAGCATGTGATGAAGAACGTTATGAGAGTCAGTGAAGCAAAGGATATGTGTGGCAGGATCGTAATTAATGGAAATCTGTGCTCTCTGCCTATGTGTGTGTATGGAAAAAGTGTATGCGGAGAGAGAATGGCACAGTTTTGAGAGAAAGACCACGAGCGTACCCCGACCTGCCCCCTTACTCTTGAAACCGATCCCGATCTATTGAGATTAGTATTGTCAAGTTTCGTACTTTTGAGTTACGACACCAGCGCTATTTTGGATTTATATTGGGTGAACTAAATGGCATTGAGTTTTGCATATAGTTTACTCAATATCCGCGCTCAATATAGTAACTTAGGACTACGAGACTTACCAATCTCGATCGATCGGGATCGGATACAAGATTAAGGGGGTAGATTAGGAGACTTTCTTGTGTAATGACAGGTCGAGAGTACTCTAAATCGACGAGCATTAACGTTAAGAAAGTAGATAAAACAGAAGAAGTGTGTCAGGATTACTCAGGATAGCACTTGCTAAGTTGTGGTCTCTATTCGCTGCCAGCGCCATCCATTGTCATCTGCAGCGTTCATAGAGCTGTCTATACGTTACTGACTATGAAAGCTTCGTTTAAACGCTTCTTAAAGAAGCTATTTATAGCATATTTATCCTCAAACTGGCGTTTTCCTTGGCTCTTTGTCAGATAACCGGAGAAATCAATTCGCACTGGGAGCCCGTTTCTACGCAGTGAATCAGTGCGTTAGTGGTAGAGCTGATCTAAGTCTACTGCTAAATGTGGTACCCGACTTTGCTGTAGATGTGGTCGTGGTTTTACATGGGCAGTTCCGTCTAGGAGGAGGCGAACTGCCAATGTGACGCTTCTCGTCAAGATGCAGGCCGCCACAAAGCTCATGTATCAGGGATTAACGCTAACTACTTATTAAGGGCATCCAACCTGTCGCATTTTTATACCTGTCGTTTCGACCGAGCTGCACCGTTCGTGGTCACGGTCTAATCCCGTATGATCTCCATCTAAATGTTATGTGAGATGCCTTTTATAAGTAGTTAGCGTTATTCCCCGTCTAAATGTTTGATCATGATGATGAATAGCAGCAACAAAACTGCGTCGCCTTTCATCGGGTGATGTAAGCCGTCCTATCCTGACCCTTGCTAGTGGTGACCCTACGAGGCAGGTCAATGGTGCAGTGGACTACGCGTCCGCCGGGCAGCGCGCCAACCGGCGGCATACCGCGCAGATCAGCTACCACCAGAGGCTAGGAGAGACCTTGAAAAGATTTTTTTTATCCTGTAGAGGATACGCACTCTTAGGTTCATGGTACCTGTAGGTGGCATTCATTTCACCTGATTGTAAGTGACGATAAGGCCGAAGGTGAAAGCGAAATTCAGCCGGAATCCTCATAAATTAAGTCCTCATCCACTGAGGAACTGGCTATCTTATCTCTAAACTGACGGAACACAATAATGCTGTCAAAACTGTTGTTATGGCGCCAGACTTCAGATAAGATGGTGGTACCTAGCCAAGCGAACTTAACAAGCGCTACCACCAACCAATCTAAGCTCACAAAGATGTACCCCCTGCTGGGAATCGAACCCGGGACTTCCTGGTCTAAGACCGGTGGCTTAGATACTCGACCACAGAGGCGGCTAAATTTTACAATACTTAGGACCTTCATAGTCGAGGAAAAATTCTTTTTTTATGTCAAGAAACCGGGAATAGGGCATACGGCCCGCCTGGTGGAAAACGACGACCATAGCGACCCGTGCAGCCTATACCCGAACTGTTCCGTCGTCGGGGCCGTTTAGTATTGATAATTTAGTTCAAATTATAGTATTTTAATATCTGATGAACTGTCACTTATTTAGAAATTAAATTGTGTGCAACGCAATTGCAACAATGATGACTATCCGTGACTAAACTATAAAATGGCACAGTTTTCTTGATTGTGTTTGTCATAATATTATTTGAGCTCTTTGTGGATTGGATGGATTTCGTTTTCTCTCCACATGCTCTGCACAAGCTTATAACATACATATAATTACGACTATTATCCCCGAAGGGTTAGTCAGAGACTAGGCAATGAGGACCGCAGAAGCAGTCCTCTAACATAGTCCACTTTTCACCAAATAGTGACTGCAGATGTGCTCAGCGCGACAGGTGGTGATATCGTTGCTCTGCGCTGGTGGATATATGTGCAGTCTTCAGTCCGTTAGTCGCCTTTTACGACACCCAAGGGAAGAGAAGGGTTGTAGTATTCTTTCATCGCTACGCGAAATGGTTACTTACGCATAACCTTAATGATTGTTGCATTCTTTGGAGCATTTGTTTTGTGACTTTGTGATACTTATTCGGGATTTACTGTTAAATGTTCGGGGTTGCCTCTTCCACCTCTGCATATGACCATACTCTGTCCTAACCTCTGTCCTGTCCTCCCGTGTCTGTGAGAGAACTTACGAAAGCTTTAAGTACTATTGTGACGGCTTTACGGAAGTTGACAGCTAAGGGATTTTGAAGAATAGGATATTGAGTGTTACATGATGGGTAGCTCCTTCCATTCCAGTGACACGTAACTCACGCCGATCGCCTTAGCTACTTAGCCTTCGACATCATCACCTATTCGTACCAGGCAGTTGTCACCATTCTCTGCGCCCACAATTAGTCTGTGCAAATGATCTACCCGGATCACGAGCGCGCCCAGTAAAAGTACTTTCGTTCGAGGCCGCATTGTCATTCACGGCCCCACCGCCGTCGCCTGGACACTAGCCTGCTGTCACCATTACGTACATTTTGTAACTACCATTAAGTACTTGGCTGGGTTAGCAGAACTCATTATCGGTAAGCTATTGTTTGTTTGTTGAGTGGTACGAAAACGATCTAACTTTTTTTTTAAATTCTTTTTAGGCAAGTATTTGACCGCGATCTCACCTGATTGTAAGTGACGATGAGGCCTAGGATGTAGCATACTTGCCTATATAATGCCTGTTCACCCTTGCCTTAAAAATGTCCAGGTTGTACGTGTCAGGAAACAGATCCGCAGGAAGGGAATTCCACTCCTTAGCTGTCCGCATTAAAAATGATGACGCGCAGCGCTTTGTGCGTATAGGTGGTGTGTTGACAGTGTAAGGGTGAGATCTCAGTCCGCGTCTCGTTCCCCGGAGATAGAAAGGAGAAGGTGGAATCAGCTCGTGTAGTTCCTGCGCACACTGAACTATTAATTTGAATGTATATAAACCAAAAAGGTGGACCAAAATGGCGGCTCTTTGGCAAAGCGCGAGTTTCAATACGTTGCAAACGGCTGCGATTGAACAAGTGACCACTGGTTCTGAAATTGGAGGACCACCATAGAACAGAACATGGAACAACTAAACCATAAACATACATATAATCACGACTATTATCTCCGGAGGGTTAGCCAGTGACTAGGCAATGCTTTTGCTGTCCTGCAAAAGCAGTCCTCTTCGCCCCTTCGTACACAAGGCTACGCAAATCTCCGATACTCGACGATTTTAGTCTTCAAATGACTACCGCCATACAAATCCGTTGAGGTTCATACACTAGTCGCGTCGCCGACATTTGTCTCGTGACTCGCGTCGCACCAGTCGCGCGCTACCTGCCAGTCGAGATCTTCGCTACTTAAGCCGCGGCGATTTCCAAGATTGCAGATTAAATTTGTTTCTGAGGTGGAGAAATATCCTTGCCTATAAATACAACATTAGTATCGGAGATTTGCGTAGCCTTGTGTACGAAGGGCCTTCCATAGTCCACTTTTCACCAAATAACGACTGCACATGTGCTCAGCATGACGGGTGGTGAGCCAATCGCCGCTCTATGCTGTTTGATGTATGTTCTGTCTTTAGTCCGTTAGCCGCCTTTTACGACAGCCAAGGGAAGAGAGGGGGTGGTAGTATTCTTTCACCGCCACGCGACACTGGCAGACATACACACATACATACCTGTTGATACTATATATTTTTTTTAAGAACTTGTTACACAGTTTAAGCAATAAAGGAATTCTATTCTATTCTATTCTATTCACTTCCGTTTCCCGGAGGGGTATAGCTTTCTGTTTACTACGACAAAGTACCCTTACCATTAAGTTTTAGAATAGTATTACTTTAATGACTTTCACGACCTCCGTGGTCGAGTGGTTAGCACGCCGGTGTCGCGCCATCTCTGAGGTCCCGGGTTCAATTCCCGGTCGGGTCAATTTAGAGAAAAACTGTTTTTCTACATTGATTTCGGGTATGGATGTTTTTTCTAAGTTTACGTATACTTATCCGTTATCTTACCATATTAACGAGTTTCAATAGAATACTTATCTTGGTCTAGATAATTGGTGCGAGCGTAAACAAATTTAATGAATTTTAATTAATTTAATATTACTAATATGCAAAATTAGTACGGGACTTTGCATGGTAAGATTAAAGAAATGCTGCTCTAAAATTTGACGGTAAGGTCCCTGACCACATTCTGTACACTCTATTACTTTATTTATCTCCAATAAGTAGGTACCCTACATAAAGTTTTATTTGGAAACGCGATAGATGTGACCTAATGCTTCTTTATAAGATCTTACACTCTAAAATTGATTGCAATAGTTTCTTGTCACAAATATTTTTAAATGTTAATTATAGATGTCGTCATGCCCCTCTTTTTAGACTCGAAGTGTATAAAAACAACACATCGTTTTACAATCCGTTGGTCAGAATGCGCCGTAATTATAACGAATTATGATCAAAAAATCCTGAATTGGATATATTACAGCACAGTTTTTACTCTTTCCGGAGAAGTATTGACGGGGCACTAAGCCTCACTACACCTAGGGTTCCGTAATTTCTGTGATACTTTCTTACTTCTTATAAGTAGGTACATATTTAAATCTAAAACTAGTAATTACATTTTTTTTTAATTAATTTATATTATTTTATTATTGTTTGCAATTAATTTAATGTTATAATGTATGCTTGTTTGATTTTTATTTTAATAATTTCTAATGTACTTAATTCAATATTAATTTTTATAACTCAATTTTGTATAATTTAAAAATAGAATAATTAATTTATGTGTTGCTTGCAATAAACTACTGATTATTGTGTAGGTAGGTAAGTTGTGATGTATTACTCTCTATGCATGTTATGTACACTTTTAAGGGTTATGATCTAGTTCCCGATACATAGTCCCTACTTATGTTGTTTTTATTGTATGACTGTAACTGTGTTTGTGTGCTTAAATAAATAAATAAATAAACATAACTCTAAAATTATTTTGAGGTTCTTTAAAAACCAGTGATTGGTTTTCATCTCTCAACAGAAAACATACCATACCAACATACCAACTTATATTCTCTCCACTCCGGTTATATGAATTGAAAATTGTAATATTACTAACACGCTCACTAGAATTTTAAATGACCCTGCTCTTACGTAATCCTTTAAAGTCAAATAAATAGATTTGCTTAAGTATCTGATCTAGTGATTTAATGTTTTATATTATAGGTAAATCAAAAAGGGGCTCATGTATTATGTATGTACGTATGTTTTGTTACGTCATATGTGTAAAGGGGTATGTGAATAGATTCGCAAACCCGTGTATGCTTATGTAGAGTTTGACCCACGCGGTTAGTAAGAAAAAGCATGTTTATAACATTTAAATAAATAATATATTCAATTGTTTTGATTCGGATTATCAAAATCAAAACAATTTAATAGTTATTTATTTTAATGTCATAAACATGGTTTTTCTTACTAACCGCGTGGGTCAACCTCTACATAAACAGTAAACGCGTGGACGTAAACGGGCAAAAAACAAAGCAACAAAGAATAGTCCTTGCTGCTTTGTTTTTGTCGTTTTTTTACCATTAATTTTAACTTTTTTTGGTGGTTAAAGTGACCCCTGGGTTGTGCTAAATGAGTGACACTGACTATGTAGTAGAGCCACGCTGCGTTGCAGCACGCATTGGGCCGGCTCGCCCGGGGTAATACCACCCTCTCACCAAAACTCGGCGTGAAATAATGGCACTTGGCGCTGTTGTGTCCGTCCCCCCCCTCACAATTCCTATTCCTTCCTTAAAGGCCGAAGCGAAGGAACCAGAGGAATCGCAGAAGCGTTGTCACGCTTCTGCGATTCCTCTGGTTTTGCGGGTGTCTATGGGCGGCGGTGATTACTCTCCATCAGGTGACCCGCCTACTCGTTTGCCTACTTCTTTCATAAAAAATAATAATATGATAAATATAAATGTAAAATAATTAATTATATTGTTTATAGTAAAAAAAGACTAAAAGACCTTTCCTTGTATTTACCTGTACCTGTCCTTTTTTGTATGAGTTTAGTTATACAGATCTATGAGAATGGCACACGTAATATTAGGGTTAAAACGCAACTGATTCATAGTAATTTATATTTGTAATATTTTTGGGTGATAATGTAACGGGAAAAACGCTACTTATCCTGTAGTAAGATGAGTTTATCATGTTCCTAGGTCTATAAAAGTCTCATTGCTGGGCAAACATCTTTAAGCATGTACAATTGTACAATAGCTGATGGGGAGATCAGGCCATAACCCACCATGCTGGCCTAGTGGTACGGTTGGTTTTAATGTCTATCTTATGGCAACATAGGCACTAACAACTTAACATGGCTTTTGTAGCATGGCATTGTATATAATTAATTTAGAGACTGATATTAGAATCTGCGAAAGAAACTTCTAATAGCTAACGAAATATTACCCGATCAGACAAAATTTTTAACTGTAATGCATTAAGAGGTTTACGCATTTCAGTTTTCCATACAAACTTCCAAGTCGAAATTTTTAAAAACCCACTTTAATGAAACTTTGCACGCTAAACTAAAATACAGGGATCTAAATAGTTCGTTGAAAACATTTTTGAAAAATGTTTTTTAAAGTGTAAGTTTTTGTGTATACGTGTACCTATGTAATATGTTTAAGTGTGTGTTGTTGTTGCTTTGTAGTTGTGCTCCCTCCTACACTAAGGTGTTCGCGGAAGACCAGCGTCAGGTTTTCCTATAAACTAGGATTCCTGACATCATGCTGAGCGGGCACCTGTTAGTGCCACTTATTTTGTTTCTCTTTAAATTTTAGATGTAATGATTTGTGTGTTGTGTCATTAATAAATGTTTTCTATTCTATTCTATTCTATTTAGCTGAGTTATTGCGATTTAAAGTCCACCATAGAAAGTTTAAAATAGCAATAACTCAGGTTAAATAAAAGTTTTTTAAAAATGTTTTCAACAAACTATTTAGATCTCTGTATTTTACTGTGGCATGCAAAGTTTCATTAAAGTGGGTTTTTAAAAATTTCGACTTGGAAGTTTGTATGGAAAACTGAAATGCGTAAACCCTTTTAATACTAAAATACTCACTTTTTACACAAACATTTAGAGGGGGATAACTGAAAACTATTTATTAAAGGCATCCTACGCATAATATGATAATTATAAAAATAATAATTATAAAATCAAGCGGATAAGTTTTATTGAGGGATTTCCCTTTGTGGTTTAGTAATTTAGGTGTTTTTCGTAAAGGTGGTGTTTCGCGTATATGGTTTTATGCGTCTAAAGGTTTGAACTACCGGCACCAGACAGTCAGCTTGCCAAATAAGAGTTGGTAATCACAAATCAAACTACTGTCGGGGTTCTACTAAGGTAAGTAAAACGACAATAAAAATATATAAAAGGTTACTGCTAGAAACCGCAAGAAACTTCAAGGGCTGATCAGGTCAAGTGTTTTAAACATGACAAAAATGGTGTCATTGCAGACTAACTTAGGTACTTACTGATCGCCCAGCTGACGCGAACGGGTCAACAGACGGACGGCCGGCCGACCGTTGCCCGCGCGTTGTAAATAATCGTTATTTTTAATTGTTTTTCATTTTATTTTTCTTATGTTATTGCTTTGAAATAAATTAGATCAAAGACTATCCAAGTGAAATTCACAAAATGAATTATTTAATTAAAAACGAAAAAAAACAAGAATTCCTTTTTTGTCATTGTTGTCGTGTTTAAAACACTTGACCTGACCAGCTTTTGAAGTTTCTTGCGGTTTCTAGCAGTCGCCTTATATACATAGGTACAGTGTGGATAAAAAAGACCGTGGTCGGAGGAAAAGTACCCTTAATATTGATGATGGCAAATTTTACTGAAAGGAAACATTTCTTTATTTTCAAAAAAAAGTTAAACTGCATTTTAAAATTTTACTAATAAATTTGAAAAATTGCTTGAGCCGGGAATCGAACCAGTGAAATGTGAAAGAAAAAAAACCCGTGTATTTAATGATACCAACCGAAAGAGTCATTCATAAGGATCAATTTCATTTAAACAACATATTATCTTAAATTAAAGAAATACCAAGTCACGTAGCGATTCAGTAGAAGAATAAGTGGGTCTCATTTTTAGCAAATTCATAAGTTAAGTGAACTATTTTCTTTAGATACTCACTAAGCTTTACAATAAAAAAAAATATTTTTTTTGGTCTTTCTTTAAAACTGCACATACATCCAACAGCATAGAGCGGTGATGGGCTCACCACCTGTCACGCTGAGCACATGTGCAGTTGTAATTTGGTGAAACGTGGACTATGGCAGTGGACTGCTTCTGCGGTCCTCATTGCCTAGTCTCTGAATAACCCTTTGGGGATAATAGTCGTGAATGTTTTAATTATATGCACGAAAACGATCTTTGGTGTTGGATGTACCTATGTGCAGTTTTTATTTTTAGTCCGTTAGTCGCCTTTTGCGACAACCAAGGGCAGAAATGGGTTGGTAGTATTCTTCTAATGAATACCCACCACCACACATCACTGCGGTGCGCGGTGTCGCCGCTAGTTTTATTACCTCAATAGTCCCATGTCATCATTTTTTTTTTAAATTTATTTTGTGACCATGGATACTAGTCCTTCTGTCGTAATATTAGAGTTCATTGATTATGCTTAAAGTAGATGATAATGAGTGATGATAAATGAACGTTTAATGCTAAATGATGTTCCCCCTTGAGTTCCAGTAAAGATGTGGGACTTTTCTGAGATCTCGCATGGAGTTTTTGAGAGATGACATGACGCTTCACAACTAGGGTTGCCAGGTCGCCAAACCTAATAGCCGGACAGCCAGCCTACATTTTCGGGAGTAAGACCGACCGTCGATTCGCCTGCGCTCGGCCACGCTCGGCGTTCGCTCCTTTGCGAAATGTAAAAATCCTAACAAAAGCCGGACACCGTTTATTTTGTCCGGACAAGCAATCAAAAGCCTAACTGTGTCCGGTTTTATCCGGACGCCTAGCAACACTAACCGCAGCCATACCAGCCACGGGACTTACGCAAACAAACAGCTGAGCATTCTTGTGCATAGTTGTGCATTCTTCGCCTTCGATTGGCAACTGTTTGTTACTAGGCGTTGCGGCTTCGGTGACGAAAATAGTAATTGAAACTGCTTGGATTACAATGGGATTTGGGAGGGGTCGAGCGGTTTGCGCGTTAGGTTAATGATCATGATTTAATGTTCTATTAATGATTTTTGGACCATGTTAAGTGTTATATGATGTATCTGATAGATAACTAGTAAATAAATCTGTTTTTCAGTGTATAAAAGGCATTTTATTTTTGAAGCAGCTATAATGTTTCCGTACACTCCATACGACTTCTGACCAACATTCGCTTACAACACAGATCCGATTGTAGCAGCCAGGTGTATAGTTCGTCTATATAACGTCTTTATAAATATGTTCGAAGAGAGCCAGTACCATTTTTATTATTAAATATTTTTTTCGTGACCGTGGATTCAAGTCCTTCAGTCGTAATATTAGAGTTCACTGTTTATGCTTAGACTGATGATAATGAGTGATGATAATATGAACGTTTAATGCTAATATGATATTCCCCCCAATCCCCTTGAGTTCCAGTAAAGATGTGGGACTTTACGAGATCTCGTGCGGACTCCTTGAGAGAATTTGAAAGTGATGTTAGACTGTTTTGTTTTATTTGCCAAAACTCCTGCGCGTTCAATAACACTTAACAGTAAATAATCCACCAATATTTTACATAAATATTAGACAACACACAAATTAGAGAAAATAAAACAAAACTGCATACACTTTCCCGCCAAGAAGTCCAGCTAGTACAATATGGGGCATAATTGCCAGCACAACAAGTTAATACCTACAAATATTTATATTTTTTGTTGACAACATCCAACGCAATGCAGATACATTACTGCTCATTACATAATGGTTAATGAAGCCATCGATCAATGTTGATCGAAGGATTAAGCGGATAAAAAAACATAACTGGGCAAACGAAGCCGCGATGAGCTTAAAGTGAGTTGAGTTTGTGAAAAAGATTTGGAGTTGGAATTCGAAACCATCGGGCCCAACTGCTGGCGGACTTTTTGGAAAGAGAGGGACTCTTCATGATGTTTTCCTTTTTTAGGAAAGCTAATTACCGCAAGTGGACCTGGCTAAGTCCCGATGGTGCAACAAAAAATGAAGCTGACTTCATCATGTCGACGAGGAAGCAAATATTCTATCAAACACGTCGATTGATGAAGTCTACGCTCGGTCCTGCACGCATCCAAATCCAAAACCCCGAAAGCTCGAAAGCTCGAACTGCAAAGCCGCTTCGAATGCTTGAAGGATTGCGTAGACGTGGACGATTACAACAACAGGTTTGTGAAAACTGTCTATGCAGTTGGATCTAAGTTCTTTAAAACCCACCGTACAAGAGGACAAAAAGTTCTCGGACCATACTCTTAAACTGATGGAAGAGCGGCGCGTGATGGTTCTGCGTTCTTCGGATGATTCGTCTCAGCTTCGGTGGCTCAATAGGCAGATCGCGAAGTCTTGACTCGCCTCACTCGCCGATTTAATACCGACCGTATTAAAGAGGCCATCAAGCGAAACAAAGGTTCAAAAATGGGCCTAATAGGCCGTCTCAAAGTCACGCAAAGAGCAATGGAGAGCGCTATGGTCGGGGTTTCTCAACGTGATCGAATCAGAAATGAGGAGATTCGTAGAAGAACCAAAGTAACCGACATAGTCCAAAGAGTCGCCAAGCTCAAGTGGCAATGGCCAGGGCACATCGCCCGTAGAACCGATGGCCGTTGGAGCAGAACGGTTCTCGAATGGCGACCGTGCACCGGAAGACGCAGTGTGGGCAGGCCTCCAACAAGGTGGTACGACGATCTGGTGAAAGTCGCGGGTAGGCGCTGGATGCAAGCAGCACAAGACCGGTCGTGGTGGAGATCCTTGGGGAAGGCCTTTGTCAGCAGTGGACGTCCTCTGTCTGATGATGATGATGATGATGAAGCGGATAAAAACAACTATACTGTTTCCTTACTATCTTTTATGCTGTGTACGGTTTAATACTGGCACGCATGACAATGTTTTTCTTTTCTTTTTGAGAATCGTATAGAGTCTGGCTATCAAAGTAGTCCCTGGACATTTTAGCAAACTTTTTACATGGTAATTCTAAATGCAAATTTATGTCAACATCAATTTCCCAATTCGCAGTTGGTCGTCAATATGTAGTTTTACGTGATCTTGTTTTAACGATTTATGGGTATAAAAATAAATAAAATTATTAAAAGCGAAGTGCAGAAGATGTTGTTTTGTTGATTCAATCAATAACAAGATTGTTTACGTGTGGTGCTTGATTTCTTATGTAGTATGACGCAATTATTTTGATACTTGGATTTTATTACAATTTTGACTAGTGAATAAAAAAAAATATTAACTTCAACGTCATTTATTAACTTCGCTTTCTTTTAGAATACTAATTTTAATTTTTTGTCTTGTATACTGTGTCATATTTTTATTTAAGTATCTATCTCTTTATTATCATGTGTTATATGAGTGTGTTTGTTAATAAATGTATTTTCTTTAATTCGCTGGTAAAACAGATCCGATTCAGATACAATATAAGCTCATTACATAATGGCTGATTAAGCGGCGTGAATCAGTGCGCGCGCTTTTTTGCGCGCGCGCAGGGTGTTGCACCCACCACGTGCTCCGCGCGGGCGTCGAACCCGCACCACATCTCCTAAAGGAATAGCATGCGCTGCCTTGCGTTACCGTGGCGGCTTAGCGTGGAAACGGCTGACTTTGACGGGTGGAAAGATGAAAAGTTGTTTTGAATTTTGATGGGAAAAGATTGTCGAAAAAGCGAGATGAAACCTCTTTTTTATTTTAGGGAGAAAAAAAATATTCTTGAAAAGGCGAGATGAAACCTCTTTTTGATCGGAAAAAGATTTTCGATAAGTAATTAAATTCCAAGTAACATTAGTGTCTAAAACGAATAAATAAGTAAAAGTGTACAAAATTCTAATGAATTTATTTAGTAGCTCGTAATTATTTCGTGGAAACCATAGAGTCATTAACAACAAGAAGATAATTTAATTGTGATGCGTTCTGCGTTCAGTTTTGAGGACTACCAAAGTCTTTGCTTCTATATTAAAAACTTGCTTTGACAAGTTAATGAGCAGGAAGTTTTTGTAAAAAATGCTTCCTTATGTTGTAATATCAGGACAGCAAATTAATACTGTTGTAACGTGTGGCTGTGGTCTCTGCCAGTCTGCTTACCCCTCCAGGGAATGGGTGTGATATATAATTCTTCTTCTTCTTCAATTTGTATTTGACGCTGCAAAATAAAAGGGAGAAAAGCAATGCCCTTGCTGAGTTTCTTGCCGGTTGATCGTGTTATATTCGGTCTTCATCCATCTGATGATAAAGACCGAATATAACACGATCAATGTAACATGATTTGACAATCATCATTATCGTGTCCGTAAGCCAAAATTCTTTACACTTATGGTTTATCTCAACAATACATCTTATTTTAATCCTCTAACTCGAATGTGTCGCCAGTATAATGAGCTCCATGGTGACTGCGCTGACGTTGATATTTTTAACTGTAGCCTTTTAAAATTTAAGAAGGAAATTAGGAAACATTTCAAATAGTAATATTTTAATAGATAATGTTTTTTATTTTTATTTTTTATAGTGTATAAATATAATTTTATTTTTATTTAATTAATGCAGAATCAATGTTTTAAATATTGTTATTATTTTTTTGGGAAATTTGATATATTTTATTTATAGAATTTGAATAATGTAATTTAAATAACGTAATTATGTAATTTAATTTAATTCGATATATTTTTATTAATTTGTTCAGTTTTATCACAATCAATTCAGTTAATTTATTTGTTAGTCAGTACCTAGTTGAAAGATACGACATAATATTCACTGCTTGGTAGTATGTTTCTTAGTATGTACATATTAAGGGTTCCAACCTAGTTTGTAAGTTTTGTATCACTTTTTGTTTTATTGATTTGTATGGTTGTAACCTGTTTTGTGCATCTTCTAAATAAATAAATAAATACATTTCAAAATGGTTGTGTAATACTTTAACAAACGAATAAGTTTTATCTGACAATTAAGAAATTGGCCGTAAATTGAATAAATAATATTGAATTGAATTGAATCGAGTAGTAAATGGTACCATTCGATCGTTTCCAGGTTCGAACCCCGGTCGCGCATACTGCACGCTTTTTTCGCGGACGCAGTGTGTCGTAGATGGCATTAGTGATGTCAGCCGCGAATTAAGCGCCATTTTACGTGAACGTGCGGTGATTTAGAAAAATTAAAGCCTGACTTATCGGCCGGTTCTATTCTGCAGTTGAACTTTAGCTTGATATTTTTTCTATTTAATTTTTTATTTTAAAGTGAGCATTGAAATCGGTTATTTATTATTTTTATTGTCGGGTTTATAATGCGGTAGTTAAGAGAATACAAATTTCCAAGTTGAAATTTTTTAAAACCAGTAAGACAATTTTGATGAAACTCGGCATGCTGAAGTAAAATATAGAGATCTAAATAGTTTGTTGAAAACATTTCTAAAAAACGTTTTTTTAACTGAGTTATTGCGATTTGTTTTCTTTAGTGGACTTTAAATCGCAGTAACCCGTGTTTTGATAATTTGTCTTTACTAAATGGCGGTAACTTTCAACGCTTACAATTTTATTTAAACTAAAGTCCGCAAGTTAGTGCAATACACACATGTAACTATTTACTGAAACATGTGACAGATAAACAAAACAATAATGAGTTTAATTATCAATATAAACTTAGTCATACTTATTAGAAAACCTGTTTATTGTACGTAGGAGTTCAAGATTGCGTGCGATATTTGCAAGGGGTTCAAGATTGCGATATTGACCGTAGAGTTCCCGTTTGTGTGACTGTCGTCTCTTAAAGCAGTATTACTTTAATCTTAATACGTAAAATTCGTATGCAAAACCGTACGCGTAAATGAAAAATTTTAAAACAGTAGGCTCTCTAATCTCAACCCCAACAGTACAAACCTGCCGTGTTTGACTTTGGCTTTGCACGAAGGAGTTTGACAATGCCAAATTGGTACGAAAGAGTTCGACATTGCAAGATTGACACTAAGGAGTTCAACATTGCAAAATTGGCACGAAACAGTTTGGCAAGTTCGAAATCGGCACTAAGGAGTTCGACTCATCAAACCCTATCACAACGTGTGGAAGAAAGGAAGAAAGATAAAACATAAATTGATACCACATAGCAACACACGAAGAGGTTATCGCTTATTGTTTATTGCCTGCCGCACGGCTTCCTCCACTTCCGCACATAAACACAAACATACAGCCACGTGGTGCGCGCGCGCAGACGTTGCAGTTTTTGCGCGCGCGGTCGACGACCGGCCGGCAATTAAAAGTTTGATATTGGACGCCGGCGCTGTGTCGTATCGCAAAAGATGGGATTCGCGGAGGAGTTTTGTTAACTATGTACTGTAGTTTTGTTAACTAGTATGTAGATTTATGGCCGAAATCAACAATAACAGAAAAATAGTACTTATGTAGATGTATGGCCAAAATTAATAATAAGAGTTAGCAACTTAAGCTTCGTACATATTAATGTCAAATTTCTAATTCTAGCCGGCTAAAAAGAGACAAATTGAGTATTAATTTCAGTATAATTTTTTTTTCAATTTGAGAGATGGGGACCAGGAATTTTAAAGCACGGGGTTTAGTTTTAACTCCTGTCTCCCATCATCTGTGTAGTTACAACCAGTTGTTTATCTAAGTTTGAAATGGGAGATATACTAAGATGAAATTTTTATTTTATTCTTTTATTATAGTGTAACGACTAGGTCTAACGACCACCACCCTACCCCGAGATCGATTTTCAGCGGGGGATAACAACAATCGGTTTTGTTGATAACAGGACTTTTTTAAAGTCTAGCTGACTTACTATTTTCCCTATACAATAAAAACATTTTGCGCCGATTTTAAGTTAAATAGGAGCAGGGCAGAAGGCAGAAGAGTCACCATAACAATATAGGTAGGTAGCATTCATGTGTTTCTAATTTTAGAGATAAGATGGCACGTTAATCACAATACACAATGTATTGTTAAATTTACTCTCATAAAATTCTTAGCACATGCTCCTCGGTTTGAAATTAAATCAAAATATTTTTTTCAGCTTTAGGGTTTGACTTTACTTTTCACGAAAAGTCTACGATCTGCCCCTCTAGACAAGACAAACGTTCACCCCTATCTATTCGTAATTCGTTATACACATAGTACATAGGAGTTAGGCGACTAATGTCTATATTGAAAAATGACGAGGTATAAAAATGTCGACATCTTATATAATGTTGAAAAATAACAAAGACTAGAATTATTTTTGTCGATGTATAATAATGTCGACATATAACAATGACAATCTGATTTTTGTCGAATTATGCCAATTGCTAGTGAAAAATAGAGAAGCGCGCACGCATTGTACGTCGAATTAGGAATAGACAGGGGTGAACTTTTGCCACTAGTCTAGGGGGGCTGGTCAGAGTACGTTCGCCGAGGACTTCCGCTTCCAATTGTGCCAGACAGTCAAAAAAACCAGCTTGACAATGGAATGTCTGACACAAAGTAAGCTGAAATGGGGAAATTCAAAATGGCGGTTATTGTCCTCATGACCCCTCCGGTTAGTTTAGGGTGACGATGGCCGTCGTCAGCAACATAACTCAAAGTCTCATTCGTATTTCACAACATTGCGATAGACTTAAACAGGGTGTTTGGTAATAGGTAATAATCTCACAGGATCAATGATCTGAAACATGTATATTAACATAGACACGAAGTTCCTGCAGAACTTCGTAATTTGTTAAATAATAAGATTTTTTACGAGAAATTTAAAATGATTAGGAAATGTATTAATGAGCATGCTTATTTTCTTAACACTTCCTATGCCATATGGGCGAGTAAAAACTAAGATTTGAGGTTAAAGCTTAACAAAGTATAAAATGGGATACATTAGTAATAGTCTAAAAGGTTTTATAATGAATTAAATCCCGAAATACTGGAACAACTTTTCATATAGCGTATAGCGGCTCACTAAACAAATACTTTTATTTTTAATTTATTTCGTGACTATGGATACTAGTTCTTCAGTCGTAATATTAGAGTTCATTGATTATGCTTAAACTGATGATAATGAGTGATGATAATATGAACCTTTAATATGATATTCCCCCCAAATGCGCGTTTGTCTGGCACAGACTATAGTTCGTTAGATTAGTTGTTAAGTTTTAACTACAAGTTAGTTAACTGTTTTTATTTTTTATTAGGGGAACGCCCTGCATGCTGGGGGAACGGAACGATCAACTCTAAACGCTGAATGCTCATTGGACACACTTCAATCAATTAATTATGAGAAGATACTTTCGCTGTACAGTTACGAGCAATATGGAGTGGAAGAGTTCGCTTTTACATACATGCATACATACTTACATACAAACATACATACATACAAACATACATACATGTATACATACATACATATATACATACATCACAGCCGCTTCTCGTAGGGGTAGGCAGAGATCACAGCTCACCATTTGCTACAATCCTGACGCACATCTTTTGCTTCACTCATTTAGTAGCTTTTAACCGCCGCCAATAAGACCCAAGCCAACTTTTTTATTCCCAGTGAATCCACCTTATGGATACCCTACCCCCAGAAGGGAGGCAAGGTTATGTGGGGCTCCATCCGTCCCCATTTCACACTGAAAGCATAATAATCAATCAGGGATGGAGGGAGGGAAGTTTACCCACTAAACACTGGAGAACGCAAATTCGAGTAAAGCGGAGGCCGCGGGGCCTGTCCACTAGGGAATTGAACCACGGGATAAAATAAAAAATAAATAAATAAAAGTTTCCTACTACTACACCAATTATCTAGCCCAAGAGAAGCTTCAAAGAAACTCGTTAAATGGTTACTAGACAACCGATAAACATACTTAAATACATACTTATTATACATAGAAAACACCCAGATCCGAGACAATTTAGAAAAACAATAATTACTAAATTGACCAGACCGGGGATCGAACCCGGGACCTCAGTGCTGGCGACACCATGAAAACCAGTGTATAAACCACTCGACCAAGGAGGTAGTCATAAGACCTAAGCCACCTAAGAAAGTGCCCACCAGCTCTTTAGAGATGTTTAAAAAAACTGGTGGAAACCACTCGTGACCACCGAGCCAGAAGATACCTTGGTCAACGCCTAAGCCTCGCTATATCCAGCGCGGCAATGCGGCCAGTATTCTGGGTACTCTGCCTGATGGAGATGATCTGGGGCAATTCTTTATATTATAGTTTTCTATTTATCTTTGTAAGTTTGTAAATATTTTAATATTATTATAAGGTGTTACTTTTGTTAATTCTTGTAATAAATAGGTTTATGCTAAACTTCAAAGTCGGACGCTGTTTAAATCATCTTTTATAGATTTAAAAGGCCTATGATAATGATGCGACATATAAAATATCAAAATAATTTAACATAACTAGTTTTTGAGTTGTAGCGATTGCAATTAGCCTTTTTTTGACTTCCAAAGGAAGGGTATAAGGTGTACGTAAGGTAGGTCGACGTGTAACATCCGCTAAACCGAAATGCGAAAATGTTTTAACTTGCTGACTGTACGGCAATGTCTACTGAATTGAAAAATGTAAGCAAAAAGTCATAAGTAGCTATTGATATCTGATCAATTGAGACATAATACGAGTAATGTAGTACATACTCGTATTTATGACAGTCGACAGTGAGTATGAAAAATTGATTTACAATTAGGAATTTGGAATTTAGAAACTGACAGTTTATAACTACGAGTATACATTATTGTTTTTTTTATATATTTTAGCGTTTTGTTAACGCATAAATATACATAAGTAAAATTTTAAACACTGAATAAAGACGACAACCTCAGACGGGAATCGAACCACGCACCTTCCGCATTCCGGGCGGCTGCCTTAACCACTTGGCTACCGAAGGTATGGCTTTTTCCTGTCGAAATTTGAAAAAAAAAATTTGCGAGTATGAAATCAAGATGGCGGCGAAGTTTATACGTAGTGCTTCTATTTTCATAATATCTCCCGGCAAATATCGTGTTTTGGCTTTCGTGCGATTTCCATCAGTTGCCATATTCACTATGAGCAGACTAGACGTATAATAATTATTATTAACATGACAAATCTATTAATTAACTAGTGACCCGTCCGCCGCCTGTCCGTGTTAACACCAGTATCATTTAGAAAATTTTCCAGTACAGCTGTAGGACTTAGTACTTCTACTACTTAGATACTGAAACCTCTATAGAATTTCAAGCATGAATCCGCTGAAAATCTCGCTTCATACTATTTATTGTACTCTCGCACGAAAGCAGAGTTACCATTTTTAAATTCGAATGCTAAACTAGTTCCTGAATCAAATGGACATGAAACAAATAAAATTCGTACTCGGAATTCTTAGTGAGAATTAAGGATTTGTAGACTCGTTTGAAAGGCTTAATTTATAGGCGCCCGTTAGAGATCGCGCTGTCTCAATTATCAGATTATCACTGTTGAAGACAGGAAATTCATTAATTCGCGTCTTAATCACTTTCATCCGTGCAATTCAGTAGTCGGTAATGTGTATTCTGCTGCTGTCGAAATTTTGATGGATGTGACTGTTTTTTTGTTTCATGATTAGAACATGAAGTATGAAACAAATATTAAATTGAATAAAAAGAAAGAAAGTTACATCTGTATTAATGAAAACCAATTACTGAAATGTTTGTATTTTTGTCAAAAAGGTTTGTGTGAAAATAAATTTAGAAAAACGTCACGGGGCACGGGGTCTACGCGGACGTAGTCGGGCGGGCGAATATGAAAATGGGATAATATTCTCCGTGCTTCGAAAGGTACCAGTTGCTCCCGGTCCCGGTTGTTGTCGTAAGATGACAGTCGTTAAAACCCACCAACCCGTATCCGTATTGGGCCACCGTGGTAGGTTGTATGTAGCCACAGACCACATTTGTAACCCAATCTCCCTTCGTGCTGCTGTCCATGTATAGAAATCTGCATGTTAATGTACACCTACATATTATAAAAACCATTAGAAACATGTAATCATCATCATCATCACATCATCAGCCAGAGGACGTCCACTGCTGGACAAAGGCCTCCCCCAAGGATCTCCCCCAAGGATCTCCACCACGTCCGGCATTCGCGACCCGCGACCTTCACGAGATCGTCGGGCCACTTTGTTGGAGGCCTGCCCACACAAAGAAGGTTATAAGTATTATTTTATTAACGATCTGCCACTATACAGCTTAATACAAACCTTTGGCCTTTTGAGACTATAGACAAAACTAAATTACTTTTCATCAGCAGCTTATAAACGTCCCACGGCTGACCACAGGACAATAAGAAATAAAGACATTAATTCATTCATTCATTAAAAAATACATATTAGGCCATAGCCCATAACGCACCACGCTGGCCCAATCGGGCTCGGTTAGTATTACATCCTTACCTACTTTACTCATGAATTATACGTGATCAAAAAAGTTTTTAACTTATTTTGTAACTCAAAAACAAATCAAACATTAAATGAGTTTAGTATTTCGATTTAACTCAAAACTAAACACCCGACGCGCCGTCGAAAGATGGACGTAGAAAATAATAATAGTCCGTTGACCCTTCCCAATATCTATAAAAAAGTCGTTGCTCCAAAATTATTGGCGTATTTTATGTTTTCCTAAGACATGTGATTCTTAATTAGCGTTGACACAGAGCGTTTACCTTTGCCTTGTCTCTGCTCAGTCTCTGGCCAGCCTTCTCCCGGGCACATGCGCCTTTCGTCACGTTTCGTCATATCACCGCCGCGTCAGGGTCGAAATTCGGCGAGCCCCGAGTTCGTTAACCGGTCAAACATTTTGCGACTATCAAAAAAATCTGCAATCCTCCTATTATGATGTCACAAGTGGTTTGACGAGTTTCGCAAGCACTTTATTTTTAGCCGACACTCTTTCCGTCTATTTTGTGCTGATGGACGTGGATTCATTAAACAAACAAACGACATTAAGTAGGTGTATCGACGAAATTCAATCCAATCAGCGCATCACTTCGTGCTGTGATGATAAAAATCATGATTTACTTTTTAATCGACTTAACGACGGAGGTCGGTATTCGCGCTCGGAATTCAAAGAAGAATTCGAAAATGGCGATCCTCTTTCCTATGGCGAGTACGTCGACGCGCCAAAATAAACTGGCGGTCGTTCATTGACCCGCTTGCTGACCTGCGATGACGTCACGTGACGTAGCAGCGGTGACGACACAAGATGGCCGACGCAGTGGTCACGTCGTCGGACGCGTGCAGTCGGTTGCTATGATAATTTAATTCAATCATTTCAAGATTTTCAAGGTCCGTTTTTGCTTACATTTTTCGGATAAAGTACGCGTTTCGTATATTTGTTTTACTCGCACTAGTGTAACTTATCAGTTTTTGTTGGTGCAATAATGTCATTGTGCGTATTTATCGATGATTCGGACAAGTGGTGTTTTCCTTGTTACTGACAGATTTTCCTTATTATATAAAGCTTACAATTAAGTTCCTTGTTACTTTTAACACTTAATGTGAATTAATCTTGACATAAGTATTTTATTGTGTCGTAATAATGTAATAAGTGTACAAAAACGCACGAACTGTTGACCTTTCCTGTTTAAAAAACTTAAGGGAATGTCTATTTATCAAAGACTCAACAGCGTTTTATAATTGGGGACGATTCATATTCTAACGCCTTATCATCAGCTTTTTGTGTAAACTTTGACTTGTGTAGTTTTGATCTTATTTTATTTTTATAGATGTCATTTTCCGCAATGGGTTATCTTATGGAACTCATGGAAGCATAAGCCCAGCAGTGGAATCACCATTTAAAGCTTTTAAGTCTCTCTATTTCTGGTAACACTGAAAACCAGAGCTTTATTGCTTAACATGTCTTTACGCGGGAAATATTAGGTAAAAACTAATCTAATTGGTTGATTACGAGTTACGAGTGTTACGACACATTTCTCTTCGCCTCCCAACTCTGCGTTGGTGGATATGATACAGGTCTCAGGCTGATTTTCCACCAGAAGAATGTTCCACAAATAGTGAGGGAGGCAGAAATCCTATTGGTGGATTTTTTTCCGAGCGCACCACTTAGTTATCTCACAGCTCTGGAAAAGCAGCCTGACTGGCAGCCATTTTGAATGCATTAAAGTTATGATACCTAATATAAGTAATATCCATACATCTTTTCCTTACGCCCGTTTCCCGGATAGGCAGATTCCACAAATTTCCATGCATTTGTTACGATCCTTTGCTATAGTTCCTCTCATTATTCATACAATCTCAGGTTAGGGTACTCTTGAATTGACCTTTAACGAGAACATCTCCGATCTGGGTTGTATACACAGAATTTATCTATAAGGATATTTTTTATTTAAATGGACGACGTTATTTTTTACACTTTTATTGTCAATTTAGATGTTAATCCTTTTTATTTACATGCGAAACCTCCAATTAACGTAATTTCACCATTTTTTAAACCCCTTTATAATGCAGAATATTGCAAAAGTTATATAAATTAAATTATTTTTTTTTGTATTTAAACTTTAAAAAGACTTAGGCAATAATTTGATTTGTTATACACTTACATTTTAATGACTCTCTTAAGTTTTTTCGTTTTTGTGTAGATTCTAGAGAGCTTGTCGCGTTTACAAATGATAACCGTGTTGACGATAGCTTCTTCTTGAAGGACGAAATTACAATAGCGCTCCGACGAGCTAAGACTGGAAAGGCTCCGGGACCAGATGATGTTCACATCAAAATCCTTAAGCTTATTGATGAAGAACATATTGCTGTACTAGTGAACCTTTTCAATCTGGTTTATAACAATGGCCGCATACCTAAGGATTGGCCGAAGTCGACTTTTGTAACATTGACCAAGAAGAGAAACGCAAGAAAATGTGAAGTGTTTCAGACGATTAGCCTTATGAGCCAGGTCCTGAAACTCTTTCTCTCTACAGAGATTCAAGAGCGAATAAGGATAAAATGCGATAAACAACTAAGCGACTGTCTATGTCTATGTTTCATTGATTATGAGAAAGCGTTCGATAGAGTACAACACAGGCGTCTAATCGAGTTTCTTAACGACATCGGATTAGATGAGAGAGAGATCCGTATTATACAAATCTGTACTGGAACCAACGCGCTACTATCAGGATTGAAGGTGAAGAGTCCAAAGAAATTGTCATTGGAAGGGAAGTGCGGCAGGGCTGTAATTATTCGCCGACCCTTTTCAACATTTACTCGGAGGCGATCATGGCGGAAGCTCTTAGAACCTAAACAGTGGTATAAAGATAAATGGCCGTCTCATCAACAACTTGAGGTATGCCGATTACACTATTCTCATAGCATCTACAGAAGCCGAGTTGTTAGAAATCGTCTATCACGTAAACGAGTGTAGCGTTAGGGCTGGGATTCGAATGAATGTCACCAAGACAGAGTTATAGCCATCTCCAACAATCCCAATATCCCAATATCCAACATTTTTGTGGCTGGCCAAAAACTAGAACAGGTGACCAAATGTAAGTACCTGCGGGCACCTGGCTTACACAGAACTGGGACAGTGATGTAGAAATCAAAACACGCATCGAAATCGCCCGCAGTGTCTTTTTAAAAACGAGAATGGTTTTTTTTTATAATTAAGGGGGCTAACGAGCAGGCGGGTCATCTGATGGAGAGTAATCTCCGCCGCCCATGGACACCCGCAACACCAGAGGTATCGCAGATGCATTGCCGGCTTTTAAGGAACAAATAGGTTTAAGGAAGGAATAGGAGTGCTATTTTTCAAGCCGGATATTAGTGAGAGGGTTACGCCGGGCGAACCGGCCCAATGCGTGCTGCAACGCAGCGTGGCTCTACCACTCAGTCAGTGTCACTCATTTAGCACCACCCAGCGGTCACGTGTAGGGTCTCAAGGGCAAACCTACGGACGCGAGTAACTTTCCAACCGAAACCTAACAATCGCCCTCCGAATACGTCTTCTCCAATGTTACATCTGGCCTATACTTCTATAAGGATGTGAAGCTTGGGCTATAAAGAAAGATCTCAGGAAACGTATAGAAGTTTTTGAGATGTGGGCATACAGACGCATGATGTCTATATCCTGGACTCAGAAAGTCACCAATGAGAGTTTTTGCCCCGAGTCGGCCAGAAACGTAAGCTTTTGCAGACCATCAAGTTGCGTATCTGGGCCATGTGCTTAGATACGAGTTCTTGCAACTTATAATGATGGGAAAGGTTGCATGAAAAAGGAGACCTGGCCGCAGAAGAAAGTCTTGGTTGCGAAACGTTCGCAAGTGGACGGGAATAGGGAATGCCGCTGAACTCTTTCGCCTTGTCAGAGACAAGTCCAAATATGCAGTGCTGACTACCAACCTTCACTAATTGGAGAGGCACCCTAAGAAGACGAAGTGCAGTATTTAACTTTTTTTAGGAAGGGAAGTGTTGTGCCAGTTCTAACCATTACTTTGTATTTGTCATAATTATCTAGGACATCTGTGATTGCATTATCTTTTCTTTGTTCTATGTACTAATAATTTATTCTCTTTTTATATTTCTAACTTATTTGTTTGACAACCTTTGGCTTGTGCAGTTTACAAATATACCGATTTATTCCTCTAAGTTTTAATTCTATTATTTATTACTTCACACTATATCAATTCTTCGTCGAACATACAACAACCAGGCATATAATTAATATTTATATTAGAGCCTATTTAAAATTTGATGCACCAAATAAATGTGTTTTCATTCTCCTCTTTTCTAAGTATGTCATTTGTGACAAAACAGAAATTTGAAAGAAATTAGATGCGCTCGGAACGAGAAACGAAAACAAAGGTAAGTGGGACGTAGACGAAAATAATTTTAAGAGTTCGAAGTCTTAACTAAAGGTTTGTGTACACTAACTTCTAAACCTATAACTACTTATTTGCTGCTACTTATTTTCCTAAAGCATCTATGGCTTGTGCGATTAGATTGGAATTCTATTTTGATAATTTTGACGACAATAGGTGCCTGTAAAGGCTTGCCTTATTGACTTGACTTTAATCTTGCAAGTTAAGCAGTTTTAGCGACTTCTTGTACGATATCGGTTTTTTTTAGTCAATCAGGAGCAGGACTCGAGACTATTTTTTATATAATTACTAGAGATCGCCATACGCAGCGCCCGCACCTGCTTAAGCACCCTTTTCCCGTGATCTGAAGGGATATTACATAAAATTTATTCCTTGTTTACATCATATAGGGGATCTCTGTGCGTAATTTTAGCTTTCTAGGTCCAAAATTTTGGGCTAGTCGTTGATGAGCTTGTCAATATCTACATTTATATTATAAGAACGTAAAGTTTGCAAGTTTGAATTTAGGCGTTAATCTCTGAAACTGTATTTAGAATGGACCTTCAGGGACTTTGGCTATATTATTATAATATGGTATACAAGCGAAGCCGGGATACGGGTTTTACACAGATGATGTCGCAGGCACTCCGCTAGTAGTATATAAGATAAGACATGCATATAATCACAACTATTATCCCCGAAGGGTTAGTTAAAGACTAGGCAATGAGGACCGCAAAAGCAGTCCTCTGCCATAGTCCACTTTACACCAATGTACCTGCACATGTGTTCAGCGTGACAGGTGGTGAGCCCATCTGTGATCATAATGTAAGGATATCAGCATAATTATGGACATCTCACTGCTTGGTACAGGCGTTCCTACCTTGACCACCACCACCACTCCACCAACCATGCTGGCCCCTTACTCCAAGTCCTAAGTCGATCCACCGTAAGCCTTCTGTAACATTTTCAGTGACTCCAATTCCATTGGCGACGCAAAATTTAAGACAAACTCTTTGTTCGATGTTTTTATCCATTATGAAATTCGCAATACACATTAGATATAAACTAACTAAAAACAGCACAGTATTTAATCTAAATAACAGATGCAACTCAAACTCCGCGCCGAAATGGATAAGAGTTGTGCCAATTTAACAACAAAATAAAAACAAAAAATTGAATTTGGAATCATAAACAAATCATCCGTTCCCGAAACTTTTTTGACAGAATGTATGATCACCAATATGCAAGAAAAGGTGTGTATTCGCCTTATTCGTCTGAAGTTCAAGGAACTGCAAATAGGAAGTAGCCACTTGACCCACATCGCGGGATATTGTTATGTACATGACTAACGCGCAATTCGAAGAATGGCATATGTCAGACAAAACCTCTAAATGGTATTCAAATGAAGACATTTCTAGCTTTGAAACTTTTAGACGGCCGTATTCTGGTAGACTTTTTGCTAAGTAGACAAATCGGTTTGGTGAGAAAATTGAGGCTGCATGGCCATATTTCCCTTGCCAAAGGTTGGAGTTAGAAATGATAAAGTTGACGATATTTAAAAAAAAAATGATTTTTAGATGGATGACAGAATTAACTGCAATGGTCTGAGAATAGCCTTATGCAGAATAAACACAAACTTAATGTATCTGACACATAGAATAAGCGATTAATATTCACAACTTCTTGTCTGCAACTGGTTGTCTGGAAGAAATCGCTTCATAGCGATAAGACCGCCAAATTGTAACTATGTACTCACTCTACCTATTTTTATGCTTTGTATGTATTTGTGTATGTAAGCTTTTGCAATAAAAGCATTATCTAATCTAATCTAACTTCTTCTTCATCTAATAAAATATGTTTGAGTAATTCAATGTAGTAATAAGTACATAAACTATACGTCCATGGTATATTCTGCCTCGAAAATTTCTTAATATTTTCCTCTATTACCTCTATGTGATTAATACAAAAGTATTCCGTCGTGTCACGATGAAAGCTATAATCGAACTACTTATATGATTTGCCTGTTTTATTATGATCCCGCTCGCGACTTCGCCCGCGTGGACCCCATGACAAATTTCGAAAAAAAACTTTTTTGATACAAACCTTTTCCTGACAATTACAAAAACACAACAAAAAATAATTACAAATAGATGCAGCTCTTGTGATGTGAAGCGCGTACAAAGCATTCTTGGCATTAATAAAAATAACATTGTAAAACTAACATTGCTGTCCGCGCAAAAAGAAATTCACCGTACAAAAGAAAATCGAAACTTTAAATAACAAACAAATATAAAGTATGCTTTTTTCTAGTAGTTGAACAATTAATATTTTCGATAGAGTTGTTATTAACGTTTCGTAATCGTATTTATATAATTGGGGTCCCTAAAAGAAAATAAAGCTAAGAGCAAATAAAGCATCTACTAGGAGGGCATCTAAGGGTTAAGGCTAGGTGTTAGTGAAAAATTAACGTAACACGTTCTCAGAATTAGTTTTTGAAGTAGTAAACAGTAAAATTAAAATCTGTAAAAATATTGAAATATTGTTGAGGCTTTATTCTGTGGAATATACCTGATGGAAACACGATTTGATAAAGTTGGCTCGATAGAATAAATTCACAAAGTTACATACATATTTTTGTGTCATTTTATCTTCTTTTCTAGGTTTTATTCTTAAAATAAGTGATTTGATATTATGAGTTATTTACCAAAATGAAGGTTATAGATAACTTATCGTATTTTATCGTATTATAACCGATCGTTTTTTTTTATTACATCTATCAATTTTTTAAATTATAAAACGCACATATTCGTGCCGCTTCGCTGTTATACCCGTCCTTACCGTCGTACCGTCGAAAGAGCAAGAGAGAAGCGCTCGAAATACCTCCCCTTAATCATAGAATAAAAAAAAATGCTGTAGTAGCGGCTCATTAACAGATAATAGTACCGCCCCATCTCTTCCCTTGGGTGTCGTAAAAGGAGACTAACGGACTAAATGCTGCACATATATCGAACAGCATAGAGCGGCGATGGGCGTACCACCTGTCAAGCTGCTTTTGCCCTAATTGCCTGGTCTCTGACTAACACTTTGGGGATAATATTTGTAAATATATGAATGTATGTTTAAAAAAAACAAGAGCATAATTTCGTGATTCGTACGACCAGAATTAACCTCCATCCATTGAGAGGCGAGCGTTTGGCCCACATACCGGTCGTCGTGTTAACCTCCTCAAGTTTATTGCCAATACCAACGCGTCACACACGAAAGTGACACTTAACCACAACATCGTTAAGTCCATATTGTAATGGAGCGGTTGTCTTTATATGATTGATGGCTGTAAGTTAGTGTTGCCACAGTTAAGTGCGTACGGTACGATATAATGGCGACGAAGAAGTATGTTATTATTTTTTTGTTTAAAAGAAAACAAACTGGTATACATTTTACAATTGTAAAGTATGAAGTTTACTATAAATAGATCTATAGTTTTCATAATTTACAATACATTAGAGCTTAGTTTCATATATTTAAGTATATAAATAGTAAGTTAATGATACGTTTAGAGGGTGCTTTATTTACTGCGTTATAAGAGTTAATTTAATAGATACATTTATATGATTATTTTTTTACAAAAGTTATATTCATAAAGGAAAAAGGTGTGTTTTTTATTTCTAATAGTTAAAACTAGTGCATTTGTCATATTAGTGACAAAATAATAATACAAAGCTTTTAGAGTTTTCTTAGTTATTTTTAAATTATACATTATTACCTAATTATGAATCATTATCATCATTAAGTAATATTATAAAGTAACCGTTTCGGGTAGCGGTGAAAGATACTGCCACCCCCTCTCTTCCCTTGGGTGTCGTTAAAGGCGACTAACGGACTAAAAACAGCACATACATCCAACAGCATAGAGCGGCGATGGGCGTACCACCTGTCAAGCTGCTTTTGCCCTAATTGCCTGGTCTCTGACTAACACTTTGGGGATAATATTTGTAAATATATGAATGTATGTTTAAAAAAAACAAGAGCATAATTTCGTGATTCGTACGACCAGAATTAACCTCCATCCATTGAGAGGCGAGCGTTTGGCCCACATACCGGTCGTCGTGTTAACCTCCTCAAGTTTATTGCCAATACCAACGCGTCACACACGAAAGTGACACTTACCCCCTCTCTTCCCTTGGGTGTCGTTAAAGGCGACTAACGGACTAAAAACAGCACATACATCCAACAGCATAGAGCGGCGATGGGCTCACCACCTGTTACACTGAGCACATGTTCAGTCGCTATTTGGTGAAAAGTGGACTATGGCAACTGCTTTTGCGGTCCTCATTGCCTAGTCTTTGACTAACCCTTCGGGGATAATAGTCGTGATTAAGTAATGTCATAAAGTAAAGTAGCCGTTTTCCTGTTTTTCATTCCGCTTTCTTTTTCGAAACCACGCAATGAATTAATAAGCGGTTTTCACTAATAGAAAGAGCGTTAACTAAGGTTTTATTTTTGTTTATAATTTCTGGGTATTTTGTTTAAATTGGCTGAAATATGATGGTGTTTCTAAGTTAACGTGAAGAATGCTTTAAGAGTTTTCTCAGTTAGGGACTTTTAATTTTTTTTAAAGTAGTTCCCGTTGAGGGACTTTGTGTTTTATTTATTTAAGTACAGAGTGTATCTGTTACGCAGTTCACTGTTTGAACACGAAGACATTTCAAAACGCCGCCCACGAATACGATAATTTACGTTACCGATCGCTCTGACGCGTACACGCGAATCGTTAGCAGTTGATATCTCTGTTTATTGGTTGAACAATAAGTTGAAAAAAGTTTTCAGCTGTTTTACGATTACCAAAACTTTTTGCTAGAACGAACATGCTGTATTTTTAGGAGGCGGTATAAAGCAATGTATCTATTATATGAAATTTTCAATACACACAATAGTTAAAATAGTAATTATATATTAAATAGGGGCGCGTATGGCAGAGGGCTTGCGCGTACGTGTTATAATCGTGCAAGTTAAGCAACTTTAGCAATGTCACGTCAACGGATGGGTGACCAAGTGACCGAGTAAAACATCTCCAGTTCCTCCGTGATTCGGAAGACGCGTTGAGCCGTTCGATCCATGTTTGTGTGCTGTTGACGAGGTGCCATACATGTGAATATTCTGTTCTTATAAAAAAATGCACCAAGTACCAACCCATCTCTTCCCTTGGGTGTCGTAAAGGGCGACTACCGGACTATAGGCTGCACATACATCCAACAAACAGCATAGAGCAGCTATGGGCTCACCACCTGTCACGCTGGGCACATGTGCAGTCGCTATTTGGTGAAAAGTGGACTATGGTAGAGGGCTGCTTTTGCGGTCCTCATTGCCTATTATAGTCTCTGCCTAACTCTAAAGCTCGTATTCTAAAACCAAACTCAACTCAAATCTCTGTTTGAGTACAGTTACAAAGGGATGGCGCTATTCATCGCAATATACCGCCATCCCTTTCTATCTGTATTCAAGCTTAAATTTGATTTTGAGTTTGCTTTTAGGTTACGAGCCTTAGTTACAGTCGTGCATGTGTATGTATAAAAAATGCAATTTCTATGCAAAAGCTGTCTACAGCATCACCGTTTACCATCAAAGCTAGTAAAGACAGCAGCTGTTAGCCATCAATAATGTTAACAGGAACCAATTTTGCCAGATACGAGAAGCGAAGAAAATTAGTACCGCATTATGCCTTTTATATACATGGTAGACAAGGTTGTGTCAACGGTATACCTGTGCTGTGAGCTGTGTTAGGGTTGGCATTGCGAAGACAACTGTCAGTTGCACGGCCCCACATAGACAAGTGGCAGACACTCCATATCGATTCGTTAGCGTTTGTCGTCGTATAAATTGGAAGACACTCACTATATTTGATGGCTACCACGGAATTTATAATTGAATATGGAAAAAATATTTTGCTCGTAATTTGGGATTGGCACATAACACATTTTTATTTTTATGTTATTTTATTTTGATTTTCAATACACTATAATCAATACAATTTGATTCATTTCAAAATCCACAGCTCTAAATCGAATTTAACAAACTTATATTCTAGAAACATACAGCAAATAACGGATTTTACATATTACACATACACGCACAGCAGTGTACGACAAATTACAGAACGACGAAGTTACGTATGCGCTTAAAGAGCAAAGCCCCAGCAGTGGGATGTTTAAGATTAGATAAGATAAGATAAATATTTATTTATTACTAAAAACATTTTTGACAAGAAAAAATACAATGATTTTTATGTAGACGTACAAAATGGCGGTCGTAATGATGTGTTGACCGCGGTTCGATTCTCAATCGATTCTTAATCGTAGGTAGTCAGTTTTTCAACGATTCTCTATCTGAAGGGTACTTTTTTAAATCGGCACACTTCAGACTTTTCGTATTGTTTTTTTGATCTATTCCTTTCTAATACCAAAAAGTAATACCAATGGTATTTGTTTATTATCGTAATTAATTTTCTATTCCGAACGAATACCAAAACATAACTTTTGGTACAGTCACAGAAACAGTTTAATTTGCTTTTTAATAATATGATCGTAATGCAAACCTAAATCTCAACAAATTAACTTAATTCCGGCATTTTTACTTACGAGCAAAATTAAGAGCCCTATTTTATCTCGACTGCGATTTTTGCGTAAAATGGCCAATTTTGGTGTTCTCGATCTCAGAATACATTAACAATTTTGACTTATTGAATAGTGTAGAATACCTATTGGCATAGTTCGTAGCGGCTCGCTTTTTGTACTTTTTAATTAAACCCAAGATCGCAGAGAAAGGTTTTCATAAAATGCGCAAAGACACTTTTTTGAGCTCCTAGGTTTAACTACTGTTCTAGACAAATGAAATAAAAAATTACAATGTATTATCTCTTATAGTCGTACAGTTCGTAGCGACCTCGGAATTTTTAGATATCATTGATTTTATATAGAAAAAAATCTTATTCTAAACCAAAACTTCGAAAATCGCTTTAAGTTGTGAATTTCTTCTATCTACGATAATATTATCGACCAAAATTTGTACCAGAATAATTGTTACTTCAAGAGGAATAAAGATTTTATAATAAATTTATTTTCCTACTTTGATAAAAACGATAAAAACAACTGCAAAATTACTACAAAATGCGATGCGCCGGCCGTCCGATCTCAGCTTATTCTTGCAGAGTAGAGATTTGTAATATTAAGCATGAATTTATTATCCTATTTCGATAAAAACGATAAATACAACTGCAAAATTACTACAAAATGCGAAAATGGGCATTTTACGCAAAACAGTCGAGATGTAATAGGGCCCTTAAAAGACTGATTCTGTATAAATAAACACTACTTAAAATCACATTAAAAAGCATTTTTTACTGACCGTATCTTAATACATTTAACGTATTTTGGGATTCGTTTATGTATTAGAAAGGAATAGATCGCTTTTTTATTATATTGTGTTTTAACATATTTAATTCTTATTCCTCTCATATTTAGGTCTTCCAACCTCGGGCAACCCTGCTAGCAACATTGTAGGTACATACGCGCTGACGGCCGGCGCGGCGACCCAGTCGGCCAAGAAGAAGAGGCGCCCCCTCATCCCACCGAGGACGGCAGCGGTCGTTCTGACGCTGCTCCCGGAGGCCGCGGGCCTGGGCATGACCTACGCCCAGGTCATTGCGAGGGCCAAGGCAGCGGTCAGCCTCACCGAACTGGGGATAGAGGGGGGGATGCGCATCCGGGACTCCGCGACCGGCGCCCGGATGTTCGAGGTCTCCGGGGAGGAGAGAGCGGAGAAGGCCGACGCGCTGGCGGCTAGATTGCGGGTGGAGCTGCAGGGGATCGCCAAGGTGGCACGCCCCTGCAAGGTGGCGGACCTCAGGGTGGTCGGGCTGGACGACTCCGTCCAGCCGACGGACGTGGCGAGGGCCCTGGCCGCGGCGGGGGGCTGTTCGCCGGACGATGTTCGCGCGGGGGCGGTGGCGATCAGGCCGGGGGGCACTGGCTCCTGTATAGCCAAGGTCCCGGTGGCGGCGGCGAAGAAGGCCCTGGGGGCTGGGAGGCTCCTTGTGGGATGGAGCGCCGCAAGGGTGGAGGCTCTCGAGCCGGTGCCCATGCACTGTTACAAGTGCATGAGCATCGGCCACACGAGGCTGCGATGCCCGCTGGAGGTGGACCGCACGGGGTCCTGTTATAGGTGCGGGGCCAGCGGGCACAAAGTGGCGGCGTGCACGGCCAAAGAGTCGCGGTGTGCGGTGTGCGAGGCGGCGGGGCGGCTGCATGGGCACCACATGGGGGGCAGGAGCTGCCACCCGCCCAGCGTCAAGCCCAAACGAGAGGCTCCGGGGAGAGCCCGGCAGGCGGAAGACGCCCCCCCCAACGGGGGCATGGAAGTTGAGGGAGAGGTTGCGCGAGGACATCCTGGCGCATCCTCTCCTGCGCAGGCGGAGGGGGGGTCGAGGGCGGCGACGTAGCGTCGCCCTCTTCCCCCCCCATGGGAGGGCCGCGGCCTAGTGTAGAGGAGCACTAGGCTGCATTGCACAAGCCCTCTACCCGCTTGGGAGCAGTCAGACTTACCGGACTGCTCCCCCTGGCGCAGGGGACCCAGGTACAACTGGGTCCGTAGCGTGTGGCGCCCAGCGGGGCGTATTAACACGGAACCGCGGCGCCACTATACGCTCCAGACGGTAAGTGTCGGTTCTTTTACCGGGTCGGGCCCGTATGTCCTTACTCACCCATGGGTTCACATATGGGTTCCAGCCCCGGACAGTGCATGGGGTGTCTCACGCTCCTCTCGAGGCCTCATGCCAGTGCAGAGAAGCATTTTCTCCGACTAAAACAAAGAAAAAAAAAGGTACATACGCGCTGCCGGAAACTTGAACTGGTGTACTGTACATACGCCAGTAGGTCAACCCACCACAAATCAAATCAAATCAAAATTCCTTTATTCAGTAAGCTTAAAATAAGCATTTTGAATCGTCTAAACTGAAATTTAATTCTTTATAAGGATGGGTTGGCAATTCAGGACGTCTTTTAGCTGTGGAGAAAAACGGGGGCAAGAAACTCCACAGCTTTATATTAAAAAAGTCACATTTTTATAATCAATTTCGAACTTTATCATTTGACTAGAGAAGTTTGTCAGTTATGGGTAGGTCAATGTTGGCGTGTACAGTAACAGTGTCTACTTGTATTATGAAACCAATAAGGACAGCGGATGAAGACGGGCTTGGCAAAGCAGACGGACCTACGTTCGTCTAGGAGAGAAGATTACAGGATATAAGAGAGGAGAAAGGAGAGGAATGGAGAGGGGATGAAAGAAGATAAGATAGGAAAGAAGAGCAGAGCAGAGGTTAGGAGAGAGGAGTAGAGCAGGCGATTGTAGAGAATAAATAAAATTGACAATGAGTCACACAAGTGGGACAGATTTATAATGATGATGATACATATAATCACGACTATTATCCCCGAAGGGTTAGTCAGAGACTAGGCAATGAGGACCGCAAAAGCAGACCTCTGCCATAGTCCACTTTTTACCAAATAGCGACTGCATGTGCTCAGCGTAACAGGTGGTGAGCCCATTGCTGCTTCATGCCGTTGGATGTATGTGTACAGTCTTCAGTCAGTTTTAGTCGCCTCTTACGACACCCAAGGGGTATTCTTTCACCGCTACGTGACACGGTTATGATGAAAATGGTGATGATTTTAACGTGTATATCTATAATACACATGTGGTCTCCTATGTTTACTAATAGATAGCGTCCCGCCCCCGACTATTCATCTGCGTGGACCTTTTTACCCCGTGACGTGAATTTCCAAAAAAATCTTTTTTACGAACATTTTTTTTTTTTTTTTTTTTTTTATAGCAGAAGGAGGCAAACGAGCAAGCGGGTCACCTGATGGAAAGTAATCACCGCCGCCCATGGACACCCGCAAAACCAGAGGAATCGCAGGCGCGTTGCCGGCCTTTAAGGAAGGAATAGGCTCGTTTCTTGAAGATCCCTAAGTCGTAACGGTCCGGAAATACCGCCGCCGAGAGCTGGTTCCACAACACTGTAGTTCGAGGCAAGAAATTTCTTGAAAAACGCACAGTAGTAGACCGCCATCCATCAAGGTGATGTGGATGGAATGACAGTCGATTGCGTGTAGTGCGGTGAAGGAAATTAGCGGCAGGGATCAAGCCGAACAATTCCTCAGAACACTCCCCATGATATATACGGTACAATATACAGAGAGACGCAACGTCTCTCCGAAGAGCCAGTGGATCGAGCCGACCTGAAATAACCACGTCGCCGACAATTCGAGCAGCTCTGCGTTGAATGCGGTCAAATGGAAGGAGTTGGTATTGGGGTGCTCCAGCCCAGAGATGGGAGCAGTATTCCATATGCGGCCTGACCTGTGCTTTATACAGTTGTAAACGGTGGGCCGGCGTGAAATACTGACCCGCTCTATTAAGCACACCCAGCTTTTTCGAAGCTAATTTAGCTTTACCTTCCAAATGACCACGAAACTGAACGTCACTCGAAATATCGACGCCAAGGATTCCAATAATCGGATTGGTATCAAGGGGAGCTCCCTCAAAGTTCAGAGGTACGACGAAGGGATGTTTTTTCGCGGTAAATGCGCAAACTTGTGTTTTGGAGGGGTTAAAGCGGACTAGGTTATGTCGGCCCCAATCCGAGACATGACTTAACATGTTCTCGGTGTCAGTCACAAGTTTATTCCGGCTCTCGATGACGCTTTCCAGAGAAATATTAGCTCGCCCGGTGTAGAGCGTATCCCCAGTACTGTCATCCGCATAGCAATGAATGCTGTTGTTATGCAGCATGTCATTGATATGCAGAAGAAACAAAGTAGGGGACAACACACACCCCTGCGGGACTCCAGCATTCACGGGCTTCATGTCGGAGCACGAACCGTCGACTGCGACTCTGATGCTACGCCCAGTAAGAAAGCTGGCAACCCATGAACACAATTTCTCAGGAAGCCCGTATGATGGAAGTTTAGAGAAAAAGAGCCCTGTGCCATACCCTGTCAAAAGCTTTCGCTACGTCCAAGCTAACTGCCAGTGCCTCCCCTTTACTCTCGACTGCCTCCGCCCATCGGTGAGTAAGGTACACTAAAAGATCACCAGCCGATCGACCGCGACGAAAACCATACTGGCGATCACTTAGTAGCTGGTTCTCTTCTCTCCTTTTCCTGACAAATACATACACAAAAAAAATAATTAGCCAAATTGGTGCAGTCGTTCTGTAGTGATGCGCGTACAAACATTATTACGTCATAGTATATACATTTATATATATATACAATATGATAGGGGTACTGCTACTTCTAACCAGTTAGTACTACATCTAAATTCATCGACAAAAAAAATAATAATGACTTAAAAAAAGTGAGATGTATGCAGCGTGTTAGTTAACACGAGGGTCATATTTAATCCTATGGTAGTTTATGCCTGGGTAAACATAAACAAATAAAAAAATACTACTCGAAGCATATAAAATAATTCAGTAAATCGATGTTAAAATTTCATATAATTTTCCGTAATATTTGGGCACCCTAGTGCTTTCGACTCATTTACGCGTATGGTATTGAATAAGTAACTGTCGTAGTTGGTGTGACCGTTTTTTACTTCATGGCTGGATCATATTTGATCTTTTCCCATGCTTAGTGTACACGCTAACATTATTTCATGGAATAATTATGCAAAAAATTAAGATTTTTTTTAATGACTGATTCATTCCGATCGGGAATCGACTACCTAATGTCCTCCCTTAACATGTCCCTCGGCTTAACTAACGCGCTGTATAGTCGTTATGTCATCAGATATTCATGAACCTAAGAACCTGCCAGGCATAGCACAGCTAGCTAGCAGACCTAAGTAGGCCGACCGTTATTGTCAAGATACATAATGTTGCGGTTCGGAGATTATCGTGCTTTATAGATAAGCTTAAACATTCTAAGACAGCTAACAATGCTTTGTTGACGTTATTGAGAATTCTATTTCCGCGTGTATTATATTTCTGAAGCTAGATGGTAGGTCTTCTTTAAGTATAATAAAGTGTGTAAGCAAATAGCTTGTCGACTATCCGTGTATAACCGTGTCGCGCAGCGGTGAAAGAATACTACCACCGCCTCTCTTCCCTTGGGTGTCGTAAAAGGCGACTAACAGACTAAATAAAGATTACACATACATCCAACTGCATAGAGCGGCGATGGGCTCCCCCACCTGTCACGCTGAGCACATGTGCAGTCACTATTTGGTGAAAAGTGGACTATGGTAGAGGACTGCTTTTGTTGTCCTCATGCCTATTCTTTGACTAATCCTTCGGGGGTAATAACAGGGGGGTGTCACTCCGCAGTTTAGGTACATTCGGCCGGCGCGCCTCCCAGGCAGGCCGCTTAGGCAGTAAAGGTTGCCGCGAGCCATAGCACCGAACACCGAGCGCCGAGTCGCTTAACTCGTAATCTCTGCGCGCGCGCGTCAACCCTACGCTCTGTGACGTCATGACGTCAAATCGATATCGAGGAATATGAACGCTCGGGTCACACGATAAGTTTCAATTTCGCGTGAAAGTCGTTAGAGAGTGAACCTTCTGTACCTATTACTATTAGTTATCCTGTGATAATAGTCGTGTTTATTATGTATGTATGTACCTATGTATTGTCGACTATCCCACTGCTGGGAAAAGGCTAATTGAAATCAAGTCATCGTTACTCTTGATGGGTCTTGGCTTAACCACACCGGTTGGCAAATTCGGGTTTGGTGATCGCAAACCCGGGCTACATTTCAAAAGAAAATTAAGTAGTTATTTTATAATTAAAGTAACTATCGAATTCTTAATGCATGTCAACGAATCAAATATAATAAAACAACTACTTATCTGAGTGGTTTTTTATCTTTTTATATAAGAGCCCTATTACATCTTGACTGTGATTTTTGCGTAAAATGGCCAATTTTGGCGTTCTTGATCTCAGAAACCAAGAAACATTAATAATTTTGACTTATTGAATAGTGTAGAATAGCTATTGGCATAGTTTGTAGCACTTTTTGTAAAGTTTGCTTAACTTTTTAATTAAACCCAAAATTGCAGAGAGAGATTTTCATAAAATGCGCGAAGGCACTTTTTTGAGCTCCTACATTGAATACTCCTACGTTCTAAACAAATGAAATAAAAAAATAGAATGTTATCTTTTTTATAGTTGTATAGTCCGTAGCGGCCTCAGAATTTTTAGATATCATTGATTTTATATAGAATTTTTTTTTTATTCTAAACCATAAACTTCGAAAATCGCTTTAAGTTAACTGTGAATTTCTCCTATCAACGATAATATTATTGAGCAATATTTATACCAGAATAATTGTTACTTCATGAGGAATGAAGATTTTATAATTAATTTCTTATCCTATTACGATGAAATCGATAAATACAACTGCAAAATTACTACAAAATGCGATGCGCCGGCCGTCAGAACTCAGCTTAACCTCGCAGAGAGGAGATGTGTAATATTCATAATGTATAATCCTATTTCGATAAAAACAATAAATACAACTGCAAAATTACTACAAATAGCAAAACTGGGCATTTTACGCAAAAATCACAGTCGAAATGTAATAGGCCTCTACGAACGAACTACTTATCACCGTACGCGACTTCGTTCGCACACACATCCGTATCCGTGCATTACATTCCTTTTAACATTGAAAATGTTTTTTCGTTTTCTCCAGTAGAACCCCCATTTTCGCTGAAAGTGCGACTCGCCCGTGATACCCTGAGGTTTAAGGCCACGAGGACATATGAGTTCTCAAAAGACGCGGAATTCGAAGGGCCTAAAAATGATGTAAAAATATTTTGGAAAAGTCAAAAACTTTTTTTGGAAATTGAAAAAACCGACTTTTTTTGATCGTGTGTTTTCCCAGAAAATTCCCGATATTTCGAGAACGGGGCCGAATTAAAAAAAATAAAAAAAAACACCACGGTTCGGTATTGAACTAAGGAACATTTTAACTTAATACACTTTTTTGATATTAGTGACGGTTGAGGCTGTAGAGGTGCCCTTAGCCGCGAGTTTGCGCGGCGCGTGTTAGCTCAAAAGACGCGGAATTCGAAGGGTTTTAAGATGATCTAAAAATATTTTGGAAAAGTTGAGTTTAAAAAAAAAATTTTTTTTGTTTCTGAAAAAAAAAAAATTACTTATCGAAAGAAAAATTACGCGCTCTTACTGAAAATTGCATTCGATAATCTATAAAGTCGTTCCCTTCATCCCTTTCAAGTCGTGTAGAGCACGGGATCTGTGGATTTTTTTGTATGTTACGTGTTGTTCATTGTTTCAATAAGTTAAACTGACAATAATACGAGTAACATAAAGTAATAAACCAATTTTATTTTACTTATTTTTTTTTCTTCGTCATCCTTCATATTCGTAACGGAATTGCAGTCAACCACTTCTAACGTCATAGCATGCAAATCACAAAATACCCAATAACTTCTCCATCTCGCAACATTTACAAACGGATCGCGGATGCATTTGAGGAGACTAACGCCACACTTGAGTCACCGGTCATAAGCGGTGTAACGGTTGACCTAGATAGACTAGTTAGCCGGGGAACAGTTACAGCATCCTGATATGGAGCCTCTCGGAAGGTAACGGAGGTCTGGACGTGAGCTGGCCAAGGAGCAAGAGGTTTTGGAAGAGTCTATAGATAAGTTATCATTTATAAAATACATGATATACCGTGTCGCGTGGCGGTGAAAGAATACTACCACCCCCTCTCTTCCCTTGGGTGTCGTAAAAGGCGACTAACGGACTAAAAACTGCACATACTTCCAACAGCATAGAGCGGCGATGGGCTCACCATCTGTCACGGTGAGCACATGTGCAGTCGCTATTTTTTTTGAAAGGTGGACTATGGCAGAGGACTGTTTTTGCGGTCCTCATTGCCTAGTCTCTGACTTACCCTTCAAGGATAATAGTGCATACGTTTGTTTGTATGGGCGTGTGTGTTAAACCTCGTAACTGGTAATGGCAATATAGATGTCACCATAATTTGAACCTTATTCAGTTGTAATAGGATGGAAAACAAATAAAAAATATTTAATGTTGTACCAGTATTCAAACACATCACGTCTATTGCACTGTGGGATAGACAGACAATCTCCACTTCCTAGATATCAGCTAAAATGCCCCAAATTTGATAAGGTATAAAGCCTTATCGGCAGTTATCACCAGGTTTGACGAAAGTCAAGCGCTTCCGCGTTGTAACATAAATAAATAATATACCTTGCCGGATTTCGTCACGGACTGGCTTTGACATTATGCTGACACGGAGAATTTTTGTGTCGCTACATTGCTGTTTATTTTGATGACTAAGCTGACAGCATAATAATATGCTGAGGAGGCATCTTTGCAGTGTAACAATATTAGCATGTTGATTAGGTTAATTTGCAGCTTATAGCTTTCTTTATTTTATAATGTTAAGTATTTTATTTTAGTTCATTTTGTTTTGCTTATGCTTTTAATTGTTTAACTGTGGTTTGCACCTCCGATCTTTGAGTGTATAAGTCCTCTTCATCCGACTGGTTGTCTGGCAGACATCGCTTTATAGCGATAAGACCGACAAATTTTAACTTTGTATTTGTGCTCATTGCTATTGTCTTATGTAAATGTTTGTGGTGTTAAGTTACAATAAAGTATTTTCTCTATTTAATACTTACAAAATTTTATTAAACCTATATCGTCCTACTACCATCATCGGCCTTACCATGAACTCTTAGAACAAATCTTACTATGCAAAATTCGAATCCGATAAAAGTAATAATGCTTAAAGAGGGGACAGTATGGCTCCAGGTCTAGAAATACCCTACATCGCCAAGCATGTATGTATAATGTTATGAAGAAAATGTAGAAAAAAAGAAGTGTGTAAGAATTATATTAAATTGCAAGCTGTGGAGGCTCCACAGCTTGCAATATATATTCTTCCTCCCCTCCAGGAAGCAGGCTGATCAATGGTGTCCCCCAAGTCGTTGCCGTTCTTAAAAAGCGAGATCATCCCCCTAACACAATTTTTATTGCAACGCAGAGGCAATGTGTGGCAACGCTGCTGTACGTGTCCCGACTGCATTACTCTACGAAGGTAGAGAAGATCGTAGAGTATAACAGAATCACGACCAAATTCACTCTGACAGTCGAGCGTTTGGAGTCCATCTGTCGACTCTGATGAAAGAAGAATTTTGGCCGAAGGGTGTCATGTTGCGGCGGTTCCGTGGTCGGCTACCAGACACCGCGCTGCGTCGCACGACGCCGTGGTTGTGCAAATTAGTTTAATTTCTTGTTTTTTGTTATTATTGTATGTATGTTAGTCTATGGGAAATTGTCGCCTTAAATAAAAGAATAAATAGAAAAAAAAGTTATCAAATCTGGCAGTAGTTAGATGCGGAGAGCCGAAGACTTAACTCAGTGGCGCTTTGGGAGAGGCATGTCAAGCAGTGGACTGCGATTGGCTGATGAAGAATGGGGAAATCTTTGTGATGTGATCCCGCACGCTTAAAGTACACGGGTAAAGGATTCTCCTCCGAACTCTTCCCCTCGAAACTCACCAGGGAAACATGGCAGCAGAGACCCTCTAAAAGCCTAGCGGACTGCTCTCATATCTACACGGGGGCAGGACCGAGAAAACACGCCCTGTGATACCTCCCTTACCTTCTTTAATTAACCATCCCTCTCCCTCCTTCCCCCATCCCTCTAACGGATCATACATACATATAATCACGACTTATGTCCCCGAAGGGTTAGTCAGAGACCGCAGGCAATGAGGACCGCAAAAGCAGACCTCTGCCATAGTCCACTTTTCACCAAATAGCAACTCAGCGTGTTGGATACATGTGCAGTCTTAAGTCCGTTAGTCGCCTTTGGCTAACACATTCTCCTCTACTACTATGGGACCTTCTTTTCTCTGTTATCCATACTATAGCCAAGTATACCCACATCTTCAGATACTTGCCCTGCCCTAATTTTAATTCGACCTTGCAGTTTTATTGCTTACACCAGCAATGCATATTATTTGTTTGTCATTAATATGTTACAATAATGCTACAAGCAGAGCTCCTATAATTAATGCTCTTATATTAATGGTAGTCTATCAACGAAGGTAAATTATTATTTTGTAATGAGAAGGGAATTATTTAAAACTACTTAGAACAGCCCGATCGAGACTACGTCTGTGTAAACACTGTATCCCGCGGTAAATTTCCAAAATTTTTCAAGGTTTAAAAAAAATTCGGAAATTTCCTGAAAATTACAAACACGATAAAATAGAATAAGCCAAATAATTCAGCCGTCTTAAAGTGATTAGCGAACATACATCGCTGCATTTTTTTATTTATGTAGTCGTAACAATATTAAAAACAATATATGTGTATTGAAAAACCGCCTAGGCGGTTTGACTGCCTGATCATGTTTGTCTAGGCTCTCTGGGCATTTATCCGTTCCGCTACCAACGTTCCAAAGTTATATTGACAGTGGTGTCACTTCCAGCCTCTCTATAGGCAGTTAACGCTTTATTATCGAGCTTACTAGAACTGCTTGCGGATCTTACACTTACTTGGATATATTTCTTCAGTTAAGCTAATTACGGCCTAGCGTTGGGAACGATTCTTTGTATGGACAAAGAAATAGTTCGACGGACACAGATATATGGGCTTGGATAATGGGAAGTGTGAGGTGATTGGTGTGAATGGTCTATAGCTTTATCAATACTATTTATTTAAAGAATCTAGAAGAATCAAGAATTAAATATTGATTAAGTCATTAACCGTGTCGCGTGGCGGTGAAAGATACTATCACTCACTCTCTTCCCTTGGGTGTCGTAAAAGGCGACTAACGGACTAAAGACTGCAAATACATTCAACAGCTTAGTGCGGCGATGAGCTCACCACCTGTCACGCTGATGTCGCTATTTGGAAAAGTGGACTATGGCAGAGAACTGCTTTTGCGGTCCTCATTGCCTAGTCTCTGACTAACCCTTCGGGGATAATAGTCGTGATTATTATGTATGTATAATTATAAAGTAAAGTCGCTGTTTTCATCTGTATGTGGCACCGCACTATTCTTCTTAACCACGCAATGGATTTTTATGCGGTTTTCACTAAAAGATAAAGCGTTAACTGATGATGGTTTTTGTTTATATTTGGTAGATTTATTTTATTAAATGGCTGAAGCATGACGATTTTTCTAAGTTGGCGTGGAGGAAGTCGCGGGCTGGCAGCTAGTGTATGTATAAAAAAAGCCAATTAAACATCGTCAATATAAACGTTGCTTGAATTGACATATACGAGTATAATTCTCCAAATGTGACCGATCTTTTGTGTGTGTACGGAATGTTAAGCGCCACTCAGTCCCGCCCACCTCCGCACTCATTAGGACTCGATTCAGGTCATAACGGGACCTTAGCACTGCATCATGTGACCTAAATACCTTGCACGAGGAAAAAGATCAAATTGCCATAATTTTAAGTATCTCTTTTTTTTGGTGGGACTTTTATAATCGTGTTTTTGTACTTCGTAAAACGGAACGCATCCGTCAGGGAATCATAACAAAAAATCATGTCATACAATAATATGCTTTAAAATAATTCAATATGTCATTTTGTAGTTTATTATTGTGGCAATTAAATTTTTTATGAATGTTTTAAAGAACGGAATATTAAATCAAATTATTATTTATATCTTTAGTATGTCATATGTTAAAACCGTGGTTAAAACCTACTACGCTTATTCGGTCAAGCAGATATAGCCTGGTCGACCCTTATATTATATGCTATTGTTCATGTGGAAAGAACCGTGTCGCGTAACAGTCTAAAAATACTACCACCCCCTCTCTTCCCTTGGGTGACGTAAAAGGCGACTAACGGACTAAAGACTGCACATACTTCCAACAGCATTTAGCGGCGATGGGCTCACCACCTGTCACGCTGAGCACGTGGTGTAGTCGTTATTTGGTGAAAAGTGGATTACTTATGGTAGAGAACTGCATTTGCGATCCTCATTGCCTAGTCTCGGACTAACCCTTCGGGGATAATAGTCGTGATTATGTGTATCACACGTATGAACATGTGGTAAGAACTGGGGGCCCTACTATGCAAAATATAGTAAGATTAAAGTAATACCGCTGTAAGAGTTGATGGTAAGGCCCCTGAACTCAGCAGTGGAACCTTTTTTATTGGATGATTATGATGTTGGAGTAGACGAGTTCAGGAGTGGAGCCCGCTTATCGGCAAGCGTAGCGTAGGACTCCCTCAGAGTAGGTGGAGCGACGATCTACGCTAGGTGGCTGGCAAGATCTGGATGAGAGCGGAATATGAACGCTCGGGTCACACAACTTCTGTACGGTAGTAATTAGTTATTCTAATAAATAACAATAAACTTAACAAACTTTTCAACACTCACATCAATTATCTAGCCCAAGGGAAGCTCCGTTATGGAACTCGTTAAATGGTTACTAGACAATGGATAAACATACTTAAATACATACTTATTATACATAGAAAACACCCAGACCCGAGACCATTTAGAAAAACGATTGTTTCCAAATTGACCCAACCGGGGATCGAACCCGGTACCTCAAGAGATGGCGACACCATGAAAACCCGTGAAGCTCTGGTGTATACAAACCTCTCGAACAAGGAGGTCGTCATGTATAATAAATAATTCTGTGATGAGACTAGCCGCGTATCGTGATCAGTGGCGTGCTCTTGGAGAGGCCTATGTCCAGCAGTGTGACGTTCATAAGCTGATGATGATGACGTGCACAGGACTTTGGCCTTTCAAGACCCGTAGGAGAGGGCCATTGAGCCATCATAGTCCACTATGTCAGCCAACTAGGGTTGATGTAAAAGATTCGAGCGACCTAAAACAGACACCAATGAACGTTAGATTTAAGTCCGCCTGACTCGTAATGCCACCTTTGTCTAAGTTTGTCGCCTTATCAGCTATGTCAGTAACATAAATTGTGGTGGCCAGTTCGATACGAGACCAAGACGATAAGTCTTTTGTCATTAGGTGAGAGGAAGGCCCAGCACATCCCTTGTGAGATAAAAAAAACATCAACCTACCCAGTTAATAAGAAAACCATAAATTCCGTATAAATCAATCGCTACCGTAATTTAATAATCTCAAAAGACGCGTCGACAACTACTGGTCCATAGACATCCGTAGAAGTGATCTAACCATAAATCGCGCAAACAGAACCGCTAGACGCCTTCCCGCGTCGATGATTGAACCATAGACGCCGCAATCAATATCGCGTACCATAAATGTCACAGGCGCACGGAGGTTCGATGCCCCTTAACTGTTCATGGAAGTGGGTCACGGGGCTTCGCTAATATTATCGAAGCAACGCAATTTACCGTTGGCCGATCATGTGGCGAGATCGCACATTTGTATCTTGGCCCGTCCAGCGGCGCAAGAGCCGCCCGTCGACGTATTTCGTGCGCGGTCACGGTCGCCCGTGCACCTTTCGAAGGTCAAGGCTTGCTGGTCGGGTGGGTACGTAATCTAAGGAGGTTACGCCGAATGGGGTTACGTAACTGTCCACCGACACGTGTCTGCAGTTACGTGGTGGGTGTTATGCGGTGTTCGATGGTAATTGATGCTTCCAGCGGCGTCCGGGTTGAAGGAATGTGCCGGCCACCCTTCAATGTAAGTGGTAGTGCGCCGGCCAGCTTTCGATGTAATGTCTCGTGGAATTATGGAGCCGTGGAACTGCCTATCGTGCGCTGAGTACCGACAATTCTCCATTAAGCTAGAATGGATGGTTTGTGACCTCTGTTTATCAGAGGTCGCTGGTTAGATTTTTGCCGAGGTAATTCTTTTATTGGTGTTGGACCTGTTTCATTACTGCTGTGTTTGATGGATACTAGTAAAATAGATGAACAGCCACCGTTAACAGCTAAAGTTATCGCAATAATTGATGGTTAAATAAAGGCGAATACTTTATACGAGTACGAGAATTGTTTTAAAGTCTTTTACAGTGTTTGAAAAAAGAACGGTTTGACTTGGACTTTGAAATATTAATAACGATTAATTATTAATTATTTAAAGTAAGTGGCATAACATAAATTAGTCTTAAACTTACCACGACACGGGCTGGAAGTAATAATAATGATGATAAAGCACCTAAGTTATGTATAATATGATTCAGACAAAGATTCAGGATTACTTACATTTCCACCAAGCTAATTAAAAGGATTATTCAATTTCAATAACGTCCTGTAACTTTCTGAATCGTTCCTTATGTCTCACCCCCCGGCCTTTGATTCGAATGGCCATTGAAATGAAATGAAATACGCACATACACTCAACACGTTCCACAAAGTGTTAGTCAGAGACTTGGCAATGAGGACCGCTAAAGCAGTCCGCTGCCATAGTCCACATTTCACCAAATAGCGACAGCACATGTGCTCAGCGTGACAGATGGTGAGCCCATCGCCGCTTTATGCTGTTGGATGTATGTGCAGTCATTATTTCGTTAGTCGCCTTTTACGACACCCAAGGGAAGAGAGGGGCTGGTGGTATACTTTCAGCGCTACGCGATACCGATTTAGCGTAGCGCCGAAAGTATACCACCAGCTAACTATAATAGGAGGGGGGGGGGGGGTTCGAGTAGTACAGTATAGCAGCAGTTTATTAGGATTTCTTAGCACATATCAACCAATTAGCCAATTAAAATGATGATTTTTCAATTTCGATAACGTCCCGTATCTTTCTGAATCGTACCTGGGTCTCATCCTCGTGCCTTTCATTCCAATGTGTTTACCCTCCTCCCTCCTACTACGACTTGACATTTTCGTAGCCTTCTCGGTATAAGGAGTTACGGAGGGAGCCCCTAAAAACTTCTCCCCCTTCCTAGCGGTTTTCATAAGGATAGTATTCACTGGGTCAAAAAAGGCTAAATCATTAGTCATCTATCGCATAATTATTAAGGCTGTGACTTATCCAATCTCATGTCGACTGCCGATTAGTGGTTTCCATGATTGTACAAGTAAAGTATCTATATCTATAGAAATGTCGTCTAAAAATAATTATACTTATTTATCAGTCGAATTACTTTTTAGTATACCTAAATCGAACTGTTGATAAAAAAATATGAGTCAACCATGTGTTTAGCAAAACTTACCTTAATACGGGGTCGTAAATCATAAAGTAAATTGCCACTGTTTTTATCAGTGAATTGATATGACTGATAAATATCTTAATGGTCAATTGATATAAGTATTAAAATGATGTTATCGCTCGATATTAATTTAACTTTAATTACCATTTGATAAGAAATTAATTAACTAATTAAATTCTCCCAGGACCGCATAAACGTGAAGAGTTAAGAAAATGGTGTGATAATTAGTAACATAATAAAATATGATAAGGTGTTCGTATGTGGTAATAATGATAAATATTGTACTTTAATATATAAATATTATAAAGAACTAATAGTAATTTGATGTGAACTGATAAAAAAAATCATAACACATATTATGATGAGTCCTAATCTATGAGGTACCTACGTTAAATTGTACATAAGCTTATTACGTGTAAACAAATAATAATAATTTGGATATATAAATGTTTAATATGTATTTAAGTACCAGGCAAACATAACTGCAGAGAAGGTTTCACTGAGTACACAATGAAATCTATGAATTTATCTACTTATCAGCTATTTGATAGACAAAGGCTGATGGATGTACGAGTAGTATCTGTGTCAGATTATTTACAATCATTTTGATATGAGTTTCATTATTTTCTACGTGAGTCGGTACACCCTACGTACAACTATGCAAGGTCTAAGAAATAAATCTTTTTACAGTAGCAACCGTAGTCGGTAAAGAGAGAAGGTTGAGGTCAAATTTTAGTCACCCATCAAGATACTAGCCGAGCTCATGAAAGCAAACTTTAGCGATCGTTGCAAAGAACACAGAAACATAACGTCAGTGTTTGTCTATGTATGAGTATGTACATACATACATACAAAATGAGGACCGCAAAAGCAGTCCTCTGCCATAGTCCACTTTTCACCAAATAGCGACTTCACATGTGCTCAGAGTGACATCTGGTAACCCTATCGCCGCTCTATTGTGTTAGAAGTATGTGCAGTCTTTGTTCGTTTGTCGCATTTTACGACTCCCAAGGGAAGAGAGGGGGTGGTAGTATTCTTTCACTGCTACACGACAAGTTTATCCAGAAAATAGCGGTTACGGAAGTAACTTCGCTTCTAATCAACTTATTATGCATACACGGATAGCTGGAACAGTATCGAGGTCTCTGCAGACACCTTGTACCATAAGGTCTTATGAAATATTGCAGTTGAGTCACTCTCGTCTAGCGCTGAGCCAAAGGCTTTCTATGTCAAATAGTTTCAGAGAAAATACATTGTGACTAAGACTGCGATCACCATGTTAATGTTAACAAACAATACGTCATCTTAGTTTATTTTTATGGTAATATATTGCATGATCTCTTTTTATCTTAAATACGACCCGCCCCGGCTTCGCACGGGTTACTACCCGTACCTGAACTAAACAAATTATAGCCTTCCTCGATAAATGGGCTATCTAACACTGAAATAATTTTTCAAATCGGACCAGTAGTTCCTGAGATTAGCGCGTTCTAGCAAACAAACACTTCAGCTTTATAATATTATTAGTATAGATTTATTTATTTTGTTGTATCTATTTAATTTTATACTTATATTTCTATTTCTTATATTCTTGCACCCATTTCTATATTCTTTTAGTAATATTTCTATCACCAAAGGTTGCCTGGAAGAGATTGCTTGTTAGCAAAAAGACCGCATGTTTTGTACTTTGTAATTGCATAAATAATTTCTGTTAAATGTTCTTGTGTGCAATAAAAGTATATTTTATTATTAATATTTATTAATACGTTGAAATTAAAAACTTTTTACTTATGAACTCGCGTTTATGTAGTACAGTCTCCCCGTGTGTGACTACGGACGCTGTGAAGGGCTCGAAATGTCAGGACTAAAAATATGTACTTACTAAATAAACTTTAATTCATCTGTAAAAAAGTGTTTTATTTCGGTGTGCAGTGTTCGCGTAAACCTTAAAAAACTATATAATTATTACATTGAAATTTAGGTTACAACAGTGTTTTGTGCGTAGGCTGAGATTGTTTTGTGGTTTATAGATGGAAAGTAATTTTAATAATAATACAAATATGCTTTAATTGCACACAGGAACATATACACAGAAAAAACATTTTTACAGAGACATAGTACAAAACAGGCGGCCTTATTGCTAACAAGCAATCTCTTTCAGGCAACCTTGGATGATAAAATGTTTTTATCTGTTTCTCATTTCTTTCGGTCTGTTTATCTTTTTCTTTTTGTTTTCTTTTTGTTTATAATTTGTTAAGAACTTAATTACTAATATTATAAACGCGAAAGTTTGTAAGTATGGATGGATGTTTGTTACTCTTTCACGTAAAAACTACTGAAATTCGGCATACAGATAGTGATTTTGATTTTGCAGTAGGACGTTAAAAAAAACAAACGAAAAAAAATATGTTTAAATAACGGACAACAAAGACCTATTTCGTGTTAGTACTTAATATTATTTTATAGGCTGTTAGTGATGACAATTTGAAAGAACTTAGCAATACCATAGAAACTAATCGACAATCATTTTTTTTTTATATTTTTGTTGTATTCTATGATAGATTCAAACCTTATACTTAATCAAAGATTCAATCTTCTCAGTAGCCAAACAGATACTTCGTGTAAAATGCAAGAACTCGTGGATCAATTCCCATAGTCATTACAGCCGCAAAAAACCTACGATTAAAAAGATAAAACTCAAAATAATTGAAGAAAAGGTTTTATTATCAAAATTCAAATATCGAACGCGCGCGAAAATTGTAGTTCTACTTTTCGCTCACTAAAAAAAATGATAATGCAATCGCATCGATGAGACCAACGACCGGAGAAATTATTCGGGGTTCGTTCAACTTTCACCCAATTTGCCTATAGCATGCGGCCGCGGACGGTCGGCCCACGTGGGCTTTGCGAACCTTCGGCGCGGACGTGCATGCAATTCCGCCGGGTTACACCGGGTTATAAAGTGGCAACTAGCAATTTTGTCTATATGGAAAAATTTCAGCGGCCGCGCGCGGGTGAACGACCGGCCGAATGTCATTGTTCCAGTTTGCGAATATTCTACGATTTTCGATGAGACCTTCATTGCTTTATATCACTTTCGTGGTGTGGTGTAATTAGCCTATCTCGGTGTATATGAAAAGAATAAACACTCTTGCGTACGTGGGACGGCCTAGTATATAAAAATACCACTTAGGTCTTAGAATAATAACGTAAGTATAGAAGGTACTTAAGCCCGCGCGCCCATTTTGAAGCACTTTTTTTGGAGCTAGAGATGGCTTTAAACGCCGAGTTTTCAATGTACACTACGGAGTTACAAGGGTATACGTGCGCTTGCCGCCGAGCGCAAGCAAGTTATCGTCACGAAAGTGTGAATCGGTTTAATGCTTCACTTTTGATAGAGCGCTTGTATTAAGACTATCTTTCTATATACGTAATTATTCTAAGACTTAGGTACTTACTTGAAAATTGTGTTAATGCGTTTACAGCGAAGCTATAATTATGACAATAATAATATATTTTTTATATATAACTTAACGCATCGCACGCAACAACTACAAACAACTTACAATTTAGAAAATGTTTTAAAAAAATATCCACGAGCTGGATTCGAACCTGCACCTTACTGACATTTCGGTTCAGGTACACTACCAACTAACAAAAAATTATTTTAAGGTAGCATAGTTCAAATCCCTTTGGGGGAATTTTTTCAACATTTTCCTTAAGAGGCCTATTACATCTCGAATGTGATTTTTGCGTAAAATGCCTATTTTCGCATTTTGTAGTAATTTTGCAGTTGTATTTATCGTTTTTATCGAAATAGGATAATAAATTTGTGCATAATATTACAAATCTCCATTCTGTGAGCATAAGTTGAATTCGGACGGCCGGCGCATCGCATTACGTAGTAATTTTGCAGTTGTATTTATCGTTTTTATCGAAATAGGATAATAAATTCATAGAGGAGAAATTCACAGTTAACTTATAGCGATTTTCGAAGTTTTTTGGTTTAGAATAAGATCAATGATATCTAAAAATTCCGAGGCCGCTACGCACTATTCGACTATAGAGATAACATTATAATTTTTATATTTCACTTGTTTAGAACAGTAGTTCAATCGATGAGCTCAAAAAAGTGCCTTCGCGCAATTTATGAGAATCTTTCTCTGCAATTTTGGGTTTAATTATAAAGTTAAGCAAAATTTACAAAGAGCGAGGCCGCTACGCACTATTCCAATAGCTATTCTACACTATTCAATAAGTCATAATTGTTAATGTATTTTTGTTTCTGAGATCAATAACGCTAAAATTGGCAATTTTACGCAAAAATCGCAGTCGAGATGTAATAGGCCTCTTAATGAGTTCGATTGCAACCTTAGGTAGTCAGTTTTTCAACGTTTTGTTTTCGTTATTTTCGAGTTTATTTGAGCGTTATTCACGCAAAAATCAAATATTACAATTTTCCCTAATGTAATTATGTTTTAGGGAGATTGGCCCTGCAGTGGGACAAAGTAGCCTTACAACAACAACAAAAACAATTATGTTTTATTCGATTAGTATTTCATTATTAGTTTTTTTAATTTAATTGATTTGGTATGTTTTATTATTTTATTAATGTAATTGTGATGTTGATTTGTGTGGATTGTGTGATATGAGTTATATTGTCCTAATTTTTGATTTCTCATTTTATTTATAAATTACAATAATAATAGATAGTTTAAAAGAGACGATTTTTTATTTATGTGAAGTAATCACCCTAACCACTGCTAAGTTTATGCCTACTCTTTATCATATTTTATGTCATATAATAACAACTTCACCGGTCGAAGCAGCCAAAACAATCGTATCAACAGGTTTTGCCCTTCTGGTCTCCCCACGCATGTTGATGGCACCAAGTGTTGGTACCTGCTATTAAGTAGGTACCTACTCTTACCAGCCATTAGGTACCTTAGTACCAGCCATGACGCTATTAGTACCAGGAGAGCTGAAGACCTCACTTTTGAAGTCGAGTGGTCTTACCATCTGCAAACAATAAAACTCACTTGCTAGCTTGCCATAAAATATTATCAATAATAAAAAATAATATCTTTCCATTCTAACATCACGGCTGCCCAAAAGCAAAACATAGTAAGACCCAACTTAATTTTTTTTAATAAGTGTCCTGATTTGCCGAGTAACGCTTTACAAAATGGTCTTATCCTCGTTGCGCTACGTTGTCTAGAGCCTGAATTATTTAAAGAAGTTTAAACCTAGTAAGAGACAAAATAGCACAAAACACCACATCAAAACACAGTAGGTATGTCTCAGAAACAAAATCAAAACACAGTATGAGACATCGGTGTTATGGTATCTTACTAGGTTTTGATTTTGTTTCTGTGTACCTATAATATGCTTAAGGCAGAGCAAAAACACGTTTCTGCTCGTCCTGTAAAATTTTTCTAATTTGCTTTAGGTACTGTGTTTTGGTTTTGAGCAGCCGATTTATTCAATCTCTGGACCAAGTTAAGCTTCCTTTGAAACTTGTTTTTATTGGTTAGATAAGGGAAAATAATACTTATTATACACAGAAGACGTTAAGACCCGAAATAAATTTGGAAAATCAGTTATTTCTTTTTAGAAAAGTCATTTTTGACCAGACTGGAATACGAACCCGGCGACCCTCAGAGATGGCGACGCCAGAACCGGCGTGCTAACCACTCGACCATAGAGGTCGTCACCTATAGTCATAAAGTAGTCATGAAGACACAATGGAAATTCAATTCATTGATCAGTGCGCAGCCGCAAATAAAAGGTTAATACATATATTCTGTTAATGCATTTTTTCTGCTGTATAAAAAGAAAAAATGGAGGCAAGACCTCTTGTAGGTTCCCCTCGAAAGTGCTGGAGAGAGGAGATAGAGAAAGAGGGAAGGAAAGCGCAAGAAGGTTTCTTTACAAATTAAAAAAAAGGAAAACATTGTCATTCAAGACGTCGGGAGCCGCCCATTGAGCATGTCATTGGCATATCTTTTATATAAAAAGGCAAAATAAAGAATTTGAGGCGAAAACGTGACCCGTATAGTGCCCGTATATGCTAGTGACTACGCCTTTAACACATTAAAGGCATAATGTTATGTCTGGCCAACGAAAGCTGAACCTCGTAGTTATTTGATTGGCAACACTTTGGTCTCTATGTGTGTCTATCTGAGGTGTCATTTCGTATGTCAAATTTAAATTTTTCTGAGAAAATTGCAGCTGTGTGAGTGATCCTGTGTTACCCAGTCATGATTTTATTGAATTTGCCGCGTTTTTCCTGGTTCAGCTTTCGTTAGCCAGACTCTAATTAATATTGTTTATATAATTTCAAATCCAAAAATTATGAACTTATTTCCGCCTTTGGCTTTTAAAGTAAACAGTAAATAGTTGATTAATTTCGGCAGGCCGGATAAGTCCAGCACCTGACCCAGATTGTCAGAAGAAGGGTGCGGTTTCAAATCCTGTTAGAGGAATTTTTTTCAATATTTTTCAATTTGTACTAAGAATATACATAAAAAGTCCGATATTTTTTTTAAATATTAATATATTTTGATATTTTTATATAATGATATTTTTAATGCTAACATGTTTATTATGTAATTAATATTACTCTTTAAATCTTAGAATAATAACATATAGAAGGTAAGTCCGCGCGCCCATTTTGAAGTACTTTTTTTGGATCTGGCTCCAATGGCTCCAAACGCCGAGTTTTCAATGTACACTACGGAGTTACAAGCGTACGTGTGCGTGTCACCGAGCGCAAGCAAGTAATCGTTACGAAAGTGTGAATCGGTTTAGTGCTTTACTTTTGACAGAGCGCTTGTATGAAGACTATGTTTCTATACGTTATTATTCTAAGCTTTAAATATATTTTTTTATATTTGTCGTCATGACTGTGTACTAAAATGTTCCAAACAATTTACAGGTTCAAATGATTCAAAAAGGAGTACATCTATTATTTATAGTTTAGCATTATGCGACGATGTACATGTGGGAAGGCCCGTGCCCAGCAGTGGGACGTATATAGGCTGATGTTTTGATTTGATTTGATTATCTAGTTTTTGGTAACCTTTCATAACTTCGAAACTATCTTGTACGAATTTCAATTGTTCGAAAACTGTATAACGAAGTTTTAAATACCAGATTGTTGCTTTTACATAATTTTGTTAATCCATAAACTTATCATATACGTTTCATTTTCCAGAATAACTATTAGCCGATTATCAAAACTACTTTTTTTCTTTTGAAAGATTTTTTGTTTGCATTAAATTTCATATCTAGAAGTATTAAAATTCGAAGTAACTTTTTCCATAAAATATCATGCCCAGATTTTCGTTTTTTATGTTTTTCAAATATTCATATTATTAGGTAAATAAACTAAAATGTCTTAATGTTAAGTTAATACTTTGTGTTTTCATTAAGGTTGTGCTACAAAAGTCAGTAACAGAAACGAATCGCGGCAAAAGCGACTTCATATAGTCTTGTCTGCCCTATGCTAGAGTGTAATTTAAGCCCGCGTAGGCGCGGATGGGGAGGCGGCCCGCGAGCAGAGGAGCAGAGGGGGTTTAACGCTCGTAGCTGAGCCAAAGCTGCGGTGGTGAGCGAAAGCCATCTGCGACGATAAGCTCGCTTGGGACCGCCGCCGAAGCCTCGTAGCGCCGGAGCCGTGACAGAAACCATGCCTGCTGCATGTTGCATGCTTGCTTGCATGCTCCATGCTTGCTTGCTTACATGCTGCAGCTTGCTTACATGCTCCATGCTTGCTTGCTTACATGCTGCATGATTGCTTGCATGCTGCATGCTTGCTTGTATACTTAAACGTTACTACTAATAACAATCGATAATCGGCATTTCAAACTTTGTCAGTTGTGTTTTCGGTAAAAAGAAAATAATGAAAACCAAAAAATTACAAAACGTTTTCGGCCAAATAAAATTCGTGCAGAAAAATTTCGAATTTATGATCCTAGTTTTTAGTTTTGCGTTCTCATCTGCTCCTTTATTCCCAGGTCTTCACTTTCCCAAATTCGCACATGGCCTATTTTTCTCATTTCTAGATCTTCACTTTCTAAATTTTCACATTTCCAGATCATCACATAAATTTTTACGTGCTCAGTTTTTCACATACTCAATTCTACTTACTGTCTGTTCTGCACATGCCCAATTCTTCACAGTCCCAGTTCTTCACACTCTCTGTTTTTCATAAACCCATTCTGCACACAATCAGATAAGTGTACTACCGACTAAAAAACAATAAAACAGTCAGAATTTATTACCATTAAAAAAAATAGATTTTTCATAGAACAATAAAATTACCAACTCCTTACTATTGAGTAAGGAGTTGGTATTTTATTTTCATTCTATTTTCATAGGTTATTAACAGCATTGGCTGTTTAACAAAATAAAAACATTATCTTCCTATCTAAAAATTAAATCAATTAAATATTTTTCTTACTTTTATAGTTATTATTTTAAATCACACCGCAATAGAAGTGACTACAATGACAATCGTAAAACAATAAGATGGCACTTCAAATTTTACCCAAATTTTGGCCAGTATGAATGTAACAAGAAGTTAATTATAACGGGGGATGTTACACAATAGGTAATCAAAGAATTTAATTGATTTTGCCATAGGTACTGTTGCGGTTTATTTATATTTTACCTAAACTTAGGTGACAGAAAATATCAATTGATGCTGTATCTAGCAAATATGTATATCGCAATATACACGTTAGTTAAAATAGTATACGTATATTGCTGATCGAGACTACTGTCATTTGTCTGGGTGTTGAAGAATTAGGAAATTGAGCAACTGGACATTTGATAAATTGGGAATGTGAAAAACTGAAAATGTGAAGAATTGAAAATTGGGCATGTGCAAAATTGGGAAAGTGAAGACCTGGATATAAAGGTTTCTGTTGTACGTAAATAAATATTAATATTCATTTACAGGTTAATAATTATTAATAATATTCATTTACAGGTTAATAATAATTATCGTGAGGCAGCTAATCTTCTTTTAGGTCATTGTTGCTGTTTAGAAAAAGATATGTCAAATTTCCGTAAGGTAAGGTAAAGATATGTCAAATTTCCGTAAGATAAGGTAAAGATATGTCAAATTTCCGTAAGGTAAGGTAAAAGGTTTCCGTGTCGCGTAGCGGTAAAAGAAAACTACCACCCCGTATCTTCTCTTGGGTTTCGTAAAAAGCGACTAACGGACTAAAGACTGCAAAACATCCAACAGCATAGAGCGGCGATGGGCTCACCACCCGTCACGCTGAGCACATGTGCGGTCGCTATTTGGTGAAAGGTGGACTATGGTGTAGGACTGATTTAGCTGCCCTCATTGCCTAGTCTCTGACTAACACTTCGGGGGTAATAGCCGTGATTATTGTGTGTATGTAAAATTTCTAACTCTAGCAAGTAATATAACATAAACTCGAAGATTGATTATTTATTTCGGCCGTGTATTTTTACGGCGTAATAGGCTAGAAAGTTTGTCAAAGTCAAAGTCAAATGATTTATTCAATATAAACTACTAGCGGCCGCTCGCGGTTTCACCCGCGTGGTTCTCGTTTCCGTCGGAATATCTGGATAAAAAGTATTCTATGTGTTAATCCAGGATATAAACTATCTGTATGCCGAATTTCATCTAAATCCATTCAGTAGTTTTTACGTGAAAGAGTAACAAACATCCATCCATACTTACAAACTTTCGCGTTTATAATATTAATGGTTTTAGAAAAATCAGTCATTTTGGGAAAAGGTGATTTTGATGTTTGTCCATTATAAGATCAGTACAATATATAAATCGGTCCTAACAGACCGGAAGCTCGCGAACTACGTAATGAACCGTACGAACGGCGCCTCAAAGACCTTGTGCTGACTACTCTTGAGACATTGAGACAGAGGGGTAGTTTAATAGAGACATATAAAATTCTCACTGGACACTATGACGTTTCTGATTTACAGCAGCTCTTCCGCTGAGTGAGAACAAGCATCTCCGTTGGTCACCAAGCTATGCCGATCATTGGCAAGAAGAGGCAAGAAGAGATCCTAAGAAGTTTTTTTTTTGTCTAACCGAATTGTCACGGACTGGAACAAGCTACCTGATGAAGTCATAAATGTTCAGACCATGAATTCGATTAAGAACAGGTTGGATAAATTTTCCAAACCACTAGACACACACGCATCAGCTCATTGAGCTGCTAGTGTGTTTACCTCAAAAAATAATTTTATAAAAATAAACTTTTACCGGCACTTACTAACGTCAATGTAGTTCTTCTTGCCCTTTTGAATGTTCAAACCTCGGAGGTTTTTCCAGAGGAAAATCTAAAGTTCGTGAGTTCCAATCGCACCACTACATTTCGCAACTTAGTCTTGCAACGATAGACAAAAATGGAATTATAATTATATCAAATATGATTACTCGTTAAGTGTTCGTGTGCATGAGACTTGGTAAATGAAACAAAAAAGACAGAAATCACGACTTTCAAATTCTCACAAGAAATCTGCGGCAAACTTAGATTAAAACAAAAAGGTTTTAATCTAAGGCGTCAAAGTATCAGTAAACTTAAGACAGGTATTTAAAGAAAAAAAAAAGAACAATTATCACAAATTGTCACTTTTAATCTTAAACCAACTTTTACGAGAATTTACTGATGACTGAGGCTGTATAGTCTAGATCCCTTTGAAATTTCTCAATGCGATTAAAAGGAGTACTAAACATTCCATTTTCCCGTTTTCCAATCGTAAAACGACACAAACACACGACACATCACGTATCGACGTACATTAAACGACACATTATCGTAACGGCGGATCTCATCTTGCACAGCATTTTAATGCCGCGTAAAAATAACTGTCCGTCCAAAATAAAATGCCAGCGAAATGTGAAGGTAGGTCGGCAAACGGTACCGGCAATGAACTGCGGATCTGGCACAACGACCGGCCATTTTGACTTTGGCTCGTGTAAAAAAAAAAAATTGCTTAGAAGGTACTAGGAGAAAATGAATTAGAGAAAGGTATCTTTAGCGTATTAGGCGTGCCGTTAAGCGATTCTGTGCTCTATATTTAACTAGATATGGTTGATATGCCTGTTTTGCGAGGCGCAGACAGTGAGAGGTGAATTTGGGCAGGTTGCGGGCGCGGTTGTGGTAGAAAGCCCAGTGAATGCTTGTTTACATTGCTATAAGTTAAAAAAAAGAGTGAAACGGTTAGGTTGAACGACCGATGAATTTCTTTTATACCTACTCTCGGAACTGGGTCAAGTTGTGGCGGTTGAAATGACGAATATTAGAGATAGTAAAATTGGTCATTCACAAAGTAGCCGGCGTATTTTGGAAAGCGTCATTGTGATACTGCGCCGCTCTTAGTGTCTGGGAGCTGCTTTCTACGGTACTAATGGCTTTTAACATTTAATTTGCATCACTTATTTTAATGGAAAGATATCATAGTTATATGTTTTATGCTGGTCTTCTTATTTTGCTAGTTACTTACCTCGATAATTGTTTGCGTTAAAGTTGAGAACGTACTGCGACCTTGGAGTTTCTCCCGTGTTCTTTTAGCAACAACACGTGTTGTGAGACTCCATTTTAATTCAATTAACCGTACAATATGTACTAAATGTACTATAAAAATATATACCACTTGAAATTGGCTTACTGAATCAAGTAAATATACGCGGTCCCACGGAAGAGTTGAATTTGTCATACTCAGCACCCCCTTCTCCCCCCCGCGCTCCCCGCAAAGCGTGTGAACTTAAGAATTGAGATTCATTATAACTCTGGATTTTGTACTGACGACGGCATGTTTCATGGCGACCCTGCCAGGATTCGAACCTGGAATCTTCTGATGATAAATCTGATGTAATACTAGACATTAAATTATAAATTTTTTGGTATGTGTTGTGTATATCTTGTATGTATTTATTTATATGTTGAACAGTTTCGCTACTTATCTCAGAATTCTCTACTTTTATTTTAATTAAAGTTGAAATGTTCTCTAAACGATTATACAACTTCTGTGCTAGAATTAAATTTTCTTTAGCCCTATCAGAACTTTCTCAACGAGCTGGTCCTATTTTTACCAAATAAGTCTTAATGTTGTTTAAAACACGAATCCATTAATTAAGAATAATTATAATACTCCGGCCACCCTATACAGTAGCAAACGCTCACCCCCTCTATTCGTAATTCGTCATAATCTGCTATCTACAGTGCCAATTGCTAGTTGCACGGTTGCCTGGAAGAAATTGCTTTTTAGCGATAACGCCACCAATTGTATGTTACTTTGTGTTTGTCCTTTTGTTGTTAATTTGGTGTACAATAAAGAATATTTTATCTTATCTTATCTTATCTATTGTACCGCGAATTACGAATAGACAGGGAGTGAGCGTTTCCCACTTGTCTAAGGGTGGCTAAGGTAGTTCAATTCCCTAGTGGACAGATCCCGCAGCCACCACTTTACTCGAACTTGCTGTTCACCAGTGTCTAGTGGGTAAACTTCCCTTCCTCTCATCCTAGACTGATTATTATTATTTATTTATTTTTAACCTCTCAGTCTTGGCAACGAAATGTCAAAAAAAATTTGACAGCAGGTGCGATTTGGTGAAAAAAAAATTAAAAAATCGAACGCAGTTCATGTTAAATTTTGCATTCACGACGCATAAAATGTACCACAAGTACAAAGTCAAGTGGAGAGCGCGGCCAGCGCGGCCATATCGCTTGGGGTCTGACGGTATGGCGGGTTTTTTAGGTGCGGCCAAATATGGCAGCTTGAGGCTTCAGGGGTTAAAAGAAGGAGGCTAACAAGCAGGCGGGTCACTTGATGGAGAGTAATCACCGCCGCCCATGGACACCCGCAAAACCAGAGGAATCGCAGACGCGTTGCCGGCCTTTAAGGAAGGAATAGGCTCGTTTCTTGAAAATTCCTATGTCGTAACGGTCCGGAAATATCGCCTCCGAGAGCTGGTTCTACAACACTGTAGTTTGAGGTAAGAAATTTCGTGAAAAACGCACAGTAGTAGACCGCCATCCATCAAGGTGATGTGGATGGAATGACGGCAGGGATCAAGCCGAACAATTCCCCAGAACACTCCTCATGATACATGCGTTACAATATACAGAGAGACGCAACGTCTCTCCGAAGAGCCAGTGAATCGAGCCGACCTGAAATAGCCACGTCGTCGACAATTCGAGCAGCTCTGTGTTGAATGCGGTCAAATGGAAGGAGTTGGTACGGGCCATATGAGGCCTGACCTGTGCTTTATACAGTTGTAAGCGGTGGGCTGGCGTGAAACACGGGTCACGGTCTATTAAGCACATCCAGCTTTTTCGAAGCTAATTTAGCTTTACCTTCCAAATGACCCCGAAACTGAACGTCACTCGAAATATCGACGCCAAGGATTCCAATATTACGCTTTCAGTGTGAAAAGGAGGACGAATGGAGCCCCACATAACCTTGCCTCTCTTCTGGGGGTAGGGTATCCATAATGTGGATTTACAGGAAGAAAAAGAATAAAAAATAAAAAAGAGGTGGCTGATCGAAGACGATGTCCTGAAAGGTCAGATGAAGAGCACCTTAATAACGACGAGCATGTATGAAAAATGTTATGAGAGTAGAATATAAAAATGGTGATTAATGAAGCAAAGGAAGTATGTCAGGATCGTAAACAAGGAAAGCTCTGATCTTTGCCTATACCCCGCCGGGAAACGGATTCTTTTACATACATACAGAATAACTAATAGTACTACTACGTACAGAAGGTTCACTCTCTAACGACTTTCGCGCGAAATTGAAACTTATCGTGTGACCCGAGCGTTCATATTCCGTTAAGCAACGCTGACGCGATATCGATTTGACGTCATGACGTCACAGAGCGCAGGGTTTACGCGCGCACGAAGGGATAGCGAATCGGCGCTTGGTGTTCGGTGCTATAGCTCGCGGCCTTTACTGCCATACGCCTAGGCGGCCAGCCTGGAAGGCGCGCCAAACGAACCTACCCCTGCTATTATCCCCGAAGGATTAGTCAAAGAATAGGCATGAGGACAACAAAAGCAGTCCTCTACCATAGGCCACTGTAGCAAATAGCGACTGCACATTTGCTCAGCGTTACACGTTTTGGGCCCATCGCCGCACTATGCTGTTGGATGTAAGTATGTGCAGTCTTTGGACGGTTAGTCGCCTTTTACAATACCCAAGGAAAGAGAGGTGGAGTATTCTTTAATCGCCACGCGACACGATTAATTCTAGTCACGGATTTTTTTAAGTGTAGTGTTTTTTAAGGCTACTCAAATATGTTACCATAACTCAATATATATATATCATCATCATTTATTCGAGTAACAAGACTCATCACATTTCACACATTAATACATTCTCAGTCACATTATTCACAATTATAAGAATAGGTACATATCATTCATACAAATATTAATTATTTAATTATTCCGAAAATTCCATATTACAATGTTAGGAGCATTGTTGTGTTCCGACAGTAAGAGATAAGATAGCCAGCTAGTCAATGGTTGAGGGATCCAGGTGAAGTTATCATCACCTAACTTTAGGTGAGATGAATGCCAAAATTAAAAACTACAAATGTACTAATGTATAAATATTAACTGTGTCACGTAGAGGTGAAAGAATAGGTACTACCACCCCCTCTCTTCCCTTGGGTGTCGTAAAGGGCGACTAACGGACTAAAGACAGCACATACATTCAACGGCTTAGATCAGCGATGGGCTCACCACCTGTCACGCTGAGCACATGTGCAGTCGCCATTTGGTGAAAAGTGGGCTATGGTAGAGGACTATTTTTGCGGTCCTCATTGCCTAGTCTCTGACTAACCCTATGGAATAATAGTCGACATTATATGTATATGTATCATCATGGCCTACAAAGGTGCCACTGTTGGGCACAGGCCAAAATCTACCACGCTGGCCCAATTCAGGTCGGTAGGTTTTAAAACACTTAACCCTTAAATGCATGATTTTTTGTTTATTATAAAAAGCTCTTATAATGGATACTATGTGATACCAACAAATCGGGAAAAATAAAAAATAAATTTTTGCCTCTGCACTTTTTTTAATAAAAAAAATACGAATAATCTTCAAAAAATGCTCTCCTTAATAATTTATTTTCCTTTTGGTTGTTTTATATTATTTTTTCACTTTATAATTGTTTTAATAATTACGAATCTATTTAAATTTACATCATTAAAATAGAACACATAGAAGTATTTTTAGTTAGGTATTTAAAAAAAAGATTACATTCTTGTATCCAAAGAGGTTTCCTTAAAACTTCCTTGTGCATGATGTTAAATTTAAAAAATATATATATTATAATATTTAAAAAAAACATGTTATAATTACAGAGTAAGTATATTCTAAATATTTATTTTAATTTAAATTTAATAGTATAAAAAATATAATAAATATTTTAAAAAGGCTTAAAATTACGATGTAGATCTACATCATTATGCATTTAAGGGTTAAACCGCGGCGCCACTAGAGACAATAATCAATCACAAGACAAATCTCTTCATTGAGCACTGATCAGTGTGCGGCCGCAGCTGAAAGGTTATACGACTACCATCTTACTTCAACAACGGTTTTACATGCATTCCGAAGCACGGAGGAGCTCGAGATGTTTTTAATTTTTTCACCCATCCGTTGACCGGCATTGTTGCCCAACTGACTAAGATCTCAAACCGAGTCGCTAAGCCATCGAGCTCCTCCTGTGATAATGTGTACCTATTTTGATAGATGTGGTTTTCTTTTGCTTCTTGTTTATTTTTAATTAATATTTACATTTACACACTAATGTTATGTTGTTATCCCTGACAATATAATCCTGTTTGTTAGATAAGATAAGATAATTGTTTATTTTCACTTTGACATGGTATAAAGATGTTACATTAGAAATACATAGATCACATATCAAGCTCATTAGTGTTTAGCAATTTGAGATCCTTAGGAATTCTATTATAAAAATACGCACACACATTGCCAAGTAGCTTTTATTGTACTTGGCAGATATTGGTGTATCTTTTAAGACTATAAACTTGTTATATGTTTTATTGTTGTTGTTGTTGTTGTGTTATGTATGGTTTTGCCTTTTATTACGTTGTAATTGTGAATTGTATCGCTTTCTTTTAATGTATTATGTAGGGAATAAACAAATATCTATGTCTATGTGTAAACCACAGATCTACTAATGTACAAACAAGGTATAAATCTACTGAAGTTACGAACTCAAAAACGGTATCACACAAACAGCATAATTGTCGGTAACACGAAACGTTAGCATAACCGCTATAATGTCATTGTTTGCAGTCATTAAAAACGGCATTTCGGTCACTGTTAAAACATGTCACGCTTATCTTACTCGCGCCAGAAAGGACGTTGTTGACAAAACCTTCCTTTCCCCCCACACAGGTTTTCTAAATATCAGTACATTTCGGGCGTGTTTACAAGTTGCACAGTTGCGTTGCAAAATGGTTAGTTAGTATTTTGTAAATGTTTACCTCTGATGTTTTGTAACACACCTCGTGAGGTTATGTAACATGTTGTGACGTTGTGAGTCATCGATCGACAGTTTTTCGTCACTCCATTCATTTTATTGCGACGGTGAATTCCTTTTATGTGTATCATCGAGAAGTAACCCTGTCGCGTATCGGTGAAAGAAACTACCACCCCCTCTCTTCCCTTGGGTGTCGTAAAAGGCGACTAACGGACTAAATACTGCAACCATCCAACTGCATAGAGCGGCGATGGGCTCACCACCTGTCACGTTGAGCACATGTGCTGTCGCTATTTGGTGAAAAGTGGACTATGGCCAGTGCTTTTAATACTGTGCTATGGCAGAGGACTGCCGGCTGCCGTCCATACACATTTTAGTGTATGGAGGTTCCGTTCCGTTCCTGAGGTCAACTTTAACTTATTGATATCATTGAAACTCAGAATAAAACGTGCCATCGATTCCAATTCCAAAGCTCTCTTCTTTCAAATCACAAAGTTATAATCCCATGACTTCAATGCTGTTGATAAAAATACTAAACTACTTATAAGGTATGCTGAATAAATAAATAAACACCACGTGACGTTTTTCATTAAATGGCGATTATCTCGAAATGTCACTTTTGCAGTTAACGGCATTTAGTGTATGGACGGCAGCCGGTCCTATTGCCTGGTCTCTGACTAACCCTTCGGAGATAATGGTCGTAATAGGAGGCATACATGAAACACTATAGAGCGGCGATGGACTCACCACGCTTATCACGCTGAGCACATGTGGAGTTAACATTTGGTGTGCCGTGGACTATGGCAGAGGACTGCTTCCGCGGTCCTCATTGCCTAGTCTTTGACTATACCCTTCGGGGATAATAGTCGTGATACGTATGTTTCTATGTATCGAGACACGTGGACTTGGTTCCAACAAGACGGAGCGACCTGTCATACATCAAATGACTCTATGGCGGTGGGGAAATGGTAGTAATCACCCCAGATTTATTGACTAGAGTTTTCACAAATCTGCGTTCGCGTTTAGAGGAGTGCCGTTTTCGAGAGGGCCGTCATTTAGATGATATTATTTTTTAAAAATAAACTACATTTAAGTACCTAATCATTCTATCTTTTATTTCAGCTATATCTTTGGTATTTATTTTTTTAGCCTATACTTAATAAATGCACGTTCTACTGCGCAACCCAGTATTTACGTTACGGCTCAATTTACTGTGGAAGCTGAGTTTTCCACTATAGCTCTTTTTGACATATAACAATCTGCGTCTACTCGGATACAAAGGTTCTCCTTCATGGTCATCGTCAGTCTATAAACGTCCCACAGCTGGGCACAGACAAAGCACGTGGGAATATTGGGCCATAACCCTCCACGGTGGCCCAATGCGGGTTGGAGAGTTTTAACGACTGCCATTTTGCGACAACCACCTGGACCAACGGCTTTCTGTGCCTACGAAAGCACGGAGGAACTCGAAATGTTTTTAATTTGATCACCCATCCAATGCGAAAGTAGCTTAACTTGCAATATTGCAATTAGAACGCACCGCTGCGTCATTGGTCTCTTCGTGCCGATGAATCAAACTGTTATTGTGTAATAAATAATACAATATTTGAATCACTACATTAATTCAATCATGTGTATGAAAAAGAGTTACCTACTGTTCCGGTGTTTTCAGGACGATTGATAAACTTCATTTATTATTTTCTGTGAATTTGCATTTATATTATTACTTTAAAGTTATTACAGGACCTGCCAAATTGCATAAATAAGGAACAAACAGATATAAGTACTCGAAAAATGGTTATTTATTATAAAAAAAACATATTTTTTTACATGTTATAAGTACGTAAACACTTGGCTTTCATCTCATCTGATGCCCTTTATCTGGTACAGTATTAAATATTATTTACTGGTTTTCCATTCTATTGCAACTGAATATGGTTTAAATTATTATATTGCCACTACCAGTTAAAGGATGTGATGATAAGCCCGAAGATAGAAGCGCACTTAACCCGGAATCCTCAACTACTGAAGAACTGGATCTCTTATCTCTAACTGCCGGAACACAACATTGCTACAAACATTGATGTGATGACTACATATTTAGATACGATAGGTAGTTGCTAGCTAGGCGGACTTGAATAACCCTACCAATAACCAAAATAGAGTTCAAACATGTAGGTACCTACCTCCCGCTGGTAATCGAACCAGGGATATCTAGAATAGAATAGAATAGAAAACATTTAATTAACTAACACACATACCCGTACATGATAAATTAAAATAAAATTAAAAATAACGAAGCATTATGCTTCTGTGTCATTAGTGGATGTTCAGAATGACACGGAAGCGCGGATATTCTGACAGGGCCTGACATGTGGGTCTTACACCGGTGGTGGCTTAGACCACTAGACCACAAAAGCGAATAATAATTACTTCTTAACCCTCAGTCTTTTTCTTCGATTCTTCTATATATGCGCACTTATTGTTAAAACTATTGTTTTTCTAAATTGTCTCGGGTCTGGGGGTTTTCTATGTATAAAAAGTATGTATTTAAGTTTTTTAAGTATGTTTATCCGTTATCTAGTAGCCCATTTAACGAGTTTCATAACGAAGCTTCTCTTGGGCTAGATAAATTGGTGTGAGTGTAGGAAATTTTATTTATTTATATTATTTATTCCTTTCGTACTCATGTCACAGTCTATCCATCTTTTTTCTAACCTACCCCTCCTCTTTTCATCATCATCATCAGCCTATAAAAGACCCACTGCTGGGCACAGGTCTCCTACATGGATACCAGCACGTGGGGACAATGGGCCACAACCCACCACGCTGCCTTGCCCGGGTTTTAAGCACTGCATGTTACGAACAAACGGGACCAAGAACGGCTTTATGTGCCTTCCGAACCATGAACCTCCCTCTTTATTATTGAAATTTTGCATTCACAGTGCTATACAGATATAAAATAAAATGTTTACAAGAAAAAATCAACCAGTCTCAGGAAGCTCGAATGGGATTCGAAACCACGACCTTTGGATTGCCGGTCCACTGCTCCAACCGCTGAGCTACCGAGACCCCAGAAGACTCGCTGAATTTTTCCTAGTAGTTTGATTTTGATTACGCTTTGATTTACGCTAAAAAAACCGCCTTTTTTTAGTAAACATTTTATCCTATATCTGTATACCATTGTGAATGCAAAATTTCAATAATAAAGATATCTATAAGCAATTTTACGTCTTTATCGATATTTAAATACTTGCAATAGTAATTCTTTTGACTGTGAGGGTAGACTTCACAGTGACGTAATACCGCTGGCTTGCAGTGTAAATCAAACTACAAGGAAAAATTCAGCTAGTCTTCTGGGGTCTCGGTAGCTCAACGGTTAGAGCAGTGGACCGGCAATGTAAAGGTCGTGGGTTCGAATCCCATTCAAGCTTCCTGAGACTGGTTGATTTTTTTCTAGTAAACATTTTATCCATGGACCTCCCCCTTCCTCTCTCTCTCCACATTCACAAGTAAGGTGAAAAAAACTTGAAAGGAGAAAATTCGTGTGTAATATAGCGGCTCAATAAAAGACTTATCCGAGTGACGCAAGCACAAAAGAGAAAACTATATCTCATAGGAAAGTGTTTGGACAAAAAGGTAGAAAATCTATGGTAAAACTGTTTACAATTCTTATAGAGTGGACGGCTTTCGTGACCGAAAGTTGATTGTTTTCCAACAAACGATATTGAATCTTACAATATATATGTTTAGAGATGAAACTGCCACCGGATGTGGCGTGTACGAAATCTTTGAGTGTTAATGACCTCTAGACATGTGATCCGATCGGAAATCGCTGCAGAGGTTCACAACCTTCAATTAAATATGTGAAAAGGTACTGTGGAAATTCTTGTTTGTTTCTACTAGGAAATCGTAACAACTGCTTTCTAGTGGAATAGAAGTGAAATGTACTCTACTTGGTGTTATTATTATATTGTCTTCGCATAGATTTTAGCAATTGGTAATTTCTATAATTTAATTTAATTTTGTGTGAGTGATTTACACACCGTTGTTGTCCCGGTTGTTGTCGAAAGATGTGGTGCCCTCCTAGGGAACGCGTTTTAATATTGGACTCTAAACAAAAGAGAGCTAATAAGTTCCCTTGCTTAGTTTTTTGAAGGTTCTTTTCAGTGCAATATGTCTCTAGCCCGTAAACTTACAAGAAGTTGTGGCATTCAAGGGGTCATTTAATGTAGCCAAAACTGAAATATTTTGACCTTGAAGCTTCGAGTTTTTTAATATGTGACTCGGTAAACAAAAGAGAGCTAATAAGTTCCCTTGCTTAGTTTTTTGAAGGTTCTTTTCAGTGCAATGTCTTTTAGCCAGTAAACTTACAAGAAGTTGTGGCATTCAAGAGGTCATTTAATGTAGAAAAAACTGAAATATTTTGACCTTGAAGCTTCGCGTTTTTAAATATAATATGACTCTGTAAACAAAAGAGAGCTAATAAGTTCCCTTGCTTAGTTTTTTGAAGGTACTTTTCAGTGCAATGTCTCTCAGCCCGTATACAAGAAGTTGTGGCATTCAAGAGGTCATTTAATGTAACCAAAACTAAAATATTTTGACCTTGAAGCTTGCGTTCTTACGCTTCTATGCTCTGTAATATCACTGTACACTTCAAACGGGACAGCAGCCGTCGCACGAGTCGGTCGGTCATACATCCTACTATCCTATCCTACTAATATTATAAACGAGAAAGTTTGTAAGTATAGATGGATATTTGTTACTCTTTCATATAAAAACTTCTGAATGGATTTGGATGAAATTCGGCATACAGATAGTTTATAACCTGGATTAACACATAGGATACTTTTTATCCCGATATTCCAACGGGAACTGGAACCACGCGGGTGAAACCGCGAGCGGCCGCTTGTATTTACATATAGAGACTATAAAAGCAATGAGGATTGCAGAAGCAGTCCGCTGGCATAGTCCACGTTTCGATAAATTACAACTGCACATATAATACAATATAATCATGACTATTATCCCCGAAGGGTTAGTCAGACATTATAGGCAATGAGGACCGCAAAAGAAGTTTCCATAGTACTCTTCTCACCACATAGGGGGTTAAAGTTACTCGATCTCTCGAGGGTCTCAAGGGTAAACCTACGGACGTAGGTTTACCCTTGAGACCCTACACGTTACCCCTGGGTGGTGCTAAATGAGTGATACTAACTGAATGGTAGAGCCACGCTGCGTTACAGCACGCATTAAGCCGGCTCGCCCGGCGTAATGCCACCCTCTCACGAATATCCGGCGTGGTGGCACTTGGTGCTGTTGTGTTTCGTCCGGCCAGTGAGGGTTCCGGAGGGCCCCCCCCCCCCTCCTCTCACAATTCCTATTTCCTCCTTAACCTTATTCCTTCCTTACAGGACGGCAACGCGTAATTACGTGATTACTTTCCATCAGGTGACCCGCCTGCTCGTTTGCCTCGTTCTTTTAAATAAATAAAAAATACCGACTGCACATGTGCTAAGCGTGACAGGTGGTGAGCCCATCGCTGCTCTATGCCGTTGTAAGTATTTTGCAGTCTGTGGTCCGTTGGTCGCCTTCACGACACCCAAGGGAAGAGACAGAGCAGTATAGTATTCTATGCCGCTATCAGCACGGCGATATGGTCTGCACATATGCTCAGCGTGATAGAAGGTCAGCCCATCGCCGCTCTATGCTGTTGGATGTATGTGCAGTCTTTAGTCCGTTAGTCGCCTTTTACGACACCCAAGGGAAGAGAGTGGTTGGCAGCATTTTTTTAGTGATCCGCTCTAACCACACGGCTAGGTCGCTATAATTTAATGTCTATTCTATTGCGAATCATTGTAAAATAATTGCGTGGTTTCATAAAACACAACTGCGTTGATTTGCACGTTTTGTATGCAAAGGTTGCCAACCCCTACGGTCGTAGACTTTTGCCTATTTCACTTTTGTGCGAAGCCATAAACGTGTCTATTGATAAAAATGCATGTTTTTTTTCTATTCGTCCATTCGACATACAAATCTATCGATCCACCTGATGGTAATGATATTGTAGCTTTTGTGACATGACATGCAATATGATTAACCGGATTTGGTGGTCTAGTGATCCCAGCATTTAAACGTCCCACTGCTGGGCACAGGCCTTTCCACATGGACAACATAACGTTGGGAGATTTGCCCATAATCCCCCCGCGCTGGCCGAATGAGGAATGTTAGGTTGTGACAATAACCTGGACCTTTATATGCCTTCAGAAGCACGGAGGAGATTGAAAATTTAATTTGGTCACTTATTAAGTAACCCGGCATTGCGAAAGTTACTTAACCAACCAGTGCCGTAGTTGCCTGTGGCCCATCGAGCTCTGAATGGTAATTCGTGAGGAGATAGACCTTGGATATAAACAACTAGCAGACCGCCGCCCGGCGACTTCGTTCGCGTGGACCCCGTACCCCGTGACTAATTTTCAAAATGACTCCCCTCCCAAGAACACTTATTGTGACGTAACTAAAACAGTTAGACATATACTATAGCGACACTTTTTGTAGATAATGGTGTGTTCTGCAAAGCCATTGTACATTATTTTATTCTATCATCAATAGTTTTTTTAGCGCACGCGATTTAACGAATTTATTTGAGTTTACGTAAGGATCTCCAATTTTTTTTAAAGTATAATATAGCCTATGTCACCTGGAGATAGTGTAGCTTCCCGACGGTGAAAGATTTTTTTTAAATCGGTCTAGTAGTTTCGGAGCCTATTCAATACAAACAAACAATCAAATGTTTCCTCTTTATAATATTAGTGTAGATAACCGTGTCGTTTAGCGGTGAAAGAATACTACCACCTCCTCTCTTTCCTTTGGTGTCGTAAAGGGCGACTAACGGACTAAAGACTGCACATACATTGTAGTATAGAGCGGCGAGGGGCTCACCACCTATAGCGCTCAGTACATGTGATGTTGTGATTTGCGATAGACTATGTCAGGGGACTGCATCTGGGGTCCTCATTGCCTGTAACTGACTATGTATGTTTAGTGGGCCGCGTTTTATAACTATACGGCGATTACGTATCATTACAACTAAACTTGTTTCAAAATAACTACGCTCCATTCACATTATTTTTATATCGCCTATTGGACGACTCAACTACTGTGTAATTCACTTAATTTTGTTTAAACTAAAATCAATTGGACTAACGAACGATTCATAGTTGTCTAGCTATTGGATGTTTATCTACCTATGTTGGTTAGGTCAAAAGATCTGTACCTCTGTTTACTGATTGATGATACTATCTGTCCTACTCCTTGGTAGGTCACGTGATAGGTTAGAAATTTAAGACAATTAGAAAAATATTTAAGGAAGAGGTCAATCGTCGAATCCAACTCGGCTGGGCAGCGTTCGGTGAGCTACGAAATGTCTTCTCGTCCAAAATACCGCAGTGTCTCAAGACGAAAGTCTTCGACCAGTGTGTGTTGCCAGTGATGACATACGGTACCGAAACGTGGTCGCTCACTATGGGCCTAATTAGCAGGCTCAAAGTCACGCAAAGAGCAATGGAGAGAGCTATGCTCGGGATTTCTCTACGTGATCGAATCAGAAATGAGGAGATTCGTAGAAGAACTAAAGTAACCGCCATAGCCAAAGAGTCGCCAAGCTCAAGTGACAATGGCCAGGGCACATCGCCCGTAGAACCGATGGCCGTTGGGGCAGAACGGTTCTCGAGTGGCGACCGCGCACCGGAAGACGCAGTGTGAGCAGGTCTCCAACAAGGTGGTCCGACGATCTGGCGAAGGTCGTGGGTAGCCGCTGGATGCAAGCAGCACAGGACCAGTCGTGGTGGAGATCCTTGGGGGAGGCCTTTGTCCAGCAGTGGACGTCTTCTGGCTGATGATGATGATGAGAAATATAAGAACCATTAGGTGAGTGAACCCGTAGGTGAATCCATTATGAATATCGTCCGTGAGTTATAACAAAAATATGTGAAACGATCTTAGGCATATTAAACAGTAGATCTTCCGACCGAAGTTATTTTGAAAATAGTTAAGTATAACAAGTTTAGTTGTAATGATACGTAACCTATACCTACGGCAGCTATAACAGAAAAAACGAAAATAGTTTTATTTATTTGTCAACCATACTACAAATACCAAAGATTATGTTTTAGATTTAAGAGGCCTATTCTCATCTCAACTGTGATTTTTGCGTAAAATGGCCAATTTTGGCGTTATGGATCTCAGAAACAAAAATACATTAACAAATATGACTTATTTAATAGTGTAGAATAGCTATTGGAATAGTGTCGGAATTTTTTAAAATCATTGATTTTATATAGGAAAACAATCTTATTCTAAACCAACAAAACTTCGAAAATCGCTTTAAGTTAACTGTGAATATATCCTATCTACGATAATATTATTGAGCAAAATTTATACCAGAGTAATTGTTTTTTCATGAGGAATAAAGATTTTATAATGAATTTACTATCCTATTTCGATAAAATCGATAAATACAACTGCTAAATTACTACAAAATTCGATGCGCCGGCCGTCCGAATTCAACTTATGCTCACAGAATGAAGATTTGTAATATTATGCACAAATTTACTATCCTATTTCGATAAAAACGATAAATACACGTGCAAAATTACTACAAAATGCGAAAATGGTCGTTTTACGCAAAAATCACATTCGAGATGAATAGTGCACTCAGCAACTGGCTAATTAGACATGTCCGTGTATTCCTTGCAGTTGAGGTCGCCGACCCTTGCACACTCAGCTTTTGGTTAGCTATTAATTACGTGACGGAATTTTTTTTAATTGCCCTCCCACTCGCACCTACCGCTTCCGCGAATGGGGGACAAGAGACGGACGATCTGGGGACTCGTCGAATCATGGTACAATGCTATTTGAATGAGATGTTTGAGTTTGTGCAAAAAGTTTAGTTTTAACTACTAGAAATTTGAATTTGAATCCAGTGACGTGTGTGTGTGAAAGAGTGGGACGTTTATAATGATGATGAAGCATTGTAGAATGGAAATGGATATCTTTAGGCGAGAGGTATGTTAATGTAAGTATGTATTTTTGCTAAAAAAGAACAAATTAAAACCATGAATAAGTATTTCTCTGAACGTTCCTTTCCAATAAACAGATCAACCGTTTCTTGAACCGTGATCGATTACAATTCAGTCGTCAATTCATTTTACAATTGCTAATGTTCACTTCTACCACGAATATAATACACGCATAAATTCGAGCGATGTAGAAAACTATATTGCACTGAAAAATGAACCTTGTTCTTGAGTTACTACTACAGGTCTCTCTTCAGTTTGCCTAGCAAAGTATTTTACTGTCGATATAAAGTTTTCGTTTTTTCAATCTCATAGTACAATGGTATTAAATAATGTTTTCACAAGGGTAAGAACATTATAACATTGAGTAACCTGTACGACATGTTGATAACAAGGACACATCTTGTTAGATAATTATTTATGTTTCAAATTGGTAAACATTGATTTTGTAATGTTTACTAAAACTTTTTGTGAATAATCTGTAATTGTGTAAATCAGTAATCTAATCTGTGTTGCGTAACGGTTTAAGAATACTACCACCCCCTCTCTTCCCTTGGGTGTCGTAAAATGCGACTAACGGACTAAAGACTGCACATACATTTAACAGCATAGAGCGGCGATGAGCTCACCACCTGTCACGCTAAGCACATGTGCGGTCGCTATTTGGTGAAAAGTGGACTATGGCGGAGGACTGCTTCTGCGTTCCTCATTACCTAGTCTCTGACTATCACACATTATTTCAAAACGGCTACTTCTAATAATTTGGCTAATTTTTGTTTGTTATGTTTGTAATTGTCCGAATATGGTTTGTATGTAAGATTTTTTTTGGAAAATCGTCACGGTTCATGCAAACAAAGTCGCGGGCGGGCGGTTAGTAATGAATAAAATATTTTTTGTAAAATTGTTTGTAAATTACGTACAGAAAAAGTCCTATGCCAAATTAGTTTTGACTAATCGTGATAATAATATTCTTTTATTATCAGACCATGTTGTTCATGATTCATCTTGTCAGATAACACAAATGAGGTGCAGATTCCTCACGTGGAACAAAATAACAACTCTTTTTTTCAATCAAATTGTATCATCGCTAGATTCTCAGTCGCTGCTCTGTATTGTAATCTGTCGCTATACTTGCATAAATTTCTCCATACGATTCGGGAAAGCAATGTTTATGTCGGACGCCTATAAATGATTCGGAATATATCCCTCTTAAGAGTTTGCTAAGTTATATATTCGTATTAAAGTTTCATGTTTTCGGGGTCAACGGAGAACACCGACCAATTTTGAATGAATCCGGACGCAGATAACGTCTCTATAAATACATTTGTGTATGCCCATAATATAAGCGTACTAATGTGCTGAGCTCAAGCCTACAATGACAAATATGTATGCACATTGCCTAAGTTTAAGTAAAATAAAATAATATACAATAATAAAGCTGGGCGTCTTAAATAGGGTCAAGTGATATTTCATGCCGGGACAGCTTTTAACACTCTATAAAGCTCTGGTCCGATCTTGCATGGAATATTGCAGTCACCTGTCTGTGGGACGGCTCAGCGAAATACCAACTAGCTGCACTGGACACGATTCAACGCATAGCTGAGAAGCTAATTGGCTACAAAGAACTGGTGAAGAGCAAGTTTCACACCCTAGCTCACCGCCGCAAAGTTGCCAGTCTGTCGGTCTTTTACAGACTGTACTTCTGAGAGTGTGCTCTGGAGCTGCATGAGCTCATACAGCCATCCCCCTTCTTCCATCGGACATCCAGACGCACTGCGGGCTACCACCCTTTCTTGGTGGATATTCCTAATGTTGCACAAAGCGCTACTCAACATCTTTTATACTGCGTACAGCAAAGGAGTGGAACTCCCTCCCTGCGTCTGTGTTCCCGAGTACATATAACCCGTCCATCTTCAAAGCAAGAGTAAATAGGCACCTTCTGGGTTAGCTCGCACCATCGTGGATCCTGTCTTAGCCCCTGGGCTTGATTGGGATCAAAAGCAAACCCATACCTATTTAAAAAAAAATGCACGAATTTTTTTTCATAAAAATGACTTTTATGTATCTTAAATAAAGTCATTATGGCTGTTGGGCACCGCTATGAACTAAGAATGACATATTATTTACATGTGATACATTTTAAATGCGGTGAATGCCTTTTTTATTAGGGTTTATAATAATGCGGTTTACTTGAAACAAGCGTCTCTATGAAATAACTATAACAGAAGCAACGAAAATCAAGCCATTTGTCATAAATAACAAAAATTTCGAAACCGTTTCATTGTCACACCGCATTCCTAGCTACTTCAAATAAAAGATACACAATATGTAAAAATTGTAAAGACATTTTACGGGAAATGACACCGCCGTAAAATTTCGCGTAATAAAAACTTAGCACAAAGGCGAATACGTTGTTTTAAGGGACAAAAATTTACACAAAAGTTTTTGTCTAACGCCATTCGCCGTCCTCACCCACTGTTGTACAGCGGCGTTGGTCTAAGATCCCGTTGGCACAGTGGGCCCGTAGGTTGTAAATTAAAACAAAAATTCTAATGAACGGTATCGTTTGTAAAACTGTGCACAGGCTATTTTTTTTAACAAAAATTTTTTGTTGTTCTCTAACTGTCCCTTTGATGACGTTGCAATGTTTTTAGCTGCGAAAGGATTTCAAACTTTACTACTGAGCTGTAAGGTACATTATGACGGTACATCTGGCTATATTGTATTGGTCATGACTTTTAACATTTGTTATTCGGCGTCTCAACAAGCCGTTTGGTTGTAACTATTGTTGTCACTCCTGTGACAGTATATTTACAAATAAAAGTATTACTTAACCATTAAGTTGAAACTTGCTACTATTAGTCACCTTGTACTAATAACGACATGTTGAACATAACATTTTAGGTTTGGTTTACCCAAATAAAATTTATATTTATTTACAAGATAAAAGTTATAATATATGTAGGTACCTACCGAATAATAAATTTTATAAAATTTACAATTTAAAAATAAAACTAAATTACAATAGTCCCAGATCATCCCCGTCAGGCAGAGTACCCAGTACACTAGCCACATTAATTCGCTGGATGGCTAGGCTGAGGCGTTGACCCAGATAGCTGCTGGCTCTGGGGTCTCGGATGGCTTGCACCAGCTTTGTTGAAATATCTCTAAAAAACTGGTGGGCACCTAAACCCCATGGTCATAACGTCTCTACCCCAATCGGCTCAAATATGAAATCTCCAGTCAGATTCTCATACTTGCGCCGTTTGAGGCTCTCCGCATTAATTGCAGCCGAGCCAGCGTTGATGCATGAACTATATGCATGAACTAGCCGTGACTACAGCCACTACTTATTGGTATACAGATTTAACTTTAAAACGTTCGTTTGAAAACGTGTAAACAGACAGGTTTGCGGAGGACGCGGGTTCGATTCCCGCCTGAGGTAGACAGTTTTTTAACGTTTCGTTATCTTTGAGTTTATTTGAGCGTTTTTTAACGCAAATAATCAAATGTTACGAAGGTTTTTTTAATTTTCAATTTTCAATTTTTTGTTATAAGATTAAGCCATCCATAAATTATTACATTGACCTAATTTCAATAATGGAGGCCTTTGCCCAGTAGTGGGACAGTAAGAAGACTCTTTAATACTCTCTTCTCTCTCTCTCTTTCTCTCTCTTTACGGATTTTTTCTTTACGGTCATTAAAATTATGGTTTTTTAATCTAATTTTAAGCCAGTATAAATTGTACCATTTCACACTATTGTGACATTTTGTGAATAAATAAATAAATAAAAATGAAAGGCAACACGCAAACCTTTTGCAAGGCGCGTGATCAATTGGTCATCTTGTAATTAATATGTAGCTTGAAATTTTCGTTGTTGTGTCAGGAGAAGATTGCCGTAAACAATCGCGATTACATACGTATGAACTTTTTAGACGACTTCCAAAGAAGTGTTCGCGTAAACTATAGTAAACAAAAAAAGAGTCTATTAACACAGATACAAGAATAATTATTGTTTAATGTTCGGTAGCATGTCTTAAATAAAAGACGGCCAAAACAATTGGGGTAAGAATAAGACGTTTCGTCACAATAGCTGCGAAAGACGATTCCTTGAACAAAGAGCAATTTCTCCAGTAGCCAGAGTAACGGTAACCTGTGAATGTATAATTATCAGTTAAGGAGTAACCCATTTAGCCCGAAAGGGTTGGCAATAAAAACTATAAATCTCCCCAGTGTGCAGTGAAAGCCGGGGAATGGAGCAGTGGCCAAAGTTTATTCGAGCTCTATTTATAAAAAATAACAAAACGTTGAAAAAAAATTGACTACCTCAGGAGGGTGGGAACATTTGTTTTTCATGCCTCATACTCTGAAAGGGGTCTGATACTCTAGTTCGAATGACATTACCTCGATGGTCATTACCTCGATGTCTCTACCTCGACGGTATACTTCACCGATGGCTCTTTACCTCGAAAGGTCAATACCTCGAAGGATCTCTTCCTTAACGGGTCTTTTCTTCGATGGTACATTTGATCGATGGGTTGTTACCTCGCAAAATCATAAAATTTATTAATTTTTATTGTGTATTTTAGTAACATTTTGATAAAAGAACAAGACAAAAGTGTCTTATGAACCATAGAAATTGTAAATTGTTATGCAGAGTGGTAATAAACGTTGCCTCATGATTATATCGATATTCATTTCAATTCATTAGTATTTGTACACCTTTCAGTTACACACACAAATTCTTTACATTTACTGTACTTTTGATGATTTTTTCGAGGTAACAACCCATCGATCAAATGTACCATCGAAGAAAAGACCCGTCGAGGAAGAGATCCTTCGAGGTATTGACCTTTCGAGGTAACGAGAAATCGGTGAAGTGTACCGTCGAGGTAGAGACATCGAGGTAATGACCATCGAGGTAACGTTATTCGAACTAAAGTATCAGACCCCTCTGAAAGTAGATCTGAAGTTGCCTGAGGAGCGGGTTGAAAGTAATACTTCTCAGCCCTAGGGGGAGAATCGTTTTTCTGACAGGTACTTTCAAATTATTAAAAAAAAACTAATTCTATTTTCACATCTCTTTTGCACCAAGTCCCACCTTTCTATACAGCCACGATGTAAAATTAAAATATCATAAAGATAAGTAAGTAAGAGTATTAATTATAGAATACATTTTTTTTAATATACAATTTCTTTAAAATTACATAGATTAAGGCAAAATGTTTACCTACCATTTTTTCAATGATGAAAATGAAAACTAAGGGCTAAATAGCTGGCCGGCCACAGAAAAAAAAAATTAAATAGGCGGGAAAGCGGCAATCCGATATTAATTTATTTTTTCTTTAGTAATTTATGTTTCTATTTTTACATTCCTTGTATTCGTAATGAAAAGCACAGTGTTTACCTCGGGTGAAAGAATTATTTAGTCCCTAGAACTATTAACCAATAGTTCCCTAATTTTTTTTTCCTTTTGACGCAATCTGTGAGATTGTCAATTCAAATTAATGAAATTGAAAGTTGTGCATGGCCGATGGACCAGGGCGTCAGGTTGGAAAGAAGGTCACACAACACTTTTAATTCACTTGACAGTCGCATTTCCATACATCTTCATACGTCCTTTTTTAACAAGGGAAATGCATATCGCATTCATAATGGTGGTGATAACGGTCCAAAATAAGTTTATAAATACCGCTCAAAAATAAATAATGCCACGAATGTACTATGTTCCCGCATTAGTTCCTTGGTTCCCACATCACTTCAGAATGGCTGTACCGATTTGGTTAATTATAATGAAACAAATAAAAAAAAATTATAATTAAACTAAATTTAAAAAAAAATGTCACTGGAAACTCGGTGTTCACTCAGACGGATGCACAGACATATAATAGAAGCAGACCAAACATTATTTCACAACTACATAGATGAAAATAAAACAATATTTCTACTTCTTTCTCTCTAACCACAAATTAATGAGACTATCTCGTTTCTTTTTAGTGTCGCAACACTTCTACACACATAGACAAACTGGACCGTGAGGCAAAACGCCATCTTGACAAGCTACAAATAAGCTACAAACACTTTATCTATGGCTACAAATGTCTTCCTAGACTTGTCAACAAAGGACGTATAGGAGATTGTTTTCGCTTATTTTTTGTGATCTAATAAAGTTTATGAGCCAAAAGTACTAAAATAAAATGGTGAAGTGTAGTGCGCCCTTGTGCGGCAACTCTTCATTTAGAAAAACACCTGAAATTACGTTCCATTGGTAAGTTTTGTTGTGCCATTTAATCTCATAATGTTTTTTTCAGTCATTGTGTGATTATTATTAATCTTTCGGCATTGTAGAAGTAGTGAATAATTGTCATAAGTGCAAATCTCGTGAAATCTTAACGTAAAGTAGTTTCCGAAAGATTCTTGTGGTAACAATAATCAATTATATAGTAACTCTGAACTCGTTTGACGTTTCATGTACTTGTACAATTTTAAGGGGCCGTATTTAGGCTCCAGTTTTGTTTAATAGGTATATTTTTGAAGGTTGATTAGATTTAAGTATGCAATATATTTTTTCATTAGGGATAAATTAAATATGAGTAAATTATTTTTATAATATTGTTATCTAAAACCCTATCCTACCCCTTTAACCCTATGGTAGTCGTAGGGATGTATTTTTGTATGAAAATATGCATAAAATAATAACTTTTTACATTTGTTTTTCAGAATTCATCTAAATCTTTACTAAAAGGTCCGGTAAGAAGCAATGCCAGTAGAGATCATGTTTTGAGGAATTTGCAAAAATTACAGCCGACTACCTCAAGTGCTGTATTAACTATATTACGTGAGTTAACTTAAGTATTATATTGTTGTACAGTATTCTAGGCTATAACATGAATAAGATGAGTCTGCGCAGTCTCTCAACTCTGTTACTTTGAAATATACAGAAAATGATAAATTTGTTTGTTTTCAGAAACCTTCATCATTACTTCCTGAACAGACTCAAAAGTATCCCGGATATAATTTTTACGGGACTTGCAAAATATACAGTAACCCGCAGTCAGGGTCGCTGACTACTCGACCACCCGGCGGTCTTATCACTAGTTTAAAAAATTGTGACATTTTTATTGTAATTTTTGTTTTTATTAAAAAATACCAGCAGAGTATGTATGTATGTTGTTTTTAATTACTTATTTCAGTTTTCTTATTTTACCTAACGGTTCTACTACGAGTATTTCATGCATTTTATTAAGAGATCTATTACATCTTAAATGTAATTTTTGCGTAAAATGCGCATTTTTGCATTTTGTAGTAACTTGTTTAGTTGTATTTATCGTTATTATCAAAATAGGATAATAAAATCATGCTTAATATTACAATTCTCTTCTCTGCGAGAATAAGCTGAGTTCGGACGGCCGGCGCACCGTATTTTGTAGTAATTTTGCATTTATATTTATCGTTTTTATCGAAATAGGATAATAAATTCATTATACAATCTTTATTTCTCAAGAAGTAACAATTATATTGGTATAAATTTTGCTCAATAATATCGTAGGTAGAAGAAATTCACAGTTAACTTAATGCGATTTTCGAAGTTTTTTGGTTTGTAATAAGATTTTTTTCTATATAAAATCAATGATATCTAAAAATTCCGAGGCCGCTACGCACTATACGACTATATAATAGATAACATTCTAATTTTTTTTTCATTTCTTTAGTAGTTCAATCTAGGAGCTCAAAAAAGTGCCTTAGCGCATTTTATGAAAACCTTCATCAATTTTGGGTTTCATAAAAAAGTTAAGCAAAATTTACATAAAGCGAGGCCGCTACGAACTATGCCAATAGCTATTCTACATTATTCAATAAGTCAAAACTGGTGATGTATTTTTTTTCTTGGATCAAGAACGTCAAAATTGGCCATTTTACGCAAAAATCACAGTCGAGATGTAATAGGCCTATTAAGTTAGTGAGGTGGCGTCGCAGCCAGATACAGATACAGACAGCCTGCCTGGCACTCAATGATAGATAACATAGCATTCTACTGGTGTTTTTTTTAATTTAATGAGTATCTTCAAATGTCTAAGTATAAAATATAAAATTATCCTCTTTACGTATAACATTACTATAGATGTAGGTACTTGAGGTCCCTTGCGTGCCTGAGTTCAGCCCCTTTTATTGTAAATGTGTGCATGAAATTTGTCTGTAGGCGTAATGGGCACGCTTTTTTGTTGTAATGTTTGGTCTGCTTCTATTATATGTCTGTGGACGGATGCGACTTTTTTTTACTGCAATAAATTCATCATACTACTTAATTGCGGGCGTGAACCTGGGAATCGAACCTAGGACCACCGGATATTGTCAACAGGCTGAGCGCTTCGCCTCACGTCCACCGAGGCATGTTACATTGTTTCTACTCTCACACCTGTAATCTGGCCCAAGTAAACCTTCTTTCCGAAACTTGTTTTTATTGGTCAGATAACGCTTATACATAAGTACTTAATTAATAATAACGCTTATACATAAGTACTTAATTATTAATTTAGAAAAACAGTTTTTCTTAGTTGACCCGACCGGAAATCGAACCTGGGACCTCAGAGATGTCGACCGACGCCAGAACCGGTGTGCTATCGATACTTCGGTGTGTTATTCATCTTAGGTATTAATATTTCACCTCACTCAAAATTCGACGATAAAAGGTGTTGCAATACTAGCAGTGTGACTAATAGGAAAAATATTTCTGATTTTCACACTGGTGTGACATGTTGGTGTGGCCACGAGTCTGTACTCCGCTCGACCACGGAGGTCCTCATTAACTGTACATTTTCAAAGAGATGTCAAAGCGTTTGGTCGACTCTTCACGTGACCAGAGGGCTGGTGCTTTTCTCGGCCAGAGAATCAGTATTGCCATTCAGCGTGGCAATGCGGCCAGTCTTCTGGGCACGTTACCCAATAACAGTGATGTGGGCCAATTTTTTGATGCTTTATAATTTATAGTTTTTAAATTCTATTAGTACGTAGGTTTAGTTGTATTTATTTAGTTATAGGAAAAACTTTGTAAATATTTAGATTAGTAAATGTATTTTAATTTAGGTAATTTTTTACATATTCTGCAAAATTTAAATTTTGATTACTACATTTACATTTGTATTTGATACACATTAGTACAGAACATACATATACATTTATACATTAGTACAGTACATCCACCAAACAACAACTGCACATGTGTTTAACGTAAGGTCAGCCCCCGCATGGTTAAGCTTTTTTTTTTATAAAAGAAGGAGGCAAACGAGCAGGCGGGTCACGGGATGGAGAGTAATCACCGCCGCCGCCCATGTACACCCGCAAAACCAGAGGAGTCGCAGACGCGTTGCCGGCCTTTAAGGAAGGAATAGGGTTAATGAAGGGATAGGAATTGTGAGAGGGGGGGGGATGGGCCTCCGGAAACCCTCACTGGGCGGACGAAACACAACAGCACCAAGTGCCATTATTTCACGCCGGATATTCGTGAGAGGGTGGTATTACCCCGGCCCAATGCGTGCTGTAACTTTAAGCCCCAAAATTTAAACAAAGTATAATTTTTTAATTTAATTTAAGCCCCGCTCGCTGTGTATAATGCCTACAGTTGAATGGCACGGGGTCACCGGTCGCGAGCACGTGACAGTGCGCCTATCACGTTTCAGCATTGCAAATGGCTGAAGTTGCATGCGAACAGAAAAATCAGATGAAAAAACAAAGGATCATTATTAAAAGTATACATACTACCAACTTCTTCTTTAGGGTGTCGTGAAAGGCGACTAACAGATTCAAGTAAAGTGCAAATGGCTTAAGTTGCAACCGAACAGCTAAATCGGATGAAAAAACAAAGCTGTGTGGTGGCCGTTCATTATTTAAAAAAAAATTGTTTACGACCACACTAATAAATTATCTAATAACGGATAGATATACATAAACATAATATTTATATTATTTCACCTGAAATATTAACATTATAGAAAAAAGGCTTAAGGTACTTGATAATAAAAAAACTTTTTATTATTTTGTGAAGAGTATATTAAAAAGGTGTAAGCACCTTTTTATGTTTAAGTTTATAAGTACACTAAAATATATTTTTTAAATTTTGTTTTTTGGTCATGACTAATCACTAATCGGATTAGGATCTTTTCTCCCTAAGAAGAAACTGACGATTTATGACGAAACTGGAATCCGACGAAAGGGTCATTTGAGGTTATCCACATCCGTAATTCATGACTGTCGTCTGAACTGAAATTATAAAAAAAATGCTTCAGACGAAAGTAGAATCTGACAGACGTTTTCTAAATCAGACCCATACCCTAAATCAAATTAGAAAAACAGTTTCCTCTAAATTGACCCGTCCGGGAATTGAACCTCAGAGATAGCGTGACCTCAGACCCGGCATTCTAACCACACGAACACAGGTCGTCATTATTAAAAGTATACTAGCAACCTATCTCTTCTCTTGTTAGCGACTAACGGACTGAGTAAAGTCAAGACTGCCCGCATGTTGTCCATCTGCAGGCCAAAGACGTTAATATGGAGTTTGTCAGTGGCTTCATCTACAAGCTTTTTGTAAAGCTTTTGTTTATGTCAATGTAAGTAATATAGTTAGTATGTAAGCTAAATAGTTTAGTGTATACATCATCTAACTGCAACTATAGTCTACTAGTCAGACAAAGACGTCTCACAATTAATTACCGAACCTAAAGATTCCGGGTGAAGTGCGCTTTCACATTCTTCTTTATCAACTCTTACCAGCGAGAAAAAATCGACCATCGTTGTGGCAAGAAGTAGCCATCTTTGATTGGTAGTTTCTTCTTTGATCGAAACAACCGTAGCCAAAGTTTTCAGCCTTATGTTTTTTTAATGTGAAAGAATATATTTTTCATCCCCCCATCTCGGAAAGAGTATTTTTACTCTTCGATATCTGAGTGCAAAAGCCGTTTTTATCCGCTAGAGAATAAAGTAAATTGAATTTAGAACATCGTGTGCACTAAGTTTGTGAATTCAAAACACCATTAAACCTATTTACTTCTCCCTCCATAGTGCCGAATTTATCATACAACCTTTTTTAATTTGTTAAAAACTCAGACTCGGAACCTTTTTGGTGTACCTACTTTTTTAATTTGGTTGGTAATTTCCTCGTTGAGGTGGGATGAAAAGTTACGTGTTGCACTCGAGTGCAAAGATTTTTCACCTCGTGCTCTTTTGATTCCTTCGGTAACGCTCAGGATTCTAATTTTTGAATCACTCGCTGCGCTCGTGATTCAATTTTAGAATCCTTCGCTTGCTCGGTCATCAAAATTAAGCACGCGGTTAAAAAGCAAGTTTGCACTCTTGTATAACAAATAACTATTATTATAATTTCAAACGGCAATACCTGGTTGGATTGCAAATGAGGAGAGACGTTGTCTGTAACTGTGTTTTATTCAATCAAATATACATATATGTTTTAATTATACATATTCTCGTGGGCCGCTATATTTTCTTACGTCAATCATTGTTGGATAAGTGCGGTTCCACCATCGACTTTATCGGCACTTAGTAGCAGGTGGAATGAAGGTTAGGTGCTTCCTCGTCAATTATCGGCCTGTAAACTTCTCATTGCTGGAGCTCAGGTTGTTTAAAATATTAATACTCCTCACTAAAAGAATACTACTACTAATCCCTCTCTTCTCTTGGGTGTCGTAAAAGGCGACTAACGGAAAAAAGACTGCACATAATATGCAACTGACTGTGGACTGCTTCGGCGGTCTTCCTTACCTGTCTGATTAACTCTTTGAGGGTAAAAGCCGTGAATCCTTGTATTTGTTGTGTGTAGCTAGAGAAAGTTTAACATCGATAGATTGAGAAATAATATCTTTCAAGTCTCAACACTAGAAGGTTTCAGAACGAGATCGTTAAGGTCGGCTATGGTAATGTATGGAGAACAGAAATCATCGAAAATAAACAGTAACTGTAACATTTAAATTATGTTCCATCATGCAATTTTAATTTTGATAACGATTGAATATACTTTAATAAAGCGTATTTTTAACTCAGCAGGAATATTTCACTTTAACAAGCGATCGAAAAGTTTGAAATTAAAAAATAGTTATAAGAATTTAAAGATTTTGACGGAAAATGGAAATGCCGAAAAACGTGTATTATGACGCTATAGAAGAAATATTTCTGAGCCTTGCTGAGTTTCTTAACTAGCAAAATTGCAACTTGACAGGTAAGCCTTTAGGCCATCAATGTAACCAAATTAAAAATAGCATTCCCACGTAGAAGTTTACTAACAATAATTCGTACTAGTCAAGCAAAACCTCTTAGATGAATAAAAAAAACTACCTTTTTACAAAACGCAGCACAAAAAGGTTTGCTTAAAAAAAGATAATTTGCCTCCACCGTAATAAAAAGTAGTTAAAGTATTTTGCCGCCAAAAGACAAAGGCGAAGAATTTGTCTAAGAACCTATGAATATTTATAAATGTTTTATTATTGACATTTCGGTCTATTTGCATAAAATAAAAATATTAATGTTGTTTGATTTGTTTGCTTACGTAATTGTGTAATATACATTGTTTTGTTTAAAGGATTATATGGTTGTCAACCAATCCCCTAACAATTTATTTGGAAGGATTCCTTTGTACCTAAATAGTTTTTAACACAAAATAATTCGTGGACTAAAAAAAAGTTAAATATAAAAAAAAAATCTTTACGCATTCTTCTTGACTCTTCTTACGAACAGAATATATGTTTTTAAATATACCTGTCTTGTCAGGAATCTATGTACTTATGTACGTAAATATATCTATTAAAAAAATCTGACAATCTTGTCCGAACTAGGGCGCTATTAATTTCTATACATCATTTTTTATTTTGCTTCAGACCCTGTAAAGGGTGTGTTCACTGGGAGACTAATATCTTTCTATCTGTTTATAAAAAGAGAAGTCATCAATAATTGACTGAAGAAAGATCACGTGACAGCTGAAACCGCGGGACCTAACACTTACCTACGCCGAGATTTTACAGGATTCGTTCATGACAGATTTTCTAAAATTCTTAGGCGGATCTGTTTCATGATAAGACATAAAACTGGTCTTTCTAGTATAACCTACAGGATTGGATGTACGAGTGTTAGAGCAGACAAAGTCGCGGGCGATCACTAGCATACGTACACAAAAAACTTTATAACACTTTTGATAGGGTTCACCAACATTTTTTTGTTTCGAAAAAGTAAATGTTTAAGAATAATAATTACACAGTACGACTTAGGTTTTATTTAGTAAACTCGTAGCAGTGTCGTAGTCTGTAGCCGGCCGTAGCTCACACGTCATTGTGTACCATAGTGCGAGCATGAAACATTTCTCAGTACCTACCTATCGTAATTTTTATACAATTTTACTAGGTCAAAGATCATAAGACCGCCGGCGGTCGCGAAACAATTGATTTTCAATTGTGTCCGGTTTTACGATTCTCAGGGGGTTAACTTGAAAAAAGTTCAATTTAATAATGTATTGTGAAGTTTTAGTTTAATTGATTGAAGGATATTCTTAGACTTTAGCACCTTGCACATTGCCTACATGTAGTTTGATTTGTGTATCTATTATAAACTTTTAGTTTAGGTGAGAGAAAGATATTCTTAGACCTAAAATGTAGGTAAGTTTATAAAAAACCAAAAATGTAGTATAAAAAAAAATTACAATAATAATAATACACTTATATAATATCACGTAAACAAAACTAGCTTTTGCCCGCGACTTCGCTCGCATGAATTTTTCCGTCCGTAAACATTTCCAGGGTCTTTTCGAACTATATGCGTGATGAAAGCGTATCAAACAAACAAACAAACTCACTATGTCCTATAATATTATTAGTTAGGATCCTGATCCTATTTCAATATTTTCAATAATTCAATCCTTACTATCAACAGACTCTTGAGCTGTACTACATTAATGTTACTAGATATGCAATTTTCCATACATATTTTGCGTACTATGCAAAATATGTATGGAAAATTGCATACCTAGTAGTAGTACTACACTGGTCATCACAAAAATCGACCCACCCGGTTTTTGCACTATTGCTCTCTATAATTTTAAAGATAAGCGTTTAGAAGTACTTTTAGTTTATATCTAGGGTCGGGTATGATGTTTGACATTTGATTACCATAAATCTTAACACACACATGATAACACAAAAAATAATTAATTGCGCAACGCTATTAATATCCCCGAACTGTTTAAAACACGGTACAACGTTCTTTGTATATTTTACAGCGCGTCTGCCGTTTTTTATTATCCATATCCATTTCATGGTGGTACAATGCGATTTTTTAGGCGCGCTTAAATTGCAAGTTTTGAGTTGTCTACTAGAAAGTGTGCAAGGACGAACTTTCTAACTGTTCTGAGAAATATTAATTGCCGTTTTTAACAATGAGGAGTGATAGCCGTTTTTAGTTAGTTTTTAAATTAAACATGTCCAAACCATTACGTCTGCGCTGAGCGTACTCCATCTCTTAATATCTATCATATTAATAAGCTTCAGGTACCCAACTGTCACCTAACTAGTAGTAACTACACTGGTCATCACAAAAATCGGCCCACCTACAATTTACATGAAAACTTATGTTTTAATAATAATAAATAAATTTATAATAATAATAATAAGGAGCTTCTCCTCATTGACATGACCATATGCCAGAAGGTCCGGCGTGGCAGAGGGACTCTCTACAGCCTGGATTGACTATAAGAAGGCCTATAATTCGGTGCCGTATTCATGGTTGGTGAGGATTTTAGAGTTATATAAAATTGATATAACTTTAAAATCCTTTTTGATATCATGTATGCGACAGTGGACCACGGTCTTGAGTCAAACAGGATGTCGAGATAGTGTTTCTGCCACGCAGGATCTTATAAGGATAGAGCGTGGCATATTCCAGGGCGACAGTCTGAGTCCTTTATGGTTTTGCCTAGCTTTGAATTCTCTCTTTGTTGAGAAATTCAAAGTTAGGCTGTCAACTGCGGAGAGGTACTTGAGGTCATCCATGTACAACAAGTGCGACATAACTTCACCCAAGTTATGTCGCACTTGTTGTACATGGATGACCTCAAGTTGCTCGCACCAAATCGCCAAGACTTGGTGAAACTGCTGAAAATTACTGAGACTTTCAGCAGTGCCATCAAGATGGAGTTTGGTATGGATAAGTGTGCGGTTATGCATGTACAGCGTGGGAGAGTAGTAAATTCAACCAATTTACAACTCTCCGAAACGATAAACTTCAAATCTCTCTCCGAAGTTGAAACATATAAATATCTTGGTATGTCACAGTCTTTGGGTGTTGTGGATGGGGACATAAAACAGTCATTACGGGAGCGATTCTTTTGCCGCCTAAGAAAAGTACTTAACAGTCTTTTATCGGGTGGCAATAAGACGCGTGCTTTTAATGGCTGGGTTATGCCTCTACTCACATACTCCTTTGGCATACTAAGATGGACTCAGACCGAATTGGACGCCTTGGATAGAAGAGTCCGTCAAATGCTCACGACTTCCAGAATGTTACACCCGCGCTCGTCTGTTATGAGGCTGTACATCCCGCGGAGATGTGGGGGTCGCGGCTTTTTAAATGCCAAGGACCTACATAACCGTGAGGTGTGCAGTCTCAGGTATTATTTCCTTAACAGTGAGTGCGGGATACATTTGGATGTCGTGGCAGTTGATAGACACTTTACGCCGCTCTCCTTGGCAACAGAAAACTGGCGCAAACCAGTGGTGCTAAGCACTCTCGATCGCAAGGACATATGGAAGAGCAAGGAGCTACACGGGCGCTAATATCGGGCTCTAACTGGGCCTGATGTAGATTTGCCTGCCTCGGTGAACTGGCTACGTTTCGGTGACCTCTTTGGGGAAACTGAAGGTTTGTCTGTGCTATTGAAGATGAAGTTATCAAGACGAATAACTACCGGAAATATATTATGAGGGACGGTACGGTCGACATCTGTCGGGCATGCCGCCGTCCGGGAGAATCACTCCGACATATTATTTCCGGTTGTTCTCATCTTGCTAACGGAGAGTATTTGCACAGACACAACCAAGTAGCCAGAATAATTCACCAGCAACTTGCTCTTCGATATGGCCTTGTTGAATCAGATGTGCCGTACTATAAGTACGCACCTGCGCCAGTTCTCGAAAATGTCAAACATCTTACCCGACCCTAGATATAAACAAAAAGTACTTCTAAACGCTTATCTTTAAAATTATAAAGAGCAATAGTGCAAAAACCGGGTGGGTCGATTTTTGTGATGACCAGTGTAGTACTACTACTAGGTATGCAATTTTCCATACATATTTTGTGTAGTACGATTAAGTAATACATATTAATCGAGTCGCGTAGCGGCGAAAGAATACTACCACCCTCTCCCTTGGGTGTCGTAAAAGGCGACTATCGGACTAAAGACTGCACATACATCCAACAGCATAGAGCGGCGATGGGCTCACCACATGTCACGCTGGCATGGGTAGACGCTATTCGGTGAAAAGTGGATTACGGTAGAGAACTGCTTTTGCTGCCCTCATTGCCTAGTCTCTGACTAACCCTTCGGGGATAATAGTCACGTATATGTATTTGTATGAATGTTACACTTAAGGGCTAAAAATGTGAATGGCTACTTTTATCTAAGGAAATCGTCTTATTCCAGAAGTGGCGAAATATTGTTTTCCTGCGGAAGTTCGTCTTTATTAGTAGTCCCTTCTGTTCTGTGCCGATTTCATCCAGGTGCTGAAAGCGACCCTGACGATGTCATCAACCCAACTGCGGAAGCTAATATTACCTAAATAGATTGATAATTTTGCCAGATTATGAATACATGAATAGTTTTTATTTTAGAGTCTATGTTGGGTTTGTCGGCATAATAAATAATCGTTAGGTCTTTATGTAAATTAAACTGGAGTTGTAATATTCGTATGAAGTATTTTAAGTAAGTAAGTATATAAAAGTTGAATGGAAATGAAAATAAATTATTACACAGAAAAAAGTGTTGTGAATTGTATATAGGAGCACATTACAAATTGAAAAACTGCTGAGAAAATGTTCACGAGCAGGATTCGAACCCGCAACAAAATTTGCGTTAAAATAATATAAACAATATTTATAACATTAAAAGAGCACATGATTGTTAAAAACCACGTATTTTTTATAAATGTTGCTAAAAATATCAGTTCAATATTGGAGCCCCTATCACCACTTCCTCACAATAAAAGTAAGTGTTGTAAAACAATTGTATTCCATTCTAATCTGTTCTACCGATTCTTTTGAACAATTGCTTCAGCGGTAGCACTTCTACAAGATTAAATGTCCTAAAAGGACCTTTTACAGGATTAAATAAGACAAAAGGGCTATTGAAACAGGATTAAAATCGTCAGATGTCGCAGACTTGTCACGGAAGACCTTGAGAACCATAATTATTATCTTAACACTTTTCCCAGAGGAAAAGTGAGAAAAAATATCTTCACAGTAAAGAAAGCAATAAAACAATATTGGCTTCTGTTACAGATAACAGAAGCCAATATTTTTTTATTGCTTTATTTATCGTGAAGATTACTTTTTTAAATAGTCTAAACAAAAACTAAGTCACATAAAATTACCACAGAATGACGTACTTACATAAATATCTACTGAATCTAAAGATTATTTTGATTTAATTCACACATTACAACCAAATCCATTGGTTATTGGTAACTTTAAAAAACTGTAGGTATTTACGAGTATGCGTATATATTACATTCCTGTGCTTTAAAAATAAATATGTAATGTATTGTATCAAATATAGATTTTCTATTATATATATATATATACTATTAAAAAAAAACTCATTTTTTTTCTTTCATAATGATCCAATCTCGCCATGTCCTTTTGTCCATGTGGGCAGGCCTGTGCCCAGCATTGGGATGATTGTGGGCTGATGATGATGATGACGTCAAATTATTATGAATTAAGAAGTACCTACTCTCGGACAAAAAATATTTGGTCCGAGTACCTACTAGTAAACCCGACAGACGTTGTCCTGTCCAAATCACAATTACAACTCCACTGACAGGAAAAAGATAAATGTCGCGAAGAATAAGGAAAACACTGCAAAAAGCTTTTAGCAACCAATTAATATTTAATACCTATATTGCACGACGTCTTTTTATGTTTATAGTTTTTTACTATTTTTCTCACCTTTTCAATCTTTCCTGAACTTTCACAAATATTTTTAGATCAAAATTAGCTAATCGGTACGGTCATTCTCGAGTTTTTGCGAGACAAACGAACAGCAATTCATTTATATATATATTAACCATTATTAACCATTTTTTAACCATATATATAGATAAATAAAATATACATTATTATTATTTAATATAGATAGATTCATAAAATCAATAATTTATTTAATGCATCGGTACATAAATGGGTTCACCATTTACGAGATTATGTTCATTAATTAGATTAATAATTTTAACGAACCTCATATAATTATGTACATATACATATAATTCTGAACTGCAGGTGAACTAATTTGTGGTTGAATACTGAATAAGGGGAATAATTCCATTATAGGGAAATCGTAATCTAAAGCATACATACCCAATTAATTTGTAATTTAACATAAAGAAATATCGGTTAGTTTATCATTTTTCTTGCTGTCGTGAACCGGATATTTAATGTTATAATTGAAATATTCAATTTATTTAGCGTACATTTTGACCTTTTTTTAGATAAGTACTAATTTGATTTGCTAGGTGCATTCGGTGCGAAAGAACAATCAAACTTGTACGAGTGATTTGAGCGAAAAAAAAATGCTTATGTACCATTTTACCCCAAAATGGTACCTTTCCAGCGCTGGAAATGTACCTTTTGGGAACTCAGTTGCGGCAACACTAATTAAAACCAACTTTAACCGCAACGAAATATTATAGGAGAGATAAATTCAATGCCCATCTATTGTAGTTATTGCTTAGAATAATAACGCTATAGAAACCAAGTTCGCGCGCCTATTTTGAAGCACATTAATTGGAGCCAGAAATGGCACCAAACGCCGGACCGCTCCGTAGTGTTCAATGTCACAGCGCGCCGAACGTGTCTCGCGAAAACAAAAAAAAATGACGGTTTGTGCAGTTAAATTGTGTCACAACACATCTGAAAAACAAAAGAAGTGTAATAACATCACTTTTCACAGGTAAGCTTTCAGTATTTCATAGTATCTTGTAGTTAATTAGGTCAAAATATAAACGTACTGCAGTGTGATTCTCTAAGTTAAAGCCTCGGTAGCAGCGGCTGCCGCAGTGCTGTCTCTTTCATATTCATAGAATTGGAAAGAGACAGCAGATCACGGCCATGCGCGCACGTCACGCGTGTGTGAATCGGTTTAGTGCTTCATTTTTGACAGAGCGCTTGTATGAAGACTATCTTTCTATAGCGTTATTTTTCTAAGAGTTATTGCTTGATTTCAATGATTTAGACCTTTGCCCAGTAGTGGGACTTGGACTAATAGCAACTTTAATTAATGTAAATCGTATATTTTATACATCTTACTTTTCTTTTTTTATTTTTTAAAGAAGGCTGTCTACGTCGCGTCATTTCCTAATTATTATGAATTCGTATTTTATTTTCATTAATTTGCAATGCAAAACAATTTAAGATATTTCTTTAATATACCTCCTTCATTTTAGAACCAAAGTATTACCATTGCTTATATTTACGATTTCATAGCTATGACTATTCGCAAACTTAATAGGTAGGGTAAGACTTTAAACTATCGCGTTGCATTGCATTAAAACTATTTTAACGGGACCTAACACGATTATTTTTTGTAAATAAGTAAGAAACGTCAAGCAGTAAGTAGATATGTACTTACTGACAAAAATTAATAGTATTAGGTCCCGTTAAAATAGTTTTAATATTAGGTAGGTACTTAGAATATCAATATAGATATCTATATACATATACTTTAAGGTAGAACATGGATCATAGTCCGGAAAATGCGTTTTGATAAATGCCATTTATTGGGATGCTTAGGGAAGTGCATGCATTATTAAAAAATATTTCAATATGTAATTTTGTTTAGTTGTATTATTGTTCACTAACTATAGAATTAAAGTACAGTATCTGTAACTAACCCTCTATAGACTTTGTCTGAAATATACTTTTGAATTGAATTGAATTATTGTTAAAATCGACTAAAGTACTGCAATGCCATTAGTCTATAAATGTTTTTTTGAACGGTGATAGCATTCTGCCAAGAATTCGACTAGGTGACGACCATACATTTCTGACTACTAGCAGCATTTTGTTGCGTTCCGGTTTAAAGGGTCCAGTGGAATTACAGGGCATAGTCATAAGAACAGATGCTGCAGCCGCATTGGGCCATCGTGGTCGATCATGGCTAGGGTTATCCATCCGGATAAATTCGGACATGTACTGGTTTTTAGACTCTAGTCCGGATTTTGTACGGCTCTTAATTTGTCCGGTTTTTGGAATATGAGTAACAAAACTACATATTAAGGTAATAAATTTTTAATCTTTATTAAGTTCTCATTTATCTAAAAACAAAACATAAAAAGTGAGTAATGTTTCCATTTTGTGACTAAAAAGTCCGGATTTTTATCAAAATGTCTGGCTTTTGTTAGGACTTTTCAAATGCCTAAATGGCCCTAGTCACGGCCCAACCTCCCCAGGTGTATGTCTATTTGTCTTCCCACATGCCTGTGCCCAGTATTGGGACATTTGTAGGCTGATCAAAGTGAATCATTAAGGTTATATTGGACTTCTTGGCGGTAAAGTGAAGCGTCATGTCTGCTGTTTTATTTTATTTTCTATAATTTGTGTTTTGTTGAATATTAATGTGAAACACTGGTGGATTATTTACTGTTAAGTGTTCGTGAACGTGCATGAGTGTTTGCAAATAAAACAAAACAGTGCAACATCACTTTTCAAATTCTCTCAAGAAGTCCGTGTGAGACCTCAATAAAGTCCCACAGCTTTATTGAGTCTCGAGGGGTTTGGGGGAAAATCATTTACCATTAAACGTTCATTATCACTCTTTATCATTCACTAATGTAAAGAAAATAATAATTTCTATTAAAAACTTGACACTGGCTAAATGTGCTGATCGCACGAAGCGATTATTTAAGAGAAAAATAAAGGTTATATTGTCGTTCAAAAATTAGTGTTAGTAAATAACCGTGTCCCGTAGCGGTGAAAGAATACTACCACCCCGTCTCTTCCCTTGGATGTCATAAAAGGCGACTAACGGACTAAAGCCTGTACATACTTCCAACAGCATAGAGCGGCGATGGGCTCACCAGCTTTCACGCTGAGCATATGTGCAGTCATTGCCTAGTCTCTGACTAACCCTTTGAGGATAATAGTCGTCATTATAATATGAATTCATGTATTAAAAATTACCTGTGTCTTAAAATATCGCACTCCGAATTTCTGATCTCATCTCATCTCATCTGATCGACCATTCATAATGACAGCTAAAGAAAATTCCATAGTAATGTCGCCTGAGCATGAATGGGCAGACATTCAACCGGTCAAAGTTTAAATAGAAAACTGTCATATGTTTTAATAATAAGCTTTGACCCTCGTCGCGCAATCTTGGTTCGTTGACTTTGACATTTCTAATTTAGGACCATTGCTATCCGATCCAAATCGGAAGTCCCACTTTACGTATTGAACTTCTGTATAAAACGCGCCTTCTTAAATCATATGACTTAAAATTTTAGCAAAACATCTATTTGCACTAACTAAAGACTTAAACGCTTGCAACAAAGTCGTTTTTACCGTGGCACATTCTTACATATAATTGTTTTAATAAGTTTGCTGCTTTCTTTTATTCAAATTCGGACGGAGTGAAACCAATAATCGTATTGAATGGACTAGACAAATAACTGATAGAATTATACTAGATTTTATGGATTATCGTTCTTAACGATAATACATCTATTACATCTCGACTGTGAATTTTGCGTAAAATGGCCAATTTTGGCGTTCTTCATCTCAGAAACAAAAATACAATAAACAATTTTAACTTATTGAATAGTGTAGAATAGTTATTGGAATAGTATTTACCGGCCTCGCTTTTTTAAAAATTTTGCTTTTATTTTTAATTAAAACCAAAATTGCAGAGAAAGATTTTCATAAAATGCGCGAAGGCACTTTTTTGAGCTCCTAGATTTAACTACTGTTATAACCAAATGAAATAAAAAAAATATAATGTTATCTCTTATTTCGTATAGTTTGTAGCGGCTTCGGAATTTTTAGATATCATTGATTAAGTATGTATAGAAAAAAAAATCTTATTCTAGACCAAAGAACTTCGAAAATCGCTTTATGTTAACTGTGAATTTTTCCTGTCTACGATAATATTGTTGAGCAAAATTTTTACTAGAATAATGAATTTATTGTCCTATTTCGATAATAACGATATATAGGTACAACTGTAAGATTACTACAAAATGCGAAAATGGGCATTTTACGCCAAAATCACAGTCGAGATGTAATAGGGCCCTTAAATTACGGGTATTGGATTTATCGTGCCTTGGTCCCGGTTGTTGTCGTATGGCCCAATATCCCCACGTGCTATTGTCCACGTGGGAGACCTGTGCCCAGCAGTGGGATGTGCATAGACTGATTACGATGATGAATGTACAGTATTTAACGTATGTCAACAATCGTCATTCAGTGAACGCTAAATTAGTAATATAAAAAAAGGAAAGATCTAAATTTATAAAACATTATTCTATTTTTTTTAGCGATAGACTAGAGATAACATTCCCCAAGTATCTGAAAACTTGTCTACGAAATCACTAATGACAATCGCTAAGTAGGTAATAGACGGGGAGCGTTTACTACTTGTGTTTACCACGCAAAATTCGTACATGTGAATTTGCAAAGTAAGATATAAAGTAACACTGCTCTAAGGCCTCGCGCACTTACAGGTGGCAAACTATTCGTAATTTTATTCAGTTTATAGAACTTTATTCTCAAGAAGACATACATGTCACTTATTTGAGAACTTAACAATATGCAATCGTACATTATGAACTACACAGTAAACAGTAGTTACATTACATATAGTAAAAATATTGGGTTTCGAAGAAGTGGTGCGAGGGTGAGGGCTAGCTCAGTTTTGTAGCAGTTTACGGTCTTCCTTAAACTTGTGTAATTTTGCTTTGAACCCACCCAAAGCGTCGGCAGCCTTCACATCAGATGGAAGTTTGTTATAGAGTTGTGCTTCCTCAGAAGTAATAGTCTTTTTTCCCAAATTAGTTCGCGTTTTGGGTAGTACTATGTGACTAGGTCTTCGGGTACTACGTTTACGAGTTTGGCTTATTGAAGTTAAGTTTATATTCGACCGTATGATTTTATGTTTTATTTTATACACTAATATGCATGTGCAGTAATTAAAAAGTCCTTTAGTGTTAATTAGTCCGGCGTCTTTGTTTATTCGTTGTACATACGCGCGAGCTGTTGTTATATTGTTGTATTTTCACTAGCAATTGGCATAAGATACAGTAGTGTACAACGAATTACGAATAGACAAGGGTTGAGTGTTTGCCAATCGTCTATGCCCTCTGATCGTCACATAATGGTGTAAAAAAACTTTAACAGGTAGCGACAAAATGACGACACTTGTAATACTTTGTGTCAGTAGTCAAACAGACCTATGAATATATAATGAGGGTGCCGAATAACGGTATAAGAAAGGGGTAGCAATAAAACGCATTGTGCCTATTGTAAATCAGCTGTGAAAGACTAACAGTATTGTGGCCAACCTTTATACGGCGGCGGTAGACATTTTTATACGACGCAGTTAAAGTACTAAAGTACAAAATGTTCTTATGATAATAGATCATACTTTTGGAGAAGTGGCTGCAGAGTGAATTTATTGGCCTTTTTCCCAAGTTTCAATGTGTCTATCCAAAAAGGTTGAGTCTCGAAATGTTCTAATTTTAAAAGTAGAAAAAACAGTAGTTTTCTTTTTTCTTTAATGGTTTGTTGAGGTTTTCACATTTTAGTCAGTGACTTCAATCATATAAACACTGCTAAAACCGCGAAGAAGAATGAGTTATCGGGAATTAAAATTATTGCTCTTTTTTATGTGAAAAGAGTCAAAATCTTGTAATGTTTTATTTTTAAATTTTAAGTTTAACTACCATGTTTGAAACCTTTTGTGTTTCTGAAGTTACTTCAAAACTTTTTGGCAAATCTAAATAAAACATACCCCTAATAAAAATACTATCGTACAAACACAATTGCACAAAGGGAAACCGCCTTGTGCGATAATTTAAAAAACAAAACCTTTAGGTAGTAGGTACTGGCCCTTTAACTTTCTAACCATAAAAAAGAACATTACCTACAAAGCTCGCAATTTTCTGCACAAAAGCAGAAAGGCAGAAAAACAACAAAGGCAGAAAACAATTAAAAAACGTAGCAAATAAAGTTGTTAAAAAAAAGTTTAAAAAATCTCTCTTTAATGGTTGATCACCGAAACATTTGCACAACTGACGTCATAAAGCTGTTACGTCATACAATGGCACCTCCTTAATGGCCGTTTTATCACCGGAGCTCGTAAAGGAGTAACATTATCGGTCAATGGCGAATGACCCGAAACAAACAGATGTATTTGCTTACGGCACGGTTTTGTTTTAGTGTACATGCCGGTTTTAACACAAGGTAAGATGTTTTATATATCTTAGGATAGTTACAAAAACTTTTATTAAATACTTATTTAGGATTAATGTCTAATATTAGTTAATGTCTAAAAAATGCCTGTTTCACGTAACTGTTAATAACAGAAGCGCTTATTCGGCATTAAAACAGCTAACAAATAACAAAGACTAACTAAATTAAAAGAAACTGGAAATAATACGAGTATTATAATATTTTTTCCTACTTATTCAATATCGTGAGCACATATGCAGTCGTCAAATATGGAGGAAAATGGACTATGGCAGAGGACTGCTTTTGCAGTCCTCATAACCTAGTCTCTGACTAACCCTTCGGGGATAATAGTCGTGTTAAGTATTATGTAATATGTCGTCACACGTGCGTGTGGCTTGAGTTGGCTTATTTCTGACATTTTTTCTATTATTTTTTTATTATTTAAAAAACGTAAAGTAACTACCTTAAACATTAAATTGTCACATTGCAAAACCACTAACGTCTGTATACTAATTTGATTGCAAAAAAATAACAATTTATATTTACGTAGGTACAGATTTGCATCAGGTCGTCCTTCCACAAAATGTGCAAAATCTTCAATACCTTTTGAAATTTATCATATACCCAATAAAGATCAATATTGGTTACAGAAATTTGACAGTTTTGACTAGGCTGACATTTGTACTTTAAAGCAAAGAATGAGTGATTGTCATTTAATGGTTATATCTAGTTCGAACCGTGCCGAGCCAGTAATTAATGGGCCATTAACACTTTCACAGAGTCTGATTGATATAACAATTAACGTTGTAACGTGCGTCGATACCCAAGTTTGAATAACCATACATACATATCTATAATCATGACTATTATCCCCGAAGGGTTAGTCAGAGACTAGGTAATGAGGACCACAAAAGAAGTCCTCCACCATAGTCCACTTTTCACCAAATAGCGACTGCAAATGTGCACAGCGTGACAGGTGGTGAGCCCATCGCCGCTCTATGCTGTTGGATGTATGTGCAGTCTTTAGTCCGTTAGTCGCCTTTTACGGCACCCAAAGGAAGAAACGGGTGGGAGTATTCTTTCACCGCTACGCCACACGGTTACAAACAATATTAATGTTTAATATTATTAGGTACCTACTAGCGGCCGATCGCAGTTTCACCCGCGTGGTTCCCGTTCCCGGGGGAATATCGGGATAAAAAGTATCCTGTGTGTTAATCCAGGTTATAAACTATCTGTATGCCGAATTTCATCCAAATCCATTCAATAGTTTTTTACGGGAAAGAGTAACAAGCATCCATCCATACTTATAAACTTTCATCATCATTACAACAGCCTACAAACGTCCCACTGCTGGGCACAGGCCTCCCACGTGGACAATAGCACGTGGGGATATTGAGCTATAACCCACCACGATGGCCCAATGCGGGTTGGTGGGTTTTAACGACTGTCATCTTACGACAACAACCGGGACCAACGGCTTTACGTGCCTTCCGAAGCACGGAGGAGCTCGAGATGTTTTTAATTTGGTCACCCATCCAGCGACCTGGCATAACGAAAGATGTTTAACGGTCAAGATCGAAAGCCGAACGCTCCAGCAGTTGCGCCATCGAGCTCCTCCACTACAAACTTTCGCGTTTATAATATTAGTAGGTTAGGATTAGGCAGCGAGGCCGACCTAGGCGGGGGTGGAGGGACGATCTTGATGCTTACGCCACAGTTTACGCGAAGGATTGATTAACCAACACACGCAAAAGATCGATAATCTGGGAAGAGGGGCGGGAGGCCTTTACCCAGCAGTGGGACAGTATGGGCTAATAATTGTAATACCTATTTAATAATAATAATAATAAGGTATTTACTTAAGACGGTTTACGCATTTCGGTTTTCCATACAAACTTCAAAGTCGTAATTTTTAAAAACCAGTAGGCCAATTTTGATGAAACTTTGCATGCTAAAGTAAAATTTAAAGTCCACTATAGAAAGTTAAAAATCGCAATAACTCAGTTAAATAAACATTTTTTTTTTAATGTTTTCAACAAACTATTTAGATCCCTGTGTCAGCATGCAAAGTTTCACCAAATTTTCGTATTGGTTTTTAAAAATTTTTACTTGGAAGTGTGTATGGGAAACCGAAATGCGTAAACCATCTTAAGACCTAAATTAAATAAAGAGAATAATAAGGCATTATCATTACATAAGTATTCTTTTATTACGTTGAAATTCCAGAAGTGGGTAGAGGACTGCTTTTGCCATTGAGGTGTTTATTGTACCTCAATGGCTTTGGCTGTCCTCATTGCCTTGTCTTTGACTAACCCTTTCGGGATAATAGTTAACTATATGTTTGTATATATGTATGTAATTCCAGACATCATGACTTGAACAGTGACACTAATCTAAAAAGTTCCTTTGAACACTACCTATCTCATATCCCTAACCATCAATAACTAATGAAACACAATTGGAGTGTTTAATCAAATGTATCAGTTCGCGCCGATTATAATTGGATCAATTAATACAGACACATTACAACCAGGCATTGGTCGAAGAAGACAGACGCCGAAAAAGGCGGACACAATTATTACATTTAGTACTAATATCCGGAAAACGGCGAGTTGCAAATGTGACTTTGTTACTCGTATGAATAAGTGACACATTTGAAATTGAGGCATTATTAAATTTGTCAATGCGAAAAAGTGATAATATCTCTGTTTGCTCCGGCGCCAGAGCAATCAATTATTGTGTCATAAAATACCTATCATTATAAAACTATAACGTCTTATTTAAAAATGCCGCTATACCACTGGCTATTAATGCCGGCTAATTTATTGTACGGAACAACTTGGTGGTGATTTATACATAAAAAATGTCAACTGATTGAATTGGTCACATATTTTTGCCACTTTATTATTAATGGGAATAATTAAAATTCTTAAGTTAATCTTTGTTAATAGATTTAATATTATAAACACTATCATGCATGATTCCCAGATTGGGTACTTTGATAGAAACTAAAGCGTCTGCTTATTATAAGGGTATTTTGATTTCTTTTTTTTTATGTGACAAGTCATAGTGACTACATCCTGCCTGATGGTAAGCAGCCGATGCAGTCCAAAATAATGAGAGCGCTCTTGTAGTGTGATAATAAAATTAATATAAGTAATATTAGACAATTTATGAATCTGTATACCTCGCGGAATCTGTTTTCTGAGGCATAACTATAGTTCATTTATGTTTGAGACATGAACACGCACCGTCTGACCATGCTACCTAATATAAGCCTATAGTGGATCGTGAATAAAAAAAATTAAGCCATACGGGTCGGGTCACCTTTTCGGGCCGATCCGAACCAATTTATAATTTATCTTTATCGAATCTAGTAAAATTACATACAGACTCGTATGTTGCCGGCCCTTACAGTACCGCCGCGGTTGATTCCTTAACTACGTCAAACTGTCAAATTCCTATCGCCGGAAATTAATAAAGTATTTAGAGATTTCTTAGACTCCTAAATACAACATTTTTACTTAGCTACATACAAATTAGGTCAAATTTCTCACTCTAGTAGGCTAAAAAATCTCTAAGTACCTAGATAAATCATTAATTTCGGGCATATATCCACCGACCATAAACGACGTAAACGCCACAGGATCTGGCAAATTATTACCAAACAAAAAATACTCTTCAGGTACTTACAGACAAGTCGCAAAAAGCAAAGCGCAAAAGCGTTTATTGCCACCCGCATGCCGCCGAAAGGTCTATTCACATTAAATTATGTCACAAAGCGGGAAACGCTATTATGCTATCGTAATCCCTCCATAATAATTCGTGTAGTCCCAAAAGCGCAAGGAATCTCCAAAGAGTTTACCATCAATTAGACAGACACAGTCTTTTGTCTTACAATTTTTAAAACATTCGGAGCTGTCATTCGGAAGCGATTCATAGCGGGCGGTAGCTCTGTAGGATTATAATTGTGACACTATTATTTAGGGCTCCACGATTTTAATCCCTTTGTCGTTAGGTGGTGGCATAGAGAAATTAGGATCTTTTGTTGTTGATTTGCCGTAGACAGGGGATTATGTTTCTTTCAATTGTCGTCATTAAAGGGAAAAGAACTTGGACGGCATTTGGTCTTTTTATGATTTAAGATGAAGATAGTGTCAAATTAGTATTTAGGTTGGTTAAGTGTTAATATTACCACGTTATTAAGTAATTGTTTTGTACATAATGACGCCCGTTTCCTGGAGGTTTAGTCAGACACCACATATTTCCCTTTGCTACGATCCTGATAGATGACACACATCCACACAGCCAGTTATATAGGAAGTCATAACCAAGTGTAGGGTCGTTTTAGGTGGACGATGAATAATAATGCACGCACAATTTACGCATTTCAGTTTCCCATACAAACTTCCAAGTCGACATTTTTAAAAACCAATAAGCCAATTTTAATGAAACTTTGCATGCTAGAGTGAAATACAGGATCTTAATAGTTTGTTGAAAACTTTTTTAGAAAACATTTATTTAACTGAGTTAATGCGATTTTAAACTTTCTACAGTGGACTTTAAATCGCAATAACTCAGCTAAATAAATGTTTTCATCAAACTATTTAGATCCCTGTATTACACTTTAGCATGCAAAGTTTCATTAAAATAGGCTCTTTGGTCTTTAAAAATTTCGACTTAGAAAATTGTATGGGAAACCGAAATACGTAAACCCTATAAGGGACTTTCACTTAGAATTCATTTCATTTAGATAAGATAAGATAAAATCGGTAGAATTAGAAACCACTGAAACAAAGCGGTGCGCGTTGATTGGTTAGTCTATCTAAACTATCTCAAAAGTTAACTTAACTTAGGCATGGTCCGTACACGGATGGGTGGTATGACTTTTGCATTTTTTTATCCCCCATGTGTTGGAGCGGTTGGAAAACGAGCGGGAAAAATTACCCCATTAAAAATGTACCTTTTTTTAGACTTTTTCAATCTACATTTTTTCTGAAATGTCATATATAAAGAATAAAAAGACATGTAAAGATAATACAAATACTTTAAACGACAAATAAGTTTTATATGACAATTGAAAAATCGGCCCTTAGTGCATGTTATATATTTTTTGTTTTTTGATTTGTTATTAATTTATTTAAGGCTTAATGTGGATAATTTTTTGATGTTGTTTAAACTGTGAATTAAAAAAGTCTGTGATTTAAACACTCAACCAGTTTCATGAAAGAGGTTATATATACACATATTCGATGACTAAAGCTTTCACGTGTCATCTACATAGGTGATTTAATCTATGACTTCATATAAAATATCATCGAATATAAATTTTATGGACATGAGTATGAGCGATAAGCGTAGCACGTGAAAACCCCACTTTGTTACCTATATTTGTATGGTTATATTCTGGTTTTCCGCATTACAACTTACACCAAATTAAATTACACAAATTAATTGGTCACCAATCATTAGGTACCTAGTTTTAAAGTCAGCCATTGTATAGTTGGTATTTTTTATGGAATATAATAATAATTTAAAATAGCCCATCGCGACTTTATGCCGTCCGTCCGTCCGTCTCGCCAGCTTTTATTTGTTTATGGTGTTTTTTTATTTAGGTAAGTATAACAGTTGAACGATGTTTTTATTTTATATGATAGTGCTTAGTATGTGCATTTTTAATATATATATATAAAAAATAAATATGAGCATCTAGGTTTTTTACAATATTCTGATATCCCTATGTATAACATTTTCTTATTTAAAATCACGTAAAACTTAGAAACGTCACCTCGTACAGGCCCTGCCAGAATACCAGCGCCGTTGCGATGTGGGGCGAAGCCCCTCGCCATGAAAGAAGGCTAAATAGTTAATTAGGTTAGGTTAGGTTAGTATGTTGACCAAAACCGCACGAGCTGAGCGAGCGTAGCGAGCGTGCCGCGGCAGCAGCCGGCGAGGCGCCAGATACGACGTTTTTGTACGTACGACGTTTTTTATACTCTCTCCCCTTTCCCCACCTCGTTTTAGCCTCCCTCCTGCTAAATTTCCATATGTTTTTGTTTTGAGGTTGTTTACAAAAAAAATATTTCTCGAAAAGTACGTATCTCCGGCAGATGGGGGTTGCAGGGGGGTTATATTTCTCTCCCCCTCCCTCCTCCCCCTCTCAGCAAACCCCTATTGAGGCTACCGGTTTCTAAATTTTTACCTTTTTTTATTCTATATTTTATTTAATTGTGACAGTCAATAAATGTTTTTTCTTTCTTTCTATGCTGTTAAGGGTTGCGAGCCGTCTTCAGCCCGTTAGTCGCCTTTTACGACAACTAAGGGAAGAGATGGTGTTGGTAATATACCGCTTACAGCCGCAGAGCTGTACATACATGGAATCACGACTATTATCCCCAAAGAGACTAGGCAATAAGGACCGCAAAAGCAGTCCTCTTACCATAGTCCACTTTTCACCAAATAGCGACTGCACATGTGCTCAGTGTGACAGGTGGTGAGCCCATCGCCGCTCCATGCGGTTGATGTATGTGCAGTCTTTTCTTTTATAATGGGCTTGCTCTTGGCCTTACTCTTATCCGTAGGATTAAGAAGAGGCCGACGATGAAGCGGGCTCGTTTTTAATCCGTTAGTCGCCTTCTACGACACCCAAGGGAGGAGAGGTAGCAAGGAAGGTGGTAGTATTCTTTCACCGCTACGCGTCACGGTTACAAAAATACAAACGCTAAATAAGATAATTTGTCTAATAATTATGGCCTATGTAGAGCTGTACGATTAGATTTTTAATTGCTGACCGCGCATCCTAAAGTCGCGTCGAGAGTCGCGACTCACCACGTCTAGCCGAATCGAATCACATAGTCGCGACTAATCGCATCTCGGTTATTAGCGTCACCGAAGTGATTCACCATTCCTTAATTTCGATAACGACATAATGCATTACTAAAGTTAGTTGTTACGGCTATGATTATTTCAATTAACTCGTCTTGCTAACTTTTAAGTACCTACATTGTTTGGTTTGATTCAGATTATTTTTGCGTTCCGCTCAGATTATAGTTAATAATTTAAGTATCATTCTGTGTCGGCTTTCCTTTGGATTCGGTAGTCAAATGTAATACTTATTTAGGATATTTTAGAGGTTTTAGAGATAGAGGATTGTTTATTTGCGATTTAAATGTGTTTATGTTTATGAAATTTACAACAAGTTTACAACTTTATAACTATTTTGAGTACAACAATTGTCAGAATCAAAAACTGAGGGAGAAGTTTAATTAAGTTCAATACTTACTGATTTAATTTAATTTAATCGCAGGTGGTTTAATTTTCTCAATTATTTAAATGGTCATTTACAGATCAGTTTTAAGCGGGATTAATACTCTACATGGTCAGCATACGTAGAGCTAGCGATGTAAACAAATACCCAACTGAAAGTAGGCTAAGTTTTTATATACTAAAGAAACAAATTGTGTAAAATTGTACTAAGTATGTGAAAAATTTGATTACATTACATTTTAAAGTGCAGCGTTACATCCAATCACTCAAACAGAAGTTGATATACACAAAATCGAATAGGTATAATTTGGTAAGTATTGATAATGGTATAATATATATTTGTAGTAAATTAAAAAAGAACCTTTACCTTTAAACCGCATTACAAACGCTAAACCAGTGTTGTGGATGTCCAAAACAGTTTTTCTTATCTTTCTTTTATATTAGGAGGAGAAAAATAACACAATTAATGCTGTTTAATCTTCGTGATTAAAATAGTAAGATTTTTAACAAGTAATGTTAAATTAGGGAAACAAAAATGCATGGCTAATTTTTCTCACAAAAAAAAGAAAAATTGTAACATTAATTTGATTTGATATCGTAATTTGTGATATTTGTAACAGAAGTTATCACAAGAACTTTTTAATATAGGTTGTAATATGTATGTTAACTAGTAGGAAACAATAATCATTTTTATTAAACAACATAAAAGTAAAATACAATAATAATAAAAAAACAATTTTATAATTAATATGCAGAATTACCCATTCTTCATTAAATTATGATACGTTATAAATTAATTTTTCTAAATATTATCCAATTTGTATTACGCAGGTCAGTAAAGGTATGCATATGATAACTCTTTCCTGTCGGTTACATAGGTAGGTACCTACAGTAGACTGCGGCTTTTATTAATATACTTATTTACATAGGTAATTAGGCTTTCACAGGAAATTTAAATATTTTATTAATTTATAATAGGCTAGTTGACTAAATTTCAAAATCATATTAAAACGATACCTGTTTACCTATTATATCCTAAAAACACATAATTTTTCAAAAATCAATCATTTAAGTACAATAATTCTTTTGGGTTTTTACATTTCGATTTAAATTTACCGCAAAAACGCTTAAGACCGCCATGTTGAGTGAATGACGTCACGCCGTGCCAAATATCTGTTTCGTTCGAGCCTTGTTCTATAGAAATGACAAATTAATAAAAAGACATTTGGCACGGCGTGACGTCACGGATTTTGATTTCCGTTTAATGACATATGATTGAATGCGTATTATTGTCGATTTTTTTATTTAAAAATATTAATAATCCTATTTTTTTATAATAATATTTAAGATATTTTGTTTCTTTAAATAAATAAATAAAATAAATAAAACTTTCCTACAATCACACCAATTATCTAGCCTAAGAGAAACTTCGAAGAAACTCGTTAAATGGTTACTAGACAACGGACAAACATAATTAAAATACTTAAATACTATATATACATAGTATACTTATTATACATAGAAAACACCCAGACCAGAAACAATTTAGATAAACAACAATTTCTAAATTGACCCGACCGGGAATCGAACCCGGGACCTCAGAGATGGCTACACCACGAAAACCGGTGTACAAACCACTCGACCAAGGAGGTCGTCAAATCATAATTGATCATTAGATACGCCAATCCACCTGATTTATTCTTAGTGGACACAAGCCTATTTAACTAATGCACAATAAAATGTATCTCCTTTTAAAATCGCCTTTGTAAAAATATGGTTCATCATCATCATCAGCCTATAAACGTCCCACTGCTCGGCACAGGCCTCCCACATGGAGAACATTACATGGGGAGGTTGGGACACAACCCGCCACGCTGCCCCAATGCGAGTTGGTAGTTAAATCATCAAATTTTAATTAGTTTTTTTTTAATTATAACAATTAATCACTTAGCATTTGAGTAAATATATTTTAATCATCAAATAACAACGATCGGCATTTTATTCAGTACCTAATTAAGGGGGTGCCGCGCAATCGCAAAAACTGACATAAGTCTCTTAATGAACTTCAAAGCAAAATCAATCATATTGATATTTATAATTAGAATAATTCTACTTTGAAGTTTCAGACCTAGTAATTTAATTAGAGCTTTTTATTCTGCGACATTTGCGAAACCATCATGCGCTTGTGTTAAAAACTAAAATATACTTTTTAAAGAAGGGGGTGCCCTGCGGAATATCAATACAAATATTTTCATGTAAGAATTATTGTTTCATGCGTAAAATTAAGAAAGTTGTCGAAAAAAGGAGTCATTAGATTAATGTATTGTTTGTTATTTTTTAAAGAATTTGTTTCAAATTTCAACAAGGCCACGACCTTGTGCAATGATCAGGCTAACTTACATAAGTTCTTTTAATGTATTTAACAAAGTCAGCGCATAGTACAAGTGACTTAAAAATACGTAAATTTTCACATTTTCGTGCAGGACCCCCTTAAGAAAGAAAATTTATCGTTTAATTAATCGATTTGATACAAAACTTTATCTACGACGACAAAAAACTGTACAGCTCGATTTGATTATTATCTCACATAGCATATGTTAACTGGCAGCATGGCATTTTTTATCTGCACTGGTAAAAGGTGCGGGAAAAAAAGCATCGCAAGGGCGGGGGCGCGGTTGCCCACCCGGCTAAAAGCTTCCAAATTCAAATCGCAAAAAATACGCGATAGCTCGCGAGAGACGATATAAAGGTTGGCACGTGGTCGCTCGGTTACAGTCGTGAGACGCTCCTTGCCGTGAACGCACGTAACAGCCCGCTCTGTGTGCACTCGCTCATCGTAAAAAAGATCGATCTCAAGTTCAAAGTTTCATTATGGATATCAAGGTTTTGGACCCGACCGGCATCTACTGAAAAGTTATTCAGTGCAGTGCTATTCTGCATCAGAAAAATAATATTTTCTTCGAATTCCAATTTAACTGCTAAAATGTTTGGATTGGATCCTACCGGAGTTTATTGAAGAGTTAAGATATTTGGGAATAATTTATCTAGAAAAATTTAAAACAAGATCAAGATGTTTATCCTAGACCCGACTGGGGTGTATTGATTTCGCCGTGTCTTCATTGAAATCGTCGCCAAAATGTTTATTCTCGACCCAACTGGTGTTTACTGAAGCAACGTCGGAAGAATATCAAGTGTGTGCAAATTACTCAGTGCTCCAAAATGTTCGTGCTAGACCCGACTGGGGTTTACTGAAAAGACTGCTTTAGTGTTTAAGTGCTATTAGTTCTACTTTCAAAATGTTTGTTCTCGATCCTACTAACGTGTACTAGGTTAAGTTTTTTTTCTTTTTATTACTTTTATTTTTTTTCATTATTTAAAACGAATTTCCTAAAAATGGCTATAGTTTTAGACCCTACTGGAATTTACTAGAATTCCTTCGATGAATTTCTCAGTATAATTCCCAAAAAATATTTTTTTTAAATATCAGCTAAGATCTGTTAGTTAATTCTTTTCTCAATGTTGACTGCTGCATTTTAAATTATTCTCTCAAAATGTTCGCATCCTGCTGTTGTTCGTCAGTCCGCCACAAATTAATATCGACGAGCAGAAACGAGGTGTCTTGCAATAGGAAGAAAAGGAAACTCCCTATGCGCGTAACATTAAATAAATTGTAATTATGTAAATAGGGAACCAAAGACTGCAAGCAAGCGCCTGATGTTGATAAGTCTGTTCTCAAGACTATGAAAGTAATCAATTTAATTTATTGAAGTTACCTTAGAATAAGCATTATTTATTGACTAACACTAGCTGATTAATTAATTGATGTATTGGATTGTTGCTTTGTTGTCGCAATCGAGATGTTTGGCGCGTAAACAAATCCGACATTTTTTGTTGAATGTTATTATTTCAATTTCTTTGATGTTATAGACTGTGTGTGTACCGATGCATTTCTTGTTTTTGGCAGTGATTTTATACTCTTGTAAAATAATAAGACTGTTAGATGAATACTCTAGACGTTGTTGCCAAATAAGCATTTAAAAAAAGTAAAAATATAAATTTTGAAAAATATAATTTTATTTTTTATTACACTTCTCCCCTTCACCTATTTGTAAGATTAAATTAAAATATTAAATATGTACTACATATGGTTCCAGTAGATTACTTTGCATAATTCAACTTTTAACAACTTAATACAGCATGTTTAACAAAACAATTTTGAGATCTATCTATTACTATTTTAAGTAACATAATTAAACAATTACATTTCTTTATTATCATTAGTAAGTAATATTTTGATTTGTATTTCCGGAACTTTTTTTTAATTAAATTCTATTAACATATTTAATAGAAATATACTCAATAAATGCATTCTTGCTTTATTCGACATTAACAATAAATCTTTTTCTTAGCGGCTCTGCTCTGCTCTTGGATAGACCTTTGTCCAGCAGTAGACATAGGCTAAGAAAGATGATGAGTTAATTGATCTTTCTCAATTTTTGTAAGATTTACTATTTGCTGGCAAATTTACTGATACATGACTAATTGACGCTGCTCGTAACACCTACTGACCTGACTGGCAAAGATCTCTTTATTCCGTCAGTTAACACCTCCGTTATCAGAATAACTGCTAAAATATACTCTAGCATGTCAACACTTTAAATCATATGCATACACTATGAAAGAAAGCGTTATTTACGTACCTATACAAACACTAATAATCAAGACTTTTACCCCCGAAGGGTTTATTAGAGACTAGGCAAAGAGGACCACCGCAATAGCAGTCCTCTACCATAGTCCACTTTTTACCAAATAGCGACTGCACGTGTGCTCAGCGTGACAGGTGGTGAGCCCATCGCCGCTCTAAGCTGTTGGATATATGTGCCGTCTTTAGTCCGTTAGTCTCCTTTTACGACACCAAGGGGAAGAGAGGGGGTGGTAGTATTCTTTCACCGCTAACGCGACATGGTTGACACGTTATTTACAAACAATTAAAGAGATGAGAAATCATTACAACATTCTTTCTTACTTTTTCTAATGTTAAATTGCATCAGCTGGTACTATATGATGGTATATAATGTAAGGTCGTTCGAGTGAGAGGAACCTTCGGACCTCGATATATAGAGACACCAGCGGCCGCTCGCGGTTTCACCCGCGTGGTTCCCGTTCTCGTGGGAATATCTAATAAAAAGTATTCTATCTGTTAATCCAGGTTATAAACTATCTGTATGCCGAATAGCATCCAAATCCATTCAGTAGTTTTTACGTGAAAGAGTAACAAACATCCATCCATACTTACAAACTTTAGCGTTTATAATATTAGTAGGATAACTTAGTTACGTATATAAAATCACGAGTATTACCCCCAAAGGGTTGGAGACTAAATGAGGACCGCAGAAGTAGTCCATTGCTGTAGTCCACTTTTCATAAAATTATAACTGCACATGTGCTTAGCGTGTTCTGTGGTGAGCCCATCGCCGCTCTATGCTGTTGGATGTATGTGCAGTCTTTAGTCTGTTAGTCGCGTGAGCCGCTACACATACGGCTACTTAAATTAGTTGTCATCATCAGTCTTATAAACCTCCCACTGCTGGGCACAGGCCTCCCATGTGGACAATAGCACGTGGGGATATTGGGCTATAACCCACCACGTTGGCCCAATGCGGTTGGTGGGTTTTTAACGACTGCCATCTTACGACAACAACCTTGTAGCAAAATAATAAAAAAAACTGATAATTCATCACTTACTTATTTATTTTGGACTTAAGATTTTTTTATTTGAGGTTAAAAATTATTACCTCAGGTAAGAATTAGTAAAAGTAACTTATACATAAGACAGACAGAAGAAAATGTTTATATTACTTCTCTGTCCACTTACTAACTAAATGAAATGTTACAGTTTTCTAGAAGAGATCGCTTTAAAGCGACACAACTGCATAACTTTGTATTTTATATTTATATTTTTAGAGATAAAATAAAAGTTAATCTATCTAAATGTATTTTATTATTGTACAACCCAGAGTTAACATAGAAGCGCAATAATATTTTAATAATGGTTCCACTTTCTCATTTGCATTCAATAATTAATATTGTTAGTTAAAAACCATTGCGAAAACTATAAATCAGCTGTATAAAATGTTGTCTATTAATTAAGAAAAAATAATACCTTAAAAAAGTACAAAAGAGCCTGTCATAGTGCAGATTATAACAGTAGGTAGTCGTTTAGAATTAAGATTTAAGATAATATTAAGATTTAACATTACCCTCGGGGGACTGCTTATGACGAATCCGGATCACCCTGGCGGCATGTGAGAGGAAGTGTAGGAGTTTTAGTGGGTATGCCTCCCATTCTGTGAGTCCCACATGACCATAGATAGATAGATAAAAAAACACTTTATTCCACATACGCAACGCAGTAAAAGATTTAGGTTAAATTAAAATTTAAAAAATTTTAGCAGACAAACTACATACAGATTGATTAATAAATTCTGACGTTAGAGCGACCACCACCCTATATTAGCCTTATACTTTTCTTAAGTCAGTATTTATGGGCAGCCTATTCAATTTTATGGGCGGGACGCTTATAATTGAATAGGTTGCCCAGATCTTCCTTCACAAATGAACTTTATAGTCTTAGTTAGTCCCAGGAATTAACAAAATTGGCGGTCGTTTATATCCACATTACCCACCAACCCGCAAATATTGGGAACCCACCCGAAATATTGGACATACATGGTGACTTATTGAGGTGGGTTACCTCATACCTCTCGAAACGCTCTCAGGCAGTTGTCCTTGGTGACCACAGATCAAATTACATTACAGTGCCCTCAGGCGTCTCACAGGGTTCGCATCTTGGCCCTTTGTTTTACAATGCATATTTTTATGATATAAATTCCTGTTTTGTTAGCGCTAAGCATATCTTATATGCAGATGATAAGAAAATAAATATGAGAGTTAATTCATTGGCTGATTGTAAATTGATGCAACAAGATCTCAATAACCTAATGACTTACTATTCTAAAAACAATATTAGCATCAATTTGCCAAAATGTCAGTGTATTAGCTTCACACGAAAAAAAACAACTTTTATTTAGTTATCAATTTAACGATGATGTTATTGAGAGGGTGGATGTCGTTCGCGATTTGGGTGTTTGGCTGGACTCTAAGTTGTCGTTCTGCAACCATGTAGACAATATTGTAAAAAGATCATATCGTAGTCTGGGATTTACTATGCGTACATGTTAACCGTTCAGTTCAATCAGTTGCCTCAAAATCGTATATAACGCATATGTTCGTAGTATCTTAGAATACGCCTCCCCAATCTGGTCTTGTCTATATGCTGTTCATAAAAACAGAATAGAAAATATTCAAAAGAAACTCGTAAAGCACCTCAACTTTAAATTTAAATCAAATTCTAAAATCAAAACATCTTACGAGGATTGCTGTCGTCAATACCGGTTGCTAACGCTAGAACAAAGGCGTGCAGTGTTGGATATGGGGCTGCTGTATGATGTAGTGCGTGGCCGCCTGGACTGCCCCGAGCTTGTGGAGAGCATAAAGTGGCGAACTCCATCGCGACGAACTCGTCACACACCGCTCTTTGCTATTCCCACTCATAGCACTAATTACGCGCGTAACGCAGTGACGGCCAGAATTGCTGACAGTTACAACAAATTGTACGGAGAAATCGATCCATTCATTGGTAGTAAAATTTCGTTCCTTAATGAAGTTAAGGCAGTACTCTCACTTTGACCATACATACATACTTAATATAGCATGTATTCTGTTAATGTGTAAGTAGTCTAAAATTTATTAGCCTATTGTCTGTATTTTAATTTTAATTATTTTGTTACTTAGTGTGCACGCGTCTGCGGGTCCGCCTATCCTGGACTGTCAGGTTTCTCTAATTGATATTATTTCTTAAACCCAAACGATAAGATTTAGAATTTGTTGGGTTTGGCATTTTGTGGTGGGTTGGCCGGCTGGCGTCTGTACTTTACGGTTAAATAGTGTATGAATAGAGATTTTGATTTTTAATTTATTTATTGTTATTATTATGTATTATTTTAAAGATAATTTTAAGGAATTTGGAGTATTAACTAGTACTTTTATTAGTAGTATATTTTATTTTTATGGTTGTCATGATAATTGGTCATATTATGAATAACGATTCTGGCCTAATGAACTTAGCTATAATACTCTTATTTGTATTATAATAGATTTAAGTTGGCTGTTGTTATTCTTACTCAATAAAATAAAAATAAATAAAAAATATTCCATTGTTCATGTGGGAGGTCCTAAGTCCAGCTGTGGGAAGTTCCTAGGATGACAATGATGAATATACTGCTTTAAATGCCGTACCTACTCAGACATGTCAATTAAGTTTTAATGACAATTAAATGTCTTTCCTACTCTATTTAACACTATACATAAGAAAGTGGCAGCAAGGGACTTAATTGACATTAAAACTTAATTGACGTCTCTGAGTACGGCAGTAAGAGTTGATGCTAAGAACAGCGATAGTGATGCAAGACATCACCTACTGTATGGTGTGTGCACTATGCCCTAGTATTGCACCTTGCGGCTGGTACATGAAAAAACCTTGTTGGACTAGTGTTTATAACTACGGACGCACTTTGTACGCTTTTAAGCATATTTGAATAAATGCAGTCACCATTGCGTTTAATAATTGACATGTTATTATAACATACTTATATGAAGCGAAGGCGCGTTAAGGAATTGCCACTAATAAGATCATATACATGCTTTTAAACTTTCGCGTTTCAGTATATAAATGAGATTTAACACAAAACTACTCAGTAAAGTCTACATTATATACCTTTAATACCCGGGCTGACTGTCAACCCGTGACCACGGCCGGTGCAACTCGGTCGAAACGTTCGGGTATAAAAGTTTGCCTTTTCTAAGTAGTTTTTCGTTAAATCCCGATTAAATATAATAGTACAGGATCCGACTATACAACGACCTTCACCGAGCGGTTATGGATGAAAAGTATTTTATATCAAATTGAATGTGTTAAAAAATATATTGAGAGTTGGCTGAAAAATTTCAGTCCAGTATGATTAATTAAAAATAAAAAAATTTTTTTTTTAAATATTGCACTTGTTTCGATAATAGATAAATTACATAGCTACCAATCGAAAGTATGAAGCCTCTATAATATGCAAACGTTATGTTGACTATTTTTTTCCTGTCATAACATTGGGTAGGCAGGTGTAAACAGGCAAGTCAATATTAGTAACTTGCAACCGTCTGGTTAAATAAATAAAATTTATGTTTATATAAAGATAAGCTCATTACAAACACACACACACCAAACCAGTGCAATGTAAAAAAAAAAAATTTTTTTTATATTAAATTAATCATTAATGGTACTGGACTGAAATTTTTCAGTCAACCCACTCGCGATATATATAATTTAACATATTAAATTTGATATAAAATACTTTTCATCCATTAACCTTCTCGGTGAAGGTCGTTCTATACTCGGATAATAACATAATAACATTACATGCAAGTATAGAAGAACTGATATAAGCTTCTTCATTGCAACGATCGCACATGTTAAGCTACCAAGGATGCGGTCAGTGCCCAGGTGGGTGACCAAGATTTTTTTCTCTGTTATTTGTAAAACACATTTAGCCGATAGTCGTGCGGTAAATAGACGGATTGATGGATGAGTTTTGTTCTGTATTTTTCCAGTAGCACAAAATACGGTTCGCCATACGAGTACCTGTAATCTATTAGACTTTTGTTTAATTATTTTCCACTTTTCAATTGCACATGTGGTCAGCGTGGTAAGTAGTGATCCTTTCGCCACTCTACGACTGCACATATTTTCAGTTCTTGCTTAACAAATCCAAGATAACAAACGTAACTTTCTTTTAATTGCTTTTATTTATTAAGATGAGGCGAAGAAAACAAAGCAAACAGCTATCTCGTAAGATTTTGAGTAATTTAGTAAAAAACTGTTATTTTCTTTACATATTCACTTACATTTGAGTACATTCAACTAACTGTACATATATTAAGGTCCTTATATCAAAACTGAAAAAAATCACATTTCGATTTACTATTTTGAAATATCGTTTCACTGAATCAATCCAGTACTACACGCTCAGGAGCAGTTTACCAGATTCTCAATTCACTAGATTCGCTTCTCACCAGATTCGCAACTAGAAGTACAATTAAAAACAAAAAACTTTATTTTCAAGAAACAAGAGAAATGAAATATCGATAAAAAAAATTGGTTTTTTGGTTCCGTGAAATCTATTCTTCCATTAATCGATCTCAGATCACTGTCTCATCACAGACACGGCTCTGTAATTTTGGTGAAACGTGGATTACACAGACACTGCTTCTACAGCTTCTACAGAAGACTGCTTCTACGGTCCTGATTGCCTAGTCTCTGACTAACCCTTTAATAGTCGTGAATCTGTGTATGTGCTCTATGGGTTCACCACCCAAGCTGAGCACATGTGCAGTCGCTTTTTAATGAAAAGTGGACTAAGGTAGAGGACTGCCTTTGCTGTCGCCATTGGTTAGTCTCTGACTAACCCTTCGGGGATAATAGTCGTGATTATATGTAGGTATGTATGTAAATCACTAGAACTTAATATAAGTTATCTTTTCTTTAATATGTAAGTTATCTTTTCCCATCGATTACGCTAACGAGAACCTATAATTAATGTATTTTAGGGTTCCGTAGCCAAATGGCAAAAAATGGAACCCTTATGGATTCGTCATGTCTGTCTGTCCGTCCGTATGTCACAGCCAAATAGTTTGCGCGAGAGACACTTCCAAATTGGTAAAATGTGCCACCCCCCCCCCCCCCCCCGTAACTTCTAAAATAAGAGAATGATAAAACGTAAAAATATATATGGTGTACATTAAGTTCCACCGAACATTGGTTTGAACGAGATCTAGTAAGTAGTTTTTTTAATTGTACGTCATAAATTAATTAATAAAAAAATACACTATTATTAAAATATCGATCAAAGTTTTACTTGGCCGCTTTTTTTTATGTCAATTAGTCGTTTTACTACGCACCTCTACAGACGAATTCTCGTTTTCGTTAACGTTATCAAAAGGAGAATAGAACTCGGATCTTGCAGCGATTCGGAGAACGCACCAAGGCCCTCACAAAAGGATCTAATAAATCGATTACGCACATTAGTAATACATTGTATTATTTTATACTGGCATTTACGTTCGCGACATTACGTAAAAACCAAACTTTTTTTACATAAATCTATTATAAAACCGTTCCGTGAAAGAATACTACCATCCCCTCTCTTCCCTTGGGTGTCGTAAAAGGCAACTAACGGACTAAAGACTACACATTTATCTAACAGCATAGAGCGCAATGGGCTCACCACCTGTCACGCTGAGCACATGTGCAGTCGCTATTTGGTGAAAAATGGATTATGGCAGAGGACTGTTTCTGCGGTCTTTATTGCCTAGTCTCTAACTAACCCTTAGGGGATAATATTCGTGATTATGTGTATGTATATATTATATTCGAACATTCAGTATACGAACGTAGGTACTTAGATCAGATCGGTGACGTTCTTTAAGGTCAGGGCAAGAGTACCCTAAACCAATGAGCATGTATGAAAAGCGGAGAGTAAGTGAAGCTAAAGTTGTGTGTCTCAGGATCATACATACAAACATATAATCACGACTATTATCCCCGAAGGGTTAGTCAGAGACTAGGCGATGAGGACAGCAAAAGCAGCCCTCTACCATATTCCACTTTTCACCAAAAACGCGACTGCACATTTGCTCAGCGTGACAGGTGGTGAACCATTCGCCGCTCTACGCTGTTGGATGTATTTGCAGTCTTTAGTCTTTAGTCCATTAGTCGCATTTACGACACCCAAAGGAAGGAAGGTGGTAGTATATTTTTACCGCTACGCGACACGGTTGCTGAACTGAACTAAAAATATAAAACTTGGATATATCTCTAGGTTCTTCGAAACATAGTAAAATGTAAAATGGCGACATTGATTCGACTCGACAACAAAGTATGGTAATGACGGTTTACTTTATCAAATTCATTCGATTTCGGCTACAATTATATAGCTCCTTTGAATGACACAGCGGTGTGTGTATACCATGTATATATATATGTATATATCACGGTTCGTATGTCTGATAGTTTTTTTTTAATTTTTTTATTCCTAGCTGCTACTGGTCTTCTCCCACAGGATGGGAGGCTTATTTTCTAATATTCTCTTTCACTCCAGTTCTATCATTTATTCCTCTCGCACTTTCATTCCTATTCTCTTTTTCATTTATCATCTTTTATTCTATTACGGCTGGGTATTGCTGTTTATTGTCTTGTTTAAATTCACAATGTAATTTTCTATTTAACTATTTACTTCACCATGTGCTTTCCTATTTAGCTAGTTTTGTATTTACTATATTTATTTATATATATTCTTAATCTATTTCAGGTCTCGAGCAGGGGCAAATAAAGGTACGCTACTCCTGAAAGACATTGCATGGAAAACTTATGGACTAATTGGCTTTTTATTTGCATCTATTTCTTAATTCTAATCTTACTATATTATGCTACACATCTTCATTTTTACTCTGTTATAGTTAAATGATAGTTAGTTAGTTAGATAGTTAAATGGTAATAAGTAACCGTGACGCGTAGCGGTGAAAGAATACTACCACCCCCTCTCTTCCCTTAGATGTCGTAAAAGGCGACTAACGGACTAAAGACTGCACATATATCCAACAGCATAGAGCGGCTATGTGCTCACCACCTGACACGCTGAGCACATGTGCAGTCGCTATTTAGTGAAAGGACTATGGTAGAGTACTGCTTTTGCTGTCCTATTTGCCTAGTCTCTGACTAACCCTTCGGGGATAATAGTCGTGATTATACTTATGTACTTATGTAAAGAAAAAAATCAGGATTGTGGTAGGGCTGGATAAGTCTCAGCGGGTGCTCGGGTGATTGTCTCGGGTGAGCGGGTGCGGGTGGGGTCAGTGATGACCTACCTGGGGCTCACCCTGGACAGCCGCTGGAGCTTTGTTGAGCATTTCCGCCGATTGTCCCCGCGGCTCATTGGCGCGGCTGCTGCGTTCGGCCGTCTTCTCCCCAATCTGGGGGGGCCGAACGTGCCTTGTAGAAGGCTGTACATGAGGGCCGTGGGATCCATGGCCCTCTACGGCTGCCCTGTGTGGGAAGGGGCGATGAGGCGGAGTCCGGTCATCCAGGCCCTTTTGCGCTGACCCCAAAAGGTCATGGCGATCAGGGTGATCCGGGGATACCGGACGGTGGCGTATGAGGCGGCCTGTGCGCTCGCTGGCGCCCCCCCCCCCCCCCCGTGGGAGTTGGAGGTGGGGGTGCTAGCGGAGATGTACGAGCGCCGGGCCGCGGCGAACATACGGGGTGCCCGCTTAACTGCCGAAGAGGCGCTCAGTGTCAGGCGCGAGCTTGACGGCGCCCTCAGGGAGAGGTGGAGGGCCTCTCTGGCCAATCCACAGTGGGGAGTGCGCACTGTAAGCGCAATCCGCCCACTATTGGACCAGTGGGTGGACCGTGCACATGGTGCCCTCTCCTTCCGTCTTGTGCAGGTGCTGACCGGGCACGGATGCTTCGGTGGGTACCTGCACAAGAGGGCTAGGAGAGAGACGACGGGAGCGTGCCACGAGTGTGGGGCTGTGGAGGACACAGCGCAGCATACCCTCGAGGTTTGCGGCGCGTGGGCTGCACAGCGCCACACTCTGGTGAGCGCGATCGGGCAGGACTTGTCCCTGCCCGGGGTGGTGCAAGCCATGCTCGGGAGCGAGGTGGCTTGGCGGGCGGTGTCTTCCTTCTGTGAGACCGTGGTCTCACAGAAGGAAGCGGCGGAGAGAGTACGCGAGGACGATGTCCTTGCGGACCCGATCCGGCGTAGGCGGAGGGGGGGTCGAAGGCGACGTTATAACGTCGCCCTCCTCCCCCCCTAGGGAGGGCCGCGGCCTAGTGTAGAGGAGCACTAGGCTGCATTGCACCAGCCCTCCACCCGCTTGGGAGCAGCCTCAACCTACCAGGCTGCTCCGTGGGGGCAGGGGACCCAGGTAAAACTGGGTCCGTAGCGTGCGGCGTTTCGCAGGGGCATCGTGGTATGGTACATATGGGTTCCAGCCCTGGACAGTGCATGGGGTGTCTCACGCTCCTCTCGAGGCCTCATGCCATTACAAGAAAAGGGCTGGATAAGTCCGGGGTGTGCGTTGGGTGACCTCCTCGTGGTACACCCTGGAAACGGGCAGCCTCAACATCCTCCTACTGGATAGGAGGTTGCTTTGAGACTGGCCGGCTAACAACCTAGCACAGGCAGGAGCCCCTTCTGGGCCCTGCACCTCCGCGTGCGTGCCCACTCTGGGCCGTACACTCGCCGCTTCTTCCGAGCGGCTTTGAGAGGAGTTTTGACGGCGCCCCTTCTGGGCGTCGTTACACGGGGGGGAATTAGGGTAGGTCGGCGCCCCTTCTGGGCGCCTTTAAAACGTTTCATACGCAAGTCGTGACAGCGAGGGCTTTATGCCAACCCCCATCGTCGTCTCTGTTGTGTCGCGGGTTCTGTTCCCACCACCACAACGACCCCAGTCCTGGCATAAGCTGGGTACGTGGTGGTCTGGTCCAGGCCTGCAGTTGCTTACAAGTTTGCTACGAATTGACATGGAAAAGTCGGTAAAACCCCGCAGACACCTCCCGCCCTCTGCGGCGTATATAGGGCGTGCTTGGCGTAGGGGCTTCGACCCGGCACGTTTCCGAAGAGCTCCAGACGGGAAAGGTCTTAAAAGCCCGGGAGGCCACCCGTACAAACAGCTCAGCAAAGAGTCTAAAAGCCGAGAATTGTAACCCGTAAATTACTAAAATCGTAATGGACATGGCAAATAAGGATAATGCGATGTCATGTTCTCTGGCTGACGCCCAGCGCATGGAGGTACCCGGGCCTCCATGTGACAAATCTGTTACCGATGGTCCCCTTGGGGTAGGCAACCAGGCCCCAAGGTATGACGATGCTCCTGGAAGAAAGGAGGATGGAGAGGGAAGATCGGGGGATGAGCCCGTGGAGGATCGTGTCTCGTACGTCAGCGACTACGATGACCGTGAAGAGGTGGGCGAAGGAAATGGTGGATCGCTGAGGGGAAGGAGAAGTGGAAGTGGGTCGGAAAATGATTCGAACTTGTCGTTCGACTCGTGCAAATCGCGGCGGACCGTGCAGAACAACCTGCCGCACGCGGTGCCGGACCCAGAACCGGAGTCGGAGCCCGAGCCGGAGCCCATGAACACCACTGTTCCAAAAGGCAATAAGAGGCCCCGTGGGGACTTGAGCAGTGATGGAAGTGTGGAAAAAGGAGGTGCAAACCCCGCCAAGGTTGGTTCTGCCCAACGAGGCGGCGGTAAACGCAACGGGGGTCTCCCTCGCATGGGCCGCCCTGAAACATCCGTAGGTGTCGCTTCTGCCAAAAGGGCAGCGAGGAGTGACAGTGAGGAGGACTGGGTTATTCTGACCCAGGGTCAGCTCAGGCACACGCTTGACCATGGCGAGCCAGGTCGGGCCGATGACGGACCTCACCAGCAAAGGGGCGGTGGCGGGCGAAGGCGGAGAGCCAAGTCGCAGGAAGCTGCATGTGGAGGGGGAAGTAGCTCCCAAGAGGACTACAGGAAGAATCCTGCCGGCCAGCGAAGCACCGAGTTTGGGAGCCTTGCGGCCATGATAAAACGCAGGAGCAGGGGTGTCGAATCCCTGTTAGACAAGGGGCAGTCCAAGCAGGTCTTGCTGGAACAGGCTGACGAGGCAATTATGACCATCTATAATTCCGTCGCCTGAATGCACAGCTGGAAGTCCAGTCCAAGCAGATTACCCAAATGAAAGCGGAGATTGCGGCCCTCAGAACGGGGTATGAGGAGTCCAACAGAGCCAACAACAGCCTTAAGACTCCCCCCCCCCCCCATTGTGGTGCAGAGCCCGAGCCCGAGTGCTGAGCAACTGCTGTCGGCTGTGCAGAAAGAGATGGACAGGAGGCAGAGAGAGTCAATGGAGAGCATCCGTGTAACATGTTGGATGCCTTCAAAGCCGGAATTGACCAGAGACTGGGCCCGGAGCCTAGGCTCAGGCCGCCTCTAGCCGGGGAAAAAAGGGCCGCCGCCGCCGCCCCTGCTGCTCCCGCAGACGATGGTGCCGTTGGTCCCTCCTGGGCCCCGCACTCGGTACCTGCAACAAAAAGAAAATTAGATGAGACTCACCGGACGTACCCAGCTGCTCCGACGAAGAGGGTACCTGCTTCTTCTGCTCTGCCGGCCCCTGGAGTCCCTGCACCTGCCGCTCACAAACCGTCGCTCGACGCTGCAGCCGGTACCCCTGCGAATGAGTGGAGGGAGGTCAGAAAGAGGAAGAAGAAGAGTACCAACCAGAGAAGGAGGGAAAAGGCGGCCCAGAGAAGGAAGGAAGGGGCGGCCCGGTCTGGTGCGGCGCCTCCAAAGCTGGAGGTTCCGCGCTCCTCGGTGGTCACTATGACTCTCAACGACGACGCTCTGACCAAAGGCGTAACCTATGCCACGGTCATGAGCAAAGTCATTGGGGCCATCAACCTGGAGGACATGGGCCTGGAATCCCTGAAGATCCGCAATACGGCAGCGGGCGGTCGGAAATTGGAGATCGCCGGTACCACCAGCGGCTCTAAAGCGGACGTTCTAGCCGAGAAGATTAGGGACGTGGTGGCGATATGGTCCGCGTGGGCCGGCCGATCAAGCAGGCGGAAGTAAGCTGGTGGGGCTCCACGACGGGGTGACCCGCGAAATCATCGCGGAGGCTGTTGCCCGTAAGGGAGGTTGTCCGGCATCCGAGGTCTCGGTGGGCCCGATCCGCGATGCGGTGGGATGGGCTCCTTCGACTGCCATTGTGCGATGCTCAATCGCAGTGGCCAGGAAGCTTGCTGCGGAGGGCAGTATCCCCATTGGGTGGGCTGCAGTACAAGTGATCGCCATGGGGCCGTCCCCTACCAGGTGCTTTAAGTGCCTTGGCACAGGGCACACCAAGTTTACGTGCCCATCGAAAGCGGATCGAAGCACCCTCTGCTTCAAGTGTGGAAAGGAGGGGCACAGGGTGGAGCAGTGTGAGGCTGCAGAGCCCCACTGCTTAGTGTGTGCAGAGGGCAAGGTGCCGCACAGGCACGTCATGGGTAGCAGAGCCTGCCGCCCTCCTCCTGCTAAAAGCACCACTCCGCTGTGGAAGACGGTGGTGCAGGTGCCTCGCTTAGAGCCCATGGACGTCGCAGCAATGGGACCCGATGTCAGTGCGGCCCAATAAGATATTACAATCAAACCTCAACCACTCCGTCGCTGCGCAAAACCTGCTCGTCCAGCAGATGACGGAGTGGGGAGCTGACGTGGCGCTAGTGGCGGAGCCACACTCTGTGCCCACCGGGTCCAATTGGATCGGGGACACGGACGGGTTGGCACTAATTACTACCCCTTTCAACAGCAGTGCAACCCCTATCGCGTTAAAGGAAAGGGGCCCAGGCTACGTCGCGGTGGCTTGGGGCGACGTAGCACTGGTGGCGGTGTACTTTTCCCCGAATCGGCCGTTGCGGGATTTCAGGGCGTTTGTGTCGCAACTCCTGGGTGTGGTGAGGCGCTTGTCCCCGCTACAAGTCGTGCTAGCGGGCGACCTGAATGCGAAATCCACCACGTGGGGATGCCCCTCGTCCTCCTTAACAGGGGGAGTGTTAATACGTGCACCCGTTGGCAGGGGCAGTCGATCATCGACGTGTCTTTTGCAACCCCTGCCATCGCTTCTCAAATCACGGAGTGGAGGGTCATGGAGGAAGAGGAGTCCCTTTCCGACCTCTACGTGTGGATGGAAATCTCCGGCCTGGAGCAGGAGTCCGCACAGCCCGGTTCAGGAAGTGGGCACTCACACGCCTGAACCGTGAGGCAGCAAACGAAGCGGCCCTGCTCGAAATGTGGTTCCGGGATCCCCCAGCCTCCATGAATGTGGACCTGCAGGCTGACAAATTCCAGCGTGCCCTGGCCCGCATCTGCGACGCTTGTATGCCTAGGGTCGGTGACCGCCCACACCAGAAGGCGGTGTACTGGTGGTCTGCTGAAATCGCCGGTCTGCGCGCCGTCAGCATCTCGGCAAGGCTAGATCTCCAACATTGCAGAAGGAGACGCCACTCTGCTAACGAGGAGACCCAATTCTACGTCCTGTTCAGAGCAGCAAGGAAGAGGCTACAGGACGCCATCCTGAAGGCCAAGACGTCGGCTTGGAACGAGTTCCTGGCCGAACTAGATAGAGACCCATGGGGAAGGCCATATCGCACTGTGTGGAACAAATATCGCAATCCCGCTCCCCCCACGGAGTCATTCGAGCCAGGACTCTTGGCGAGAATAGTAGACGGCCTGTTCCCGGCCCGTGAATTTGAGGCAGTGCCCTTTGAGCCCCCGGAGCTGGACGAGTCTCGTGAGGTCGAGGATATCCCCCGCATCTCGGAGGAAGAGATGGCGTATGCCATGGACCGCCTCCGCCTAAAAAGAAAGGCGCCTGGGCCGGACGGCGTCCACGGCAAGGTGCTGAACATCGCCCTGGGTCATATGGGTGGAAGGCTGACCGGCCTCCTTGATTGCTGTCTCCGCCAGGGGAAATTTCCCAAAGCATGGAAGGAGGGCCGACTATGCCTGCTGAAAAAGGACAATCGTCCGCCGGACGTGCCATCGGCCTATAGACCGATCGTCCTGCTGGATGAGGCGGGCAAGCTCTTCGAGCGTGTGCTCGCTGCCCGCATGCGGGAACGAGCACACGCTCACGGGAACGGGTGTCCTCTGCTATGCAGACGACACCCCAGTCACCGCACGGGGCGGTGACTACTGGCGTACGGTTCGGCTCGCGTCGGTCATAGCCACTTTGACCATATCGCGAATACGCAGGTTGGGAATGGAGGTGGCTCCCCCGAAGACGGAGACGATCGTCTTCCACGGTCCTCGGGGAAGACCGTCGGGCAGCTGGAGTGTTGAGGTGGATGGCGTACTGATTGAGATAAAGTCCCGGATGAAATATCTGGGACTAATCCTCGACAGTCGCTGGACATTCGAGCCCCACTTTGCCGAGATGGCGCCTCGGGTGGTAAAGGCGGCAATGGCGCTCATGCGCGTACTCCCGAACATCGGAGGCCCAGGGCAAAGCTGCCGTAGACTATACGCCGGAGTACTGCGCAGCATGGCGCTTACTGTGCGCCGGTCTGGTCTGATGCGCTCTCCCGCAAGAACATCGCGTTCCTACGTAGGCCACAGAGGGTAGCTGCGGTGAAAGCCGCGAGAGCATACCGGACAGTGTCGTTTGCGGCAGCGACAGCCCTAGCGGGCATGATTCCGTGGGAACTCGAAGCACAGGTCTTAACCGAAGTCTTCGAGTTCCGCTCGGAGGGAAGGGCTAGCGGCGAACGCCCCACACTGGAGGAAGTCCAGGGCGCCAGGCGCATCGCGCGCGACATGGCAGTGTGGAACTGGGAGCTCCAGTTGGAGTCCCCGAGGGCTGGTGTCCGCACTGTCGAGGCCATTAGGCCGGTCCTGGTGAGGTGGCTCGACAGGCCCTTCGGGCATATGACGTACCATTTGACACAAATACTTACCGGCCACGGTTGCTTTAGTAAGTATCTGTGTCAAATTGGAAAAGAGGAGAGCACCATCTGCCACCAGTGCGGAGCTGATGAGGATACGGAGCTGCACACCCTTCAGGTGTGTAGTGCCTTTGCCTCACAGCGACGCACTATGAAGATGGAGCTCGGAGGTAGGGGGACCCTCGCGCTTCCCGACGTTGTGGCAGCAATGCAGGAGAGCGAGAGAAGCTGGAGTGCGGTGGCTCGGTTCAGCGCCGAATGTATGGGCCTCAAGGAGGAGGCGGAGCGAGCGCGCGGAGCGCGATTGACGCCGCGCCGGAAAGGAGACGGAGGCGGAGAGACGCGTATCTCCATCCACCGTAGGCTGGAGTCTGGAGCGCGGCGTGTCCGATGCTGGGTTCTGCCCCTGGCGCCGGTCGAACCTGCCAAAAAAGATGTAAATGTGAGTGTGAGTGTGTGATCGTGGATGTGTCTGTTGTTGTAAACTTGCCGTCGCTGCGGCAACGCATCTGATAAGGATGGGTTGCCGTCGCGTGTGTAAAGGCTGCACGGTCCCCCCTGAGGACTATGTAGCCCCAAGTAGTAGCCTCCTTGAGGTTAAGCCACAACGCGCCCCCACGGGGGAGCGGTGTGGCAAAAGTCGTCGCGTACGCGTTCCGCCCGGGTGATCGCACGTACCGGCCCTCGGCGCACTAACGTGCGGAGGGGCCGGCGCGGGTGATCACACGGGCGTTAAGGTAAATCCCGCGGTTTAATTCCCCAGGATAGGTCCCGTGGCCTTCACCTGTTATCGGAGTTTGGTCCTCCAGAGGTTTAGTGAGTATTCCCCTCCGTCTCACCCTTCCCAGCCGGGGCTTCTCCCTGGCAGCTGACTGGGGACAATGGCGTCCCCATACAGTCGGCGGGAGGTGGAAAGACGGACAGGCGAGCCTCATATAACCCAGGGCCTCTTCAAGGCCATGGGTATGCGTAACGCATACCTCTGGAAAAGAAAAAAAAAAAAAAGGGCTGAATAAGTCCACCTGGCTAGATACTAGCATCTTATCTAAAGTCTGTCGCCATAACAATAAAGTTAGTAGCATTGTTGTGTTCCGACAGCTTAGAGATAAGATAGCCAGTTGCTCAGTGGTTGAGGATTCCGGGTGAAGCGTTTCCACCTTCGGCCTTATCGTCACTTACCATCAGGTGGGATGCCAGCCAACCGCTTCCACGTAGTGGATAAAAAAAGCAAGAAATTCAGCATGATTTTCTTCACAGAACAGAAGAGCTGTCTCTCTTCAGTTCTTTGTTTTTCTTCATTTCTCTTTGTACTACTATTAGATATACTATCACAGAAGATGCTTTTTCATTACAAACATACATCACACTGTTAGAAGAAGATTTTTATCAAGACATACACATAATGTAATGACAGTAGATGAAGTCAAAGTGCCCAGAAGTTTTAAAGCACGGGGTTTTACTTAGTTTGAACTGCTGTCTCCCATTTTCTGTAGTTGTTATAACCTGTTTCTTTATCTTGGGGTTTTACCTAGTTTGAACTCCTCTCTCCCATTTTCTGTAGTTGTTATTACCTGTTTGTTTATCTATGTTTAATAGCGATATACTGCTCTTAGTCACGTGTCGTAATAAAGCTCTGCTATTGGCCAACTCTATTTTAGCGGAATTTGATAGTGACAGACTGGTGTTTTAGCGGGTTATGATACAAATGTCACTGTCCTAATGGCTTTTAAACGTGTTTTAGTGGGATTTGTCACGGAATCATTATAATGGATCATAGAAGGAATTCATCGTATTTTGTTTTTCTGGTAATACTTAGTTAAATTTTGACCAATATTTGTTTCAGCGGAGTGTGAAACTAGAGCCCTCATATACGTCAAATGTAATATGTCAAAGCTGCTACACTATTCCGTTGAAATTTAGCATGCGATTGTCTTTTTTTTCTTAAATAATGGCTTCGTGCGATCAGCACATTTAGCCAGTGTCAAGTTTTTAATAGTAATTATTATTTTCTTTACATTAAGTGGATGATAATGAGTGAAAATGAACGTTCCTGATTTACTTTACGTTATTGATTTTCCCCCAAACCCGTCGAGACTTAATAAAGCTGTGGGACTTTATTAAGGTCTCACACGGATTTCTTGAGAGAATTTGAAAAGTTATATTGCACTGTTTTATTTTATTTGCTAACACTCATGCAAGTTCACGAACACTTAGGTAACAGTAAATAATCCACCATTATTTCACATTATTATTCGACAAAACACAAAATATAGAAAGTAAAACAAAACTGCAGACATGACGCTTCTCTTTCCCGCCAAGATGTCCTGCGATTGTCTTTAGAGTAGTTTTTATACGTGATCAAAGCTTTGAACACCTAAAGGTCGCTTCACACATATCAGTCAAATCATAATTCCGACACAGTACCTCCACAGTGCCTAAAATATTCTTTCATACACTCTCTATGAACGCATCCCCACTTGTCAGTGTCAGTGACGACACAGTGCTCTCAGTGCGTTCATAGCGAATGTATGAAAGAATATTACGCACTGTGCCGGTACTGTTTCAGATCTGTGACTTCATTGATATGTGTAAATCGACCTCAAGAGTTGACGTTTTTAATATTTTGCGGTTTTCGGCTAGTATAAATAAATATGCGCTTAGTTTCTTGCCGGTTTTATGTGTGCAAGGTCTTTTGTAGTTCGTCGACATAACCACATGTAAAATAAGATCAAAATTCTAATCATTATTCCACCATAATATATGTAAGTTGAGCTAGTAAATAAAAACACCGTAAAGCATAAAAATCGTGTATCAACAATATGGAGATTTCAAAATATTGTTACATAGTCTAGTCATTGCGTGACGTGGCATGACGTCACTCCAGGTCTTTGACCAGGTTTGGATTAATAACCTTCATAGACTACGCAGTAAAACTACTCACTAACGCTGGGCTAGGCCATTATCCTCCAATGGCCAGTTTGGAGGATAATGGCCCAGTTTTGCCAGGTGTCATATGACACACGCAAGCATACGCACGAACACACACACAAGAATGAGCACCGACATCAATACACGCATACATACGCACGAAAACACACACACACACACACACACACACACATACACACACACACACAAGAATGATCACCGACATCAATACACGCACATACGCAAGCATACGCACAAATACACACACACACACACACACACACACACAAGAATGAGAACCGACATCAATACACGCACACACGCAAGCATAATATGCACAAACAAACAAGAATATTAACCGACATCAATACACTTACTTTATTAAATCTTATTCGTTTAAAAGAAATTAAGGGTGCGTTCTACCCATGAAACTGAAGAACTTTCCCCAAGAACCTATGTGCAAATATGACAAAAAAAATCGACCTACTGTCCGATCAGCTGACGACAATAGTATGGGAGGAAAGTTGTTCAATTTCATGGGTGCAACTCACCCTTCATTTCATTTAAACGAATAAAATTTAAGGGTGTAAATTATTTCAACATAAACGTGTCCCGTAGCGGTGAAAAAATACTACCACCCCCTCTCTTCCCTTGGGTGTCGTAAAACGCGACTAACGGACTAAAGACTGCACATACAACAGCATAGAGCGGCGATGAGCTCACCACCTGTCACGCTGAGCACATGTGCAGTCGCTATTTGGTGAAAAGTAGACTATGGCAGAGGACTGCTTTTGCGGTCCTCATTGCCTAGTCTCTGACTAACCCTTCGGGGATAATAGTCGTGATTATATGTATGTGTGTGAACATTATCATTATCATCGTATAAACTGCCCACTGCTGGGCGCAGGCCTTCCCACAAGGACGACTGCACATACCCTGTGTGCTGTGTCTGTATAAAGAAGACTCCTACAGGCTTCGATCAACAATACCAACTAGATGTCAGGTCAGCGCTAAAAATATGTCTCGGTAAATAACAGCGCACTTGAGAACTGAGCTCTTATTTTGTTTAGTTGGCTTGAAACAAGGCCAATGTATAATTCACAATGCCGCAATACTTATAATTTAATTTCTATTGTGTTTGGTTTTGCGGCAACCGAGCTATTATAAAGATTGGACCATGATCCACCACTGCCTATGGCTATTTATTTATTTATGTACGGTACACAACACAGATTATAGCCGAAACATGAACAGGATACATAGTAATATATAAACTATTTTGTTAAACTACAATCCGATAATGAGTGCACACATCATAACTTAAATATCCAAACTATAAAAAGGTGCTTCCTATCACATGAGTAAAGAAACGGTACAGAGAGAAAGCTTCTAGGAGCATACGAAAATCCTCACCTAAAGTAGTAGGGTTGCCAAAGAGAATAAAATAAAATAAACAAAGTTTTATGAGTTTTTTATTAGGTATGTAGACAAGGTAAGATATTAAGTAAGTATAAGTATTTACAAATTGATACTCTAAATATAGAACGTGGGGATGTTGAGCCATAACCCACCACTCTGGCCCAATGCGGGTTGGTGAGTTTTAACGACTGTCATCTTACGACAACAACCGGGACCAACGGCTTAACGTGCCAACCGAAGCACGGAGGAGCTCAAGATGTTTTTAATTGGTCACCCATCCACCGACCGGGCATTGCAAAAATTGCTTAGCGATCAAGATCGCAAGCCGAACGAACAGAACACTAAGTAGGTATATTATTTTATTACTGCATAAGAAATAGTATTACCAACCGGAACCATTGTACTTGTAATCCAAATGTACTTGAGTATACAAATATTTGACGAAAAAGGCGGGCCATGTAAAAAAAATACTTACACTCTGAAATTAATTTATATTGACGCGATCATTTTGAAATGAGATACTTTCTTATTGAAATACAAATATTTACAATTATTACCGCATAATTAAATCGATAAAAGTGTGAAAATGGGTGAATCCACAAAAAAAATGAGGTTGCTTTTTCGGGTTGCTTTTTCGACGCTGTCCGCTTCCTCAGACGAATTTCATCATTAAAAATATGTTTACGCTCACACCAATTATCTAGACCAAGATTCTATTGGAACTCGTTAATATTGTAAGATAACTGATAAATATACATAAACATAAAAACACACCCAGACCTGAAATCAATTTAGAAAAACAGTTTTTCTCTAAATTTACCCGACCGGGAATTGAACCCGGGACCTCATAGATTGCGCGACGCCAGACCAGGCATTCTAACCACTTGATTACGGAGTTCATCATTCCAGCCGTACGTATGCAATCGAATATTTACCTACATTGAGGAACACTTGACATACCTACTGCATTATTTCGTACGCATAATAAATTCAAGCTTGTATGCAAACTATTTTAACGACAGTCGGTGATAGATAAGGTTAAGGTAATGATGATTTGGAAACAAAACAGCAAAATATTTGTAGATTCACCCAATTAGTTATAATAATATGTAATAAAAAAACAATTAAGTAGTTACTTAAGTTAAGCAGAGTCTCCTGCGACACTGTTTTCTGATAACATAACCTAACAACAAACCTCTAACAAATTAAACGACCATATTTTGTTAGATGTTAGGTGTTAGAAAACACAAAACAGTGTCGCAGGAGACCTGTGTGTGACCGTTAACATACATACCTACATAACATAAAGGTTTGTGCAACCTACTTAAACATATCTAATTTTAAATAGGTATAATCTGGTTTCAATTTACTGACCTAGTAGACTCCTTGGGATAGGTAATTGATTTTTTTCTATTATTATTCATACAAATGGTACAGTAAACAACCATTTTACAAGTCCAGAACTAATTATATTTACACTTTCATAACTCTTTACAGTTTATTGTACTTAAAACAATTTCGTAAAAAATATATACAGAAACACAAAACAAATAAGACGCGCGCTTCGTGCATGCCCGCCGTTTGTCCACTGGCCGAGCGAGCGTAAACCGGTTTTATCCAGTGGCGGCGCGTACGCGACGCAGCGGCTAGTGGACACGCACACATGCGCCGTATGCTTGTAGTAGTTGACTCGCGACGGCGCGGTTGTATGTAGCTTTCACTCTGATGTTACAATTTAAACTAATTAATATCAATATAAAACTAAGTTACAGTAGAAGGTTTCATCAAGCATATCCCATCAACCCGCATTGGGCCAGCGTGGTGGGTTATGGCACAATATCCCCACGTGCTATTGTTCACGTGGGAGGCCTGTGCCTAACAGTGGGACGTTTATAGGCTGATGATGATGATGATGATGTTTCATCGAGACTTTTAAACAATTTTGGAATCCTGAAAGGCTAAGTTGGAAAATTTCTCTACCCGAGTTATTTGCTTTTATTAATGAGGCCATTTAGACGGCACATGTGGACCATAGGGTTAAAGAAAGATGTATTGTTTTTATTGCAAATTTGAAGTACAAAAGTTTGTGGATTGGTGGGTTTTAACGACTGTCATCTTACGACAACAACCAGGACCAAAGGATTTACTGGGCTGGGTAGTGGCACAAAATAACTAATAGTACTACCGTACAGAAGGTTCACTCTCTAACGACTTTCACGCGAAATTGAAACTTATCGTGTGACCCGAGCGTTCATATTCCGTTAAGCAACGCTGACTCGATATCGATTTGACGTCATGACGTCACAGAGCGTATTTAGCGGTTTACGCGCGCGCGCAGGGGACGACGCGCGACGTGGAGCGTGCGTCACGAGCGGCAACCATTAGTGCCATACGCCTAGGCGGCCTGCCTGGGAGGCGCGCCGGCTGAACGTACTTAAACTGCCGAGTGACACCCGGTCACACGTTCGTCGGATGACGAGTGCGGAAAACCCGAGAGCATCTAGACTAAGACCTAGAGCCTTCGGATTGAACTGACGATGTCGTAGGGGAAAGGGAATGCTTCCAACCATAAAATCATGACATGACTTCCTATCATTACTCACCGAGTTCGAAGATGCATATTGAATAGCTAAATAGGTTGGTTATCTTTGGTAATATTTGTTATTTTTTGGGTTAACAAAGCTCAAATAAACGCCACCTGAGATAGTCAACTTTTTTCAACGTTTCAATATCTTAAGGACTATCTTTGATTGGATACTATAAAATTGTAAATCTATAGACCAGATATATTTTACGAAGATTATGTTGTGAACAAAAAAGTCGTTGTTTTTTGTCTTTTCGGAATGTTATATGCAACGCCTATCCATCCATCCATAAAAAAATAAAAAAGATATTTTGATTTGATTTAATTTGATATAGAATACTATATTTACTTAGACCATTAAAAAAACAATTGCAAGTTACAAATACTATTAGTAACCCTTGGGTGGACTAAAGCCTGCACGTACATCCCACAGCATGGAGTGGCGATGGGGTCACCACCTGTCACGCTGAGCATGTGCTAAGCACATGTGTGCAGTCGCTATTTGGTGAAAAGTGGACTATGGTAGAGGACTGCTTTTGCGGTCTTCGTTGCCTAGTCTCTGACTAACCCTTCGGTTATAATAGTCGTGATTATATAATATGTATGTAATTTATTTGTTTGTCTGTATTGTAAGATTTGGTAACGACATACTTTATTAAGTTTTGTAAATGTCGTTAATTCTTTGAATGTTGCTCCATCGCTGCTCCATCACCAAGCCATTATTTAAGAAAATAAATTGAAATTTGATATGACAATCATCTCAAACAGGAGTATATTATCAATGTAATAGCCTATAATAAATGGGATTGTTCCCAATTCTACAGATTTCCATTACAGATTGCCAACTCTACAGGTTCCCAGTTTAACAGATTCCCAACACTACAGGTTCCCAGTTTAACAGATTCGCAGTTTCACTGATTCCCATTTTCACTGGTTCCCAAATTCACAGATTCCTAACATTATGGATTCCCAATTCTACAGATATCCATTACAATTACAGATTACCAATCCCACTGATTCACTATTTAACCAATTTTTAAAGGCACTAATCATCAACTTGGGATAATTAGAATATAGAAATCTGTACAATTAGAAATCTGTAGAGTCCCACTGGGCAAAGGCCTCCGTCATTAAATTAAATCAAATCTTCGCTACAATCGATGAGGATTAATAACAAAATCGCTCGTCACACCACAAGCCATGAAGTGGGTGTACGGTTTTCACTCCAACCTTTCACTTGCGAACCTACAAGAAGTTTCTGGCACGTTCTTCACGAGAAAACTCAACATTTATGACTATTTTCGTGATTAACTTAATATATTCTAGTATTAAGTAGACGTAAATGTGATAATAATTTTCTTTTTTGCCTCATACAGAGTTTCTGATTTAGATTTTATTGCTATGACTGACTTTTTACTGCATCAAGCATTCTTTTAATTATCTTCTTAAAAAACAAATGCAGTAATTATTTATTATTTAAAATTATAATATTTTAAACTTTTTAAGGTGATTTTACAGAAGAAATTTACTTTACGATGCACGATTCAATTATATCGGTTACGATAAGGAATACAATCTCTACCTTAAAAAAATTTGGCCAATATATCGTTAAAAACAAATAAATAGACGCTAAGACAGCGTTCTACTTGTCATATAGTATTAACCAATTGCAAAGTACTGAAACTGTATTCGAGAACTTTCATTCGATGTGCATTCAAAATGGGACGGTTTATAGAGGCCGCACAGTGCTTTCTTTTCGGCCAAACTCGTTCGTAGTGAAATTAATCTACTTCTCTTGGCCACTTTTCGGTTTTGTTTTTAATGTTTAATTACCTTTTGGTTGCCAATGTAAAAGGAGGGAGGGAGGAGGTTGTTTAATTTGAAAAGACAAGCGTGTCTGAAGAATGTTTTGTTAGTAAATGTAGCAAAACAACAGGATCGTAGCAATTAATGGAAAGCTGTGGTGTCTACTGTCTGCTTATCGTCCGGGAAACTGGCGCGGTGTATGAATGTATGTATGTATGTATGGAAGTTCCCGGTTGACCACTTTTCGGCGATATTCGCTTGCGCTCGATTCCGACCGCGCGTAGAGTCAACGATGTATATGTTACACTAGATAGGCCCTTCCGAACACGCACTATGTTCCACTCATCTGCGGAGTCGACTCGGCACCTTGCTTAGTGTGGCTTTGACTGTCGCGCGTGCGGAGCGGCGAAAATAATTATTTATTTCTTTTCAAAGTGTACACCAAGACGTTTACTACAATTCAGTTGTCAAGTAAGTGAAATTAATTGTTATTCGAGTCATTTATGTAGTTATGTCGTATTATCAGAATAGAAAGATATTTTTTCAATTATTGTTATTGACAATCTATTTGGGACGCCATCTTGATACTACGTTGTCTTGGACCGATCTGGAGTTGCGGCGCTGCGATGTCCGTCTGTTGATTAGACGGCATTTAAATGTTTAAGCGCTACAGCGGCTGCAGCGAACTTTAGGTCTCTCATTCCAGAATTTGAACAAATGGTTTGTCTATACTTCTAGGTCAATGCGTAGATTACAGTAGAGTGCGCTTAGATATAGTGTGCAAGCGAATATCGCCGCAAAATGGTTGACCGGGAACTTCCTCGACTATACGTACGTGTGTACTAATCATCATTATCATCGTTTAGCCTTTTCGTCTATAGAAGACGATTTATAGACACGGATATTTTTTCTTTTTTCTTTCTACTACTAATGCACAGATAAATCATACAATACTTTTTGATGATGACTGCACTAAAGTGCTCTGCTATGCTACCTTACGTGTATTCTTTTATTAGATGAGAGGTGCGTCAGGTGCCGGCGCACTTCGCGGCGACTTTCTTGCGCTAACCTACTTTTGCGGACAGTGGTGTAATGGAGTTGGCTTTAGGCATACATTTTTTGTGCAATAGTAAGATGGCTGTGCTCAAGATCTGGACGAGTGGCATGAACTCTTGTAGAATAAAATAGTGTATGTAATGTATGGGAGTTTACTTATGTAAACGAACCTTTTTTATAATTTAGCAAAGTTTAAATTGGTAATTTTAAAACTTAAAAGAGCTAATTTATTTACATTTTTCCTCATAATTAATTTATTTTATTGACTTATAATATTCAGTGATTTTTAGTTAGGGTAAGTTGCGACATTGCGTTATCGGCCACCTATTTTAGTTTTCGGCCATATATTTTATGTTAGTTTTCGGCCAACAAAACTTAAAAAAGTTTTGTTCTATTTTCTGTTTTGTGTAAATAAGTATAATTATTAGGTATATTAATTATATTTCGTAATAAAAATGTTTTTCTAATAATTCCTATTTCTATGGAAACACGGATCTTTTTATATTAAACATGGCCGAAAACTAAATATATAATCCAGGTGTCTGTCGTTTTTAAAACATATAGCTGAAAACTAGATTGATTATTCTTGGTCTTCGGCCATCATAATAATATTCGAAACGGCCGGAATCTCGATTTCACAGGTTAACTTAACATGGTCTGTGTCATTAAATCTTATCAACGTTTTTTGATTTTCGTCCACATAAAGGACAATGGCGAAATCATTGCTGAATGAATACTTTAGCGTCTATAAATTTCACTATTACAACTACGGATGAAATAAATTCGTAAGATTTTTGAAACCATAGGGAAAAACTGTCTAAGTCTCAAAATAAAAACAAGTTATTATGACACGTAAATTACTAGTTAGTGCTGTATAGGGCAATAACGACGTTTTTTTTTCTTAAATAATGACTTCGTGCGGTCTGCACATTTAGCCAGTATATTAAAGTGAATATTTTCTTTGCATAAAGTCTCAATAAAGTAGATGATAATGAGTGATAATTAATGTTTAATGGTAGATGATATTCCCCAAAGCCCTTCAGACTCAATAAAGCTGTAGGACTTTATTGAGATCTCACACGGACTTCTTGAGAGAATTTGAAAAGTGATGTTTCAATGTTGTGTTTTATTTGCCAATACTCATGCACGTTCGTAAATAATCCACCATTATTTCACATTAATATTTGACAAAACACAAATTGTAGAAAGTAAAACAAAACTGCAGACATGATGGTTCAATTTTCCGCCAAGAAGTCCTCGTTTTTATTTTTAATTTGGCAAAACGTATTTTTTTATAATTTGTTCCTTGAAGGAACAGGCTAAGGTCAAAGACCATACTGCCTAGTCATTAGTTAGTTAAAATCACATTGTTATTATTAAGCCTATATTTTCCCACTGCTGGGAAAGGATCACCCTCCCCTCTTTCCACTTTTCGCGGTCTATTGCTTGTGCTGGCCAACCCTTGAAAGGATAACACAACTATAGGTAAGTACTTGTTTTATCCAATTATGATAAACATAACCTCCAAAACTTTGAATTGGAATATTTTTAATTGTAGACTTTCTAGAGAAGTAAAACCAAGACCATGGTGTTCAGGATTACAAACTCTTTATCAACATATTTTGTTCATTTATAGACGCTTAAAAAAAGAGTTGACAGAAGTTTGTATGGAAGTTCGCACATGTCCTTTGTCTATGCCGAAAAGTAGCTTATATACGACTCAATTTTATTGTATATGCGCACTGTATTTTGCTAATTTTTAATGCACTCTTGCACTGCTTGACATTCTAAGGTAAATTGCGGAGAAAAATTAAAAAGTTATTATGCTGCTAATTTATAGATAATGTTGGGTACATTTAAACATTTTAGGAGGCATCGATTTTTAAAATGAGTGGAATAAAGATTTCTTATTATATGACATAGTGGCCGAAAACCAGAGGGGGCTGGTAAACCGGCTAATTAAGTTACCCTACTGTTGAACAAAAGAGAGAGGAGGAAGATGTATAATGCATCCGCAATCACTATTAGCGCTCCTGTACACGACGCCGCCACCGCGCCGCCGCCGCCGCGCCTCTACACTGTGTATACGTCACCGCTACCGCGCCGCCGCCGCACCGAGGCGGCGCAGTGGCGGCGTCGCGTACAGGAGCGTTTAGAGTATGTGTTTGCGTCCAACGAACGCTCGCTTCAACGCATGATCGCCAAAGATCCCACTGGGGGACAAACTCGGGAAGGACGCGCAATCTCCACATAGATGACTAGCAGGATCTACCATCTAGGTCTGCGCAGATGGAGGTTTTTATCATCGGAAACCCAAAACTCACTTTGGGTCGCAGCGCCGCCGCTTAGTTAGTTTTTTTTAAATGATACTGAGCTAACACATAGGAGGAGCTCGATGGCGCAGCGGCTAGAGCGTTCGGCTTGCGATCTTGCCCGTTAAGCAACTTTGGCAATGCCGGGCCGCCTGATGGGTGACCATTAAAAACATCTCGAGCTCCTCCGTGCTTCGGAAGGCACGTTAAGCCGTTGGTACCGGTTGTTGGCGCAGCGGCTATAGCGTTCGGCTTGCGATCTTGCCCGTTAAGCAACTTTGGCAATGCCGGGCCGCCTGATGGGTGACCATTAAAAACATCTCGAGCTCCTCCGTGCTTCGAAAGGCACGTTAAGCCGTTGGTACCGGTTGTTGTCGTAAGATGGCAGTCGTTAAAACCCACCAACCCGCATTGGGCCAGCGTGGTGGGTTATGGCCCAATATCCCCACGTGCTATTGTTTGCGTGGGAGGCCTATGCCCAGCAGTGGGACGTTTGTAGGCTGATGATGAGCTAACATAATATACAACAGGCCTGATACAGAGCAGCCACCGTTTGACGACCTCCTTGGTCAAGTGGTTTGTACACCGGTTTTCATGATGTCGCCATATCTGAGGTCCCGGGTTCGATCCCCTGTCGGTCAATTTAGAAATTATTGTTTTTCTAAATTGTCTCGGGTCTGGGTGTTTTCTATGTATAATAAGTGTGTATTTAAGTATTTTAAGTATGTTTATCCGTTGTCTAGTAACCATTTAACGAGTTTCATAATGAAGCTTCTCATGGGCTATATAGATAATTGATGTGAGTGTAGGAAAGATTATTTATTTATTTATTTGGCTCATGGACGCCCGCGACAGCGAGGTCATCATGCTAAAGCTTTAGTTCTTAAGCTATGAGCTGTGATTTCTTTAAATATGTAACCCATTACACTGGAACACAGCAATGTAAAAAATTGCTGCATGGCTGCTAAAATATGTATTGGAGTTCTCGCCATCATCCATTTAGTTAGTTGTTGTAGTTGTCATTTTCAATGCGTTATACTTGTCATGGAAAGTGCCGTACTGACAGGAAGAGCATTTTCATTCTTTCCTTTGCTGAGATCATTGCTGGATTTTCTCAGTACGAGGTCTCCCGCCCTAAATACTTACGAACCGATGGCGTCAACATTCACAAGTAGGTAGTACCTACACAATTATTTTAGCATAAACTGAATAAATGATATTCACTTCAAACTTTTCGTTTTTATTTTATTACTAATTCTATTTTTATTTTATCCGTCCGTGTCTATCTTACATATTCTTTCTACCTATATGTGTCTTTGTTAATAAATGTATTTTCTTTCCTTCTTCTTTCGTTCATATGGATCTTGAATGTTGAATCGCGCGTCTCCACAGCCGCCGCTGTCCAATGCATCTAACAAAGCCTGTTGTCTCGGTGTCGCATCGCACTCTCTCCTACCTACGTTCGACTCCATCCGTTTCTAGAACTGTCTGCGCGCGGATACTGAAATAGTACCATGATAGAAGTTATAATAATAACAATAATTACAGTAATAAGTAAGTACTCAGTACTCCTTGACACGGCACGTATTGTGAGGAGGTTCCTCACTCTGCAGCCCTAACCACCGATAGCTTGGGTCAATCCCCGCTGCCGGTGGCAACCTAGGTTAAGTTTTTTATAATATTTTATGTTGTAAACATGTTTTTATATAAAATATTGTAAAAAAAAATCTTATGATATACTTTAAATAAAGAGAACAATAATAATAATAGGGTGGATAGGCCCTAATTACCTACAGCTTTTGTCTATCCCGGCTGCCGGTGGCAACCTAGGACGGTAGTGTATGTATTCTCTGACCTAGGTTAAGTTTGTAAAATGTTCTGTATAGTAAATAAATAGTTTTTTTTTTATTAAACTCCTTGTAAAAAGTTTGTCCTAAGAATTTTGTAAATTATAGAGAACAAAAATAATAATATTAGCCTGATATTGTGGTGGTCGGCCGAACTCAGCGCCGGGCATTTTTTTTCCCTTGTAGCCTACGCCTACCTTAATTCTAAAATTACCATTAAAAGTATACGTTGCCTAAAATAACTTTGAATCTCAAACCAATAATAAAAATAAAAAAATTGGTTAGTAGATGGTTTATAGGGAAACAATATAGAAAATTAACAAAGAAGGAAGAAATGTAAAGTGGGAAATATATGAATGTACTAATTAAAATGAGTAGAGAAGAAGGTAAATAAATATAAATGCAATTATGAAAACTAAAGAAATGTAAACTTAAATAGGAAAAAGAAATATAGATAAGGAGTAAGAATAGGAAATTAAATGTAGGCTCGTAAATAAGTAAATGTTTTGATATACAAAAGGGGATGTTAAATAAAAGGGAAAGATAATGTATAGTAATAAGGAAAAGGAAATGTATTAGCATATAACAAAAGGATTGTTAAATGAAAGAGGAAGGAAATGTATAGTACCCAACTAACAAAAACTATTCTTATAATGGCCTACATTGCCAAAATTAATAGCTTTTTAATAGCCGTATTATCTCTTATAAACCAGCGTTTGGGCACAAATTATAAGGACAATAACTTTATACCTACCTTACAGTGGATTTATTGTTAGCTTTTTCTTCTTATACGTGTTTTATTATAGCCAGCAACAAAGGAGTAAAATTTATACCAGCAAAGCAAAGTATTTTATAAAGCTGTTTGCCCATGTATGATTCTGTAATATGTATTATGGATAGAGAATTACACACTTATTTTATTGCGCGAAGAATTTTATTTATTTTACATGGTAGGTAAACCATGTAAAACAAAATAATTTTGAAATTTTACTATAGATACGGTTTGTTCATAATTTAATTCTTATTTCTTTTGCAGGATAGTATTTTTTTTAAATTAGTTAAAACCGAAGTAATAGAAGTCCCAACCTATTGAAACAAGAAATTAAGAAAACGCATTAATAATAGTAATAGACTTCTTTCAGTCTCTTAAGTAGGTAATTCAGCAGCCAGCCAGCTATCAATACGCGCCTAATCGTCTAATTACGTGGTGTAATATTTAAAATAAATCGCTAAAAGTTAAGGAAATATTGATTTTTACTGCCCAATCTTTTATTTCTCTACACCAAAATTTCAATGAATTTCAAATGGACGGAACCCGTGGCTGTTTTTGTAACAGCTAGATAATTTCAACCATGATGTACCATGTTTTTGTAAAGTTATATAGAACACTTGAATGTAGTCATCTAGAGAATAACGCTCTTATAAATAATATGTAATCGAATATGGTTTGCTTTTATTCTTATAAAGACTATATGAAATGCTTTTACTCTTTTGTCATATAGACATCTTATAAAAAGCTCCTATAAATTAAAAAGCCATATAATTACTCTGTGCATTGCTTTTATAAGAATAATTGGCCCCATTAGAAACCTTTACATAGCTTTTGATTATTATGAGGCTAAAAAGCCATATAACTAGCTCTTATAAGAATAACACATTTTGAACTCTTATTGTGGCTATATTATTTGGATTTATTACCGTTTACCCAACTAAATTACAAGAATAATGGTAGTATTAGCTAAATCTTCTTATAATGTACCATTATAAGGTTCAAAGGCATATTGATTGCTATTTTAAAACCATTATTAGAGTACGGACCTTATACATTAATTTTATAAGGGTATATTGTTAGTTGGGTAATAAGAAACAATGTACTAGTATATAAGAAAAGAAATGAAAAATAAAAGAGAAAAGTTATAAAATAATAAATATTGCATAAAAGAAAAAAGACAAACGAAAGAAAATAGATTCAAAAGGAAAAAGAAACTAAAATCAAAGAAAAATAAGAAAAAATGAGCTTCTCAAGCTCTAAAGTAAAAGTTAATAAAAGAGAAGAAACAAAATGCATAAAAATAAATTAAATAAAGTACATAAATATATAGTTGGTAAGAATAGAAATGTAATAAGAGAAACAAATGTAATAAAAACAAGAAAACTATATTGTATAAAATAAATTAGAAAAAAGAAAGAGGTGTAAAAATAAATTAAAAGAAAAAAAATAAAAATTAGAGCGGATCTCTTCAAGCTCATGTTTATTACCCCCAACAGAAAAGAGAGACAAGAAACATAAAGCAAAAAAAGTCCTGCAAAAGAAGCGGGAAACAACAGCTAAAAAAAATACAAAGTAATACAGTTAGAGCTAAGTGTACAAAGTAAGTCGGTAAATACTGCAAGTAATATAAAATGTAATAAACCCGCATTTAACAATGTAAGACTACACAATATCCAGTTGTGAAGCTGACATTTAAGCTTTCATAATAATGAGCAAAACAAATCCAATTGACAATTGTGGAGCCTCATAGCCTTGGAACCGGGGAGTTAGAACCTAGTACGGATTTACGAAAGGGGGGAGATAGAAGATTAATGGGATTTCTGGTATATCTAGTGGAAACTCTAAATTTAAATTTTGCTAAAAGATCAGGACAATTAATGTTACCAGTAAATATTTAAGATAAAAATAATAAATCCAATAATAAGTTCCTTCTACATTCCAAAGATTTCATTTTAAAATAATTAAGACGATTTGCATATCCCTTTAATCTTCTTGAAAACGCTAGAAAACTGTGATGAATGATATATTAGGCGTTATTTGGACCCGTTGAATTCTAAGACTCTGTACAGAGTAATGAGGGCGCCATACAACACAGCAGTACTCAACTATGTTACGCACAAACTAATTGAATAGAAAAATTTTAGTTTCTACTTTACGGAATGATTTGGTATTTCCTTAGAGCATCTAAGCCTTAGATGCTCTAGATTCTTAGGGTATTTCCGATTATAAAACCTAAGGATTTTGATTATTAAATAATGACAATAATTTTTCTGCCTCTGTCGGCCTACTGCTGGGAAGAAGCCTCTCTCTGGTCCTGCTACCATATCGGCTAAAAAATATGAATATGGACATGGGCTTCATTTGACTTTAGAAGCCCATAATATGCCTATATAAGGACAAAATATGGGCTTCAAATGTCAAATGAAGCCCATGTCCATACTTTTTAGCCGATAGACCCGCTGAAGCCCTGTACCATGTGCAAACCACTGTCTTGATTTTGATTATTAAATAACGACTATAATTTTTTAGCCACTCTCGGCCCACTGCTACGAAAAAGGTTGTCTCAGTTTCTGCCGTTCACCTCGGTCCTGAGCTAGCCTGTCCTACGTGCAATGTCTTTATTATACATACAAACTTACGGCTATTATCCCCTAAGGGAAAATTATTATAATTGGAATAACATTAGTATATATTTTGACATACTTACTCATATTTTGTACTGTGAGCGTTATAAGTGAGATGATTTGTATTTTAATTTAATTATTTTCACTGTAATGTAATTATTTAACTGTATTTTGACATATTATGTTGTTCTTGTAAATTATATTACTCGATTATTATATTCGAGGTTGCATGTCAGTAAGACAGAATATGGCAGAACTAATCATGAGTACTTTTTGTAAAATCTACTAACACCTGTATTCGCAATAAACATTTCTGATTCTGATTCTGATTCTGATTCTTAAGGGTTAGTCAGAGATTATAGGCAATGAAGATCGCAATATCAATTCGCAGCCATAGTCCACGTTTCTCCAAACAGCAACTGCACATGTGCTCAGCGTGATAGGTGGTGAGCACAGCTTTGTTTGCATGCTGTTGGATGTATGTGCAGATTTTAGATTGGTAGTATTATTTAATGAGTCGCCACACACACAGGTCTAACTATGTCATCGACTCATTTATTTATTTATTTATCTAATTATGGTGTACACAACAGGTAACAATCACAAGTAACTACAAAACAAAACCTATATCTTATATATAATTCTAGATTGAAACCTATAAACGTGCACACACAGAATGAGTAATATTTAGCACGTAAACAAGATTAACGAATATAATGAACAAACAAAAAATTGCTTTATATAAACTTTATCATCATCATCAGCCTATAAACGTCCCACTGCTGGGCACAGGCCTCCCACGTGAACATAATAATAACATGACAACATAATATAACAATAGCACGTGGGGATATTGGGCCATAACCCACCACGTTGGCCCAGTGCGGGTTGGTGGGTTTTAACTACTGCCATCTTACGGCAACTACCGGGACCAACGCCTTAACGTGCCTTCCGAAGCACGGAGGAGCTCGAGATGTTTTTAAATTTGGTCACCCATCCAGCGACCCGGCATTGCGAAAGTTGCTTAGCGAGCAAGATCGCAAGCCGAACGCGCTAGCCGCTGCGCCATCGAGCTCCTCAACTTAAACTTAAATGTGAATAAATATAAAAGGCAATACTTAAATACTAAGAAATAACTATAAAGACAAGTAAAAAAGTAGACTACTGAAAACATACTGGGCAAGCATGAAAGTTTAGTTATGAATGAATTATCTTTTTATTATGAATATAAATGAGATGTGTTTCTCGACAAATATATCCAGCTCATCGTGTTCTACTAGCAACTCATTATATAATCGGCACATGCCGGTGGCTGTCCGATATTTGACCTAGCTTAATTAAATACCTAATCAGTTAACCGAAATCAACACACGGATATTCTGACGGTATATCCGTCTCGTATACGTCATGTATACGTCACTGTTTCATGCGATGACGCAGGTAGTGGTTAAGTATGACTACACCGAAACGGGAAAAAGACAATGTAATTACCTGAATACATCTTGATGAATCTAAAAGTAAGTAAAGCATGTGGCCTATACAATACAACCTTAATTTTTCTTTATACAAAACCAATTAAGGGCGAGTTCCACCCATGAAACTGAACAACTTTCCCCAAGAAACCTATGTGCAAAAATGACCAAAAAAAATTGATTTCCCATACTATTGTCGTCAGCTGATCGGACAGTTTTGTATGGGAGGTCGAAATTTTTTTGTCCTTTTTGCACATAGGTTTCTTGGGGAAAGTTGTTCAGTTTCATGGGTGGAACTCACCCTTAATTTCTTTTAAACGAACAAAAATCAAGTGTGTATATTAGGCAAAGGCCTCTACCATTGGAATCAAGTCATCGATACTGTTGACTACATCTCAAATGTGATTTTTGCGTAAAATGCCCATTTTGGCATTTTGTAGTAATTTTGCAGTTGTATTTATCGTTTTTATCGAAATAGGATAACAAATTTATGCTTAATATTACAAATCTCCACTCTGCCATAATCAGTTGAGTTCGGACGGCCGGCGCACCGCATTTTGTAGTAATTTTGCAGTTGTATTTATCGGTTTTATGAAAATAGGATAATTTTAAATTTATTATAAAATCTATATTCCTCATGCAGTATCAATTATTCTGGTATAAATTTTGCTCAATAATATTGTCGTAGATAGGAGAAATTGACAGTTAACTTAAAGCGGTTTTCGAAGTTTTTTGGTTTAGAATAAGATTTATTTTCTATGTAAAATCAATGATATCTAAAAATTCCGAGGCCGCTACGCACTATTTGACTATATAAGAGATAACATTTAAAAAAAAAATTTCATTTGTATAGAACAGTAGTTCAATCGATGAGCTCAAAAAAATGCCTTCGCGCATGTTATGAAATTTTTGTTCTGCAATTTTCGGTTTAATTAAAAAATTAAGCAAAATTTACAAAAAACAAGGCCGCTACGAACTATTCCAATAGCTATACTACACTATTCAATAAGTCAAAACTATAATGTATTTTTGTTTCTGAGATCAAGAACGCCAAAATTGGCCATTTTACGCAAAAATCACAGTCGAAATGTAATAGGGCCCTTAATCAACACGCATGCTAACCGGGTTGGTGATCACAAACCCGAACTATCAAAAAATCGGAAACACTTTGCCTGCCCAGGGAATTGAACACGGTTTCTCTGTATATCGAGCCGAGTGTTTGGTCACTCGTACCAAGGCGATTATATAAAATAATAAATTACCCGGCGAACTTCGTATCACCTACATAATATTTGTGAAAAATATGGTCAAAACTCAGCGATATATACGTTACAATAGGTATATATAATAAATAGGTCAATCTCAGGAAGCTCGAGTGGGATTCGAGCCCACGACCTTTGGATTGCCGGTCCACTGCTCTAACCGCTTGTAGCGGGGTCTCGGTAGCTCAGCGGTTAGAGCAGTGGACCGGCAATCCAAAGGTCGTGGGTTCGAATCCCACTCGAGCTTCCTGAGGCTGGTTGATTTTTTTCTAGTAAACATTTTATCCGTTATCTATATAGCATTGTGAATGCAAAATTTCAATAATAAAGATAAATAGGTCAATATCAAAACTAATACAAAATTTTCATATACATAAAGAGGGTTTACGCATATCGGTTTGCCATATACAAACTTCCAAGTCGAAACTTTTAAAACCAATGAGCCAATTTTAATGAAACTTTGCATGCTAAAGCAAAATACAGGGATCTAAATAGTTTGTTGAAAACATTTTTAAAAAAGGTTTATTTAGCTGGGTTGTTGCGATTTAAAGTCAACTATAGAAAGTTTAAAATCGCATTAACACAGTTATTTAAACGTTTTTTAAAAATGTTTTTTAATAAACTATTTAGATTTCTGTATGTTACTTTAGCATGCAAAGTTTCATTTATTTTAAAAATATCGACTAGGAAGTTTGTATGGGAAATCCTCTTAAATGCAACACTGTTATCATAATTGTTAGATTTTTAAACATTAGATAAATAGACAAAACACATCAAGTGTTTTACAGCCTAGGCGCGTTTTGTATTGGAATATTAAATTGTCGTTTTTTGTGTTTTCCGTCACTTAATTTATGTTCCTCAACATTTAAACCTGCTCTGAGCTTTCACACTATATTTCAAAATCGAAATTAGCCAAATCGGTCCAGCCATACTAGAGATTTAGCGAGACAAACGAACAGCAATTAATTTTTATGTATATAGATAAGAAGAAAGATTTTTTCCTTTTTTGACAAACGTACATTAAGTACCTATTTTATTTACAAAAATATTTGGTCCTTGAGAATCAGAGTACCTATCTTTACCAATGACATTTTATTTATAGACTAGTTAAACGTGAGCAAATTGCATTTTAAAAAGGCCAAATTGTTTCTACGACGTAATGTACGTCAAAATGGAAAATCATATCATTAGCCTATTGTTAAAAAGAGATGAACATATATTTTGACTTTTGGTAGTTGACCAATGAGCTCGTAGAATTTATACGCTAACTCGGCCGCCATTGTTTTTTCTCTTTCACTCTTACAGAAAACATAATACACGCATCTCACTCATGCATATCGCATTGGCAATATGGCAAAATTGTCATCACTAAACATTGAGGTAAATAAATTAGAGAAGACGTCCCATACATTAAATGTGCACAGCTACAATGATACTTGTACCGTGGTGCGGGGCATGCATGTTACATCGATAATTTAGTATGTATTTCCAGGTGAAAAATGATTATTTTGGTTTTATTTTTATTCCCTTAGTTGTTTAAACAGTACCTTAGCACAAATAAAGGCATATTTTAATAAAATAGAACACAGAATACATACGTATTGTTGCGTCTAGCGCCTGCCACAGACTACTACAGTTGGAGCGAGCTGGCTCTAACACATGTTACGAACAATCTAGTTGAGACGTCTTCTCTAGTACGTAGTACATTATAACTCAATGTAACTAAATGAAATACTTAAAATTAATATTTACAATACCTATACTCTTGTCTCTACGGTTGCAGTATAATTTTTGCAATTTCTGGATACATAAGAAGGCATTTTATAAAATAAACAAAACAAAAGCTTATAAAGGTAACGATCGTGTTGACGTGACACTGACTGACGTGTGACTGAATGAATTCCAGGCAATTAACTTAATTTGTCCTTGCCGCTACGCAGGCAACGTATCTAAACATAAAATATCATTGGTCTTTACCTAAAAAGTCAGAGATTTGATTAAGAATTAATGTAAAAAATTTGTTTGAAAATAATGTATAAAAAAAAATTAAACAAGCAACTATTAACCCAACGTCCAACGATAAAGCTATTATAAATCGCTGCAGCCATTTTGATTTGTATTCCCAACACATATCAATGCAAATCATCCGCCTACTGACAAAGACTAACCGTGACCTAGACATTGGCTACTTGGTCAGAAGGACCGTGTTAAGGCTGAGATTGTTTGATCGTTTAACTATTCACTACTTCACACTGTACGGGTTGAAATCCCCATCGTGAACTTTGAAACTCTTTTCAGATGAAGACAGAGAGAGAATGGAAAAAGGTTGTATTTAACTATAAAGTAGTTATTAACCTTTGAACTGATCTGTGCCTAATAAATAGAATTTCTATTCTGTCTCAGTGTTTTGTATTGCAAGTGTTAAAGGTTAAATGTAGGGGAAAAATACAAGAGAATTAGCATAGTTTAAACTTAAAAGAAATCCATTTACAACTAAACGAAGATAGAAATTATACTTACATATAAGATTTGCCACAGTTCTTATAATATAATTGTAAAAAAAACCTTTGTTACAATTTGGAAAATGTTGAAAAAAATTTCATGAGCACGATTCGAACCTGCACCTTCCTGAAATTCCGGGTAAAACCACATGTAAAATTGAATTATTTTTATATATTTATTTAAACATTTTAATTATAGTAATTTTTTCTCCCATAATAACCCAACAACAACATATAAATAACTAAATACTAGTTGGACTTACCATCTCCGTATGTGTAGTTGACCATGTGGGAAGGCCTGTGCCCAGCAGTGGGACGTTTATACGCTGATGGTGATGACTAGATACCGGATTATATGCAATATAAAAAGCTTGTTATATGCATGCAAATATGCTTGAAAACTGCTTTGAAATATGCACGAAAATTGGCAGAATATGCTAAATTAAATGATAAATTTTAGAAACCCATAAAAAGAAGAAAAGTAAGTTTTAATTTTTATTTCAAAATCAGCATACAATTAGCAAATTATCCTTTAATTGGCGATAATAGGTAGAGTAACTTTACATGACATTAAAATTATTTAATATAGTTTGTAAACGTAAACAATTGAGTATTGTTTACGTTTACAAACTCATCATCATGTAAGAATCATGTAAAATCTTGTTTACTTAGGAAAGGTTATTACACAGTCAAGGAATATTTAGAAGACAAAACAGCCTATTTATAATAATATATTGACATTATTTTTTTCTTAATCCATTATCTTTATAACTGATTGTATAATTTGGTAACGACATCTTGTTTTGTAAATGTCGTTACTTCTATATTATTTTAAAGCTATGGAGTTTCTTGTGCCCGTTCTTCTCCACAGCTAAAAGACTTCCTGAATGGGTTTTGCCCATCCATACAAATAAATTTAGACGATTCAAAATATTATAAGTTTATTGATTTAAAAAAAAAAATTAAGTTTGAGTTTGTTCCAAATGTTTAGTGCACTATATCTGTGCTTCAGTGGTTAGATTGTGTCTTCAGTCATTTAGAATATTTTTGTAAGTGGAAAAGGATCGCTCCACATCCATTGAGGTAACTGGGCAGAATTTGAACTTGGGTGCTACGTAAGCACTATTAAATTTGGCCGGATTCGCGATATTATCACTTTTATCGTATTTCGGAACGCAGGGTGAGTGCACTGCACTCGGAAAAATATTGTAACATGTATCGATTATATGCATCATAACTAGATCTAAGGTAAAATATGCTAGTAGCGCTGAGAATGGCTTTAATATGCAAATGCATAATATGCAAATGCATATAATCCGGTCTCTAGATGACGGTGATGATTAATTAATTCTCAAAATAAATAAAATGTTGATTCCGGTTCCCTCCCACCCCCCCCCCCCCCTTCTAACAATTCCTATTCCTTCCTTAATCCTATTCCTTTCTTAATGGTCGGCAACGCATCTGCGAATCCTCTGGTTTTGCGGGTGTCCATGGGCGGCGGTGATTGCTTTCCATCAGATGACCCGCCTGCTCGTTTGCCTCCTTCTTATATAAAAAAAATTGCTATGAGCCGAGCAGGAGTCAAACGTGATATTCCCTGAATTCGGAATCGATGCCGAGAAAACGGGAAATCTGGTCAACGTCCAACGGTGACGAAATAACCTGATGATGATGATAATTGACGGTACATGTTACTAAATGGTATGAGGTTGAGTATGTTTAAATTACCATATACTAAAACATGAGGAAGGATAGGACTAAAGACAATGAGCTAAGAACTTATTGGTCATACATAGTAATTTATTATACGGTGACTTCGGTTAGTTCCCTTTTAACGAAACTTTGACGTAAGACAATTTCAATTGTAGTAGAATTGAAATTCTACTCTATTATATAGTTAAGGTATATTGAACCTAATAAAAATACTAGCATTGTTGACACACATTGTTTTCTGAGGTTTAAGCGAGCACTACACATTGAAATAAAACACTTTTTACGGATTAACTCGCGTTTAATTTACTACATTACATAGTTTTTTATATTATTGTGACCACGGACCCTGTAAAGGGTTCGAAACGTCAGGATAATATAAAAAACTATATACATAATGTAGTAAATTGAACACATTGTTTTAACAGCGAGGGCTGGACTCTTTAACTAAATCATATAATATAACACTAGCGGCCCGCAAGCGACTTCGTTTGCATAAACACCCCGTATCCCAGGAAGAATTAATAAAAAAAAATATTTTCATACAAACATTGTCTTTAAAACCACAACAAAAAAGAATTAGCCGAATAGATGCAGCCGTTCAGAAGTGATGCGCAAACAAACAATTCGTGGCAATTATTTTTTATTTAAATAGATAGATTGTCAACAAATATAAAAAAGTTATAAAAAACTACGTAAACATTATGAAAGTAATCGTTGAAATCTTTTGTATGAATCGCCTTTTTGCAATCATAAGGTTAAAATACAGTAGCAAACACTTCAATTAAAAATGTATTTAAAGACATGCATTTCGAAATGTCATTGTAACCGATATGAGTTTATGTCATCGCTGCCTTAATTACACAAAAAAAATATGTCAAACACTTAATTAAACGATATGATTTCGTTCTTATTGTAATTCAGACAAGTGTCATTTTTCCTCTGCGATTGTTAAGTTTGATGTGACGTTCTCTTAATTTATAAGTAACTTAACCTTTATTGTAACGCACGATTGCAATGTGGACAACACGAAAGTATAATGACATATTATGCGAAGCTTGGAGATTTGCAGTGCAAAAATATGCCAATACAATACAATACAATCTACAGAAATGGAGACCTCGATGCAAAATTGTCAATAAACCGAATTGATTTGCCAAAAATGAATTGAAATTCGTGCGTTTTACATTCGACTTTTAATAACTTATCTTAAACAGGGTGTTTCTTGTAAGGCGTCAAGCTGATGAGTGGTGCTATAATAATTATAATAATTTTCTTTATTATTCCTTTACAAACAATAAAAATTTATATAAAGATCTTATTTTACGAAGTAGGTAACCTAAAATTGTGAAGGACTGGTGATTGAAACGGGTCCAAACGGAAACCTATACCACAGGTCATATGACGTAGGTGATATAAGGAACTACCATACCTATCTATTGAACCACCATGTATGTTCAGCAATTTTTGGTAGTTTTCGAGCTATAATTTTTTTTCTTTTCTAAGTATTTTATGACGAAAGTCTTTATTTTTTTTTAAATAAGAACTTAACTATCTGGTTTGCTTAAATATTTTTGTGCACTTTTTTCTTTAACTATATAAGTAATCATCTTCCTAATATCAATACAAGTTACAAAAAAATAATTTAAACTGATGTCGTAATAAAATACTTAGAAAAGAAAAAAATATAGCTCGAGAACTACCAAAAATCGTTGAACATACATGGGGGTTCAATAGATAGGTACGGTAGTCCCCTATCACCACGCATCGGCTTGACACTTTACAAGAAACACCCTGTATAGAGTACATATACTCACGAGTATTATCCCCGAAGGGTTAGTCAGAGACAAGCAAAAGCAGTCCATTGCAACAGTCCACGTTTCACCGAATGGCAGCTGCACGTCATGTGCTCAGCATGGTATGTGGTGAGCCCATCGCCGCTATAAGCTTTTGGATGTATGAATGTCCAACTAACCTAAACGTCCAATTAATACGTCTAATTAACAAATCGTCTTTGTAGCAAAACGTCTAACTATTGAAACATCTATGTAGCAAAACGTCCTAGCAAATTGTCTAATTTTCATAACGCCTGGACACTTGGGTATGACACTTTGGTAACAGCATGCAGTATTTAGTCCGTGAGTCGCGTTTTACGACACCCAAGAAGAGAAGGGCTGGTTGAGCCGCCATCACACAGATCGTACAACTTATCAAGTAATAGTTAATGGACCGGCGAAGCAGTCCACTGCCATAGTCCACTTTTCACCACATTTTTTTAAAAAACGTTCGTAAAATTAAGGTTAATCTACTAAACATTATAATGATAAAAAATAGACTTTTGTTATAAAATATAACATTTAAACTTCTCTCACTTTGAGGTAGGCCAGCCGTGATTGAAGCGTTGATTTTATTTGATTTGATCACCCATCCGGGAAAATTGCACAGCGCAAGTTGCTTAACTTTAACTATTATGGAATTATTTCAATAATAAATATTGGGGAACTGAACGCGCTACTTTTGACAACGATCTCCTGCATGTATTCACGATGGCATTGCTTTATTCCGTTCCTGTTCGCCATCAGAAGATTTCAAGTTATAATTTAATTTAAAAATGTCAAAGTTTTTAAGTCTGACCTCAATCTTGATAGCTGTGAAGCCGCCAAAAAAAGTCATATCATGTTTACTTGAAACACAAATAACTTTATAACTGATATACTTACGTATCTACTCAGCTCAGCGACCCGAAATGAGCAAAACGTCCCCCCTTGTAACACTTACATATGCATCAAATGAAAGTACTTGAAAAGTGAAGCATTCTATTGTATGATAGCAAATCTGTCAGGCATTGGAGAAAAAAATATTGAGAAGAAGAAAAAAAAAATGATAATATAAAATTGAAGTCAAGATTTTTTCTTGAATTTAACTATACACCCTCATTTTTCATTTTTTTTTCTCTTTTTTGTGTTTTTTTCATTAATTCATTCGCTCGTTCATATTTGCTGTCCTTACAACAAAATACACTATTTATTTTGAAACTTACCATGTTACAAGGGGTGGGACGGGCTTCATACAAAAAGCATATTCTTCTTTTATAAATCTTTTTATAAATCAACGGCGGCCCGCCTTCGTCGATGCTTATACTTAGAAACTCCGTCATACTTCAGCTATTTTGTACAAAATATATATAGGTTACCGGTAAGCTGTATAATTCAGGTATTCTATACAATACCTAGGCAATGTATAGATTACCTGGGTGGGGCGCATGTATGAAATATTAAGCATATTATTGTCCAATGTCCATTACATACTTTACCTAGGTAATGTATAAAGTTCCTAGGGATTGTATAGCGTACCTGCTGGTCCACCGGCAATGTATAGAATAAATAGCTTTTTGTCTTTATTTATCAATGTTAATCAGCCTACCTATAAAATTACAAAATGATAAGTTAAAAACAACTTTAATAAAATGAACAATTAGGGTGCTCCTTAAAAATAATCTTTATAAAAAGGGTAGACATTTTTTTTCAGGAGAATAAAAGAATTACTGCACTCAAAAAGATTTAATTTATCTTAAGTTACTAGGTCTTGAGCAAGAAAATATTAAACATTTAAGACAATAAAAACTTTTTAGTCTTAATAAACTTTTAAATAATCAATAAATTATTCTTTTAGATACTCTTCAAAAAAGCACCTGAGTAGTATCTTTCTGTTACTACAGTAAAATTACTTTAAAAATAAAGTGCAACTAAAAATTATTTTGTATATAAGTAACACAATGTAATTTTCTTTCAAGTAGGTACTTAGGTACGTAACCAGTATAAAAAACTTAAGGAACAAAACAATGTCTTAAAAATAATAAGTAGGGTCTACTGCCTTTTCACACATTACCGGATGCGCATTCGGTATTGTTTAGAATACCTAGGCAAAGTATAAAATAAATATATTTCACACATTACCTACACGTTTTAGGTATTCTATACATTGCCTAGGTATTGTATAGAATACCGGATTATACAGATTGCCGGTAACATAATACATACATACAAATAATCACGACTATTATCCCCGAAGGGTTAGGCAGAGAGTAGGCAATGAGGACAGCAAAAGCAGTCCTCTGCCGTAGTCCACTTTTTTTTCTCTTAAATATTGGCTTCGTGCGATCAGCACATTTAGCCAGAGTCAAATTTTTAATAGTAATTATTATTTTCTTACATTAAGTGGATGATAAGAAGTGATAATGAACGTTTAATGGTAAATGATTTACTCCCAAATCCCTCGAGACTCAATAAAGCTATGGGACTATATGAGGTGTCACACGGACTTCTTGAGAGAATTTGAAAAGTGATGTTGCACTGTTTTATTTTATTTGCTAACACTCATGCACGTTCACGAACACTTAACATTAAATAATCCACCATTATGTTACATTAATATTCGACAAAACACAAATTATAGAAAATAAAACAAAACTTCAGACATGACGCTTCACTTTCCCGCCAAGAAGTCCCGTAGTCCACTTGTCACCAAATAGCGACTGCAAATGTGCTCAGCGTGACAGGTGGTGAGCGCATCGCCGCTCTATGCTGTTGGTATGTGCAGTCTTTAGTCTGTTACTCGCCTTTTACGACACCCAAGAGAAGAGAAGAGGTGGTTGTATTATTTTAATGAGCCGCTACGTGACACTACACTACAAAATATCTACAAAATATATAAAAAACCATCGTCCTTTATCGATCTATCTATCAGTAAAAATCGCGTCAAAATCCAGTGAGTGGTTAGGAAGAAGAAAACGGAGCCAGCCGATATAGGAAAACGGCGACTTTACTTCATAATATGTAGATATATAGTCCTTGTATTCACCGTCTTACAGTGTATCCTTATAATAAGAAAAACTTGTTAGCCAAACTTCTTCAGTGCCAACTCTATACCGAAATGTTTGAGCATGTTAATGAAATTTTTATTATTTTGAAAGTGTAGAGCACTCGTCAAGGGTCCGTGAACATGTAAGCAAATGAAATAAACAGTGCAGCGTGAATTTACAAACTCAAAACTCAAACTCAAAATATTTATTCGATGTAGCACAATTAGGCTTAAACTTTTCAAATACTCTCAAGTGTTATAACTTAATAAAATCCCACATCTTCAATGATACTCAAGTGGTTTGAGGGAATATCAATAAACCTACACATTACCACTAATTATAAATAATAAATAAATAATAAAATAAATCTTTCCTACAATCACACCAATTATCTAGCCCAAGAGAAGCTTCGAAGAAACTCGTTAAATGGTTACTAGACAACGGATAAACATACTTAAAATACTTAAATACATACTTATTATACATAGAAAACACCCAGACCCGAGACAATTTAGAAAACAATAATTTTTAAATTGACCCGACCGGGGTTCGAACCCGGGACCTCAGAGATGGCGACACCATGAAAACCGGTGTACAAACCACTCGACCAAGGAGGTCGTCAAAATTATAATAAACTATTTTAAAGAAAATATTCTCCATTCCTTACTTGCTAAATATGCAAACCACGCCAAGCCATAGATACAAAAGAAACCTTTATAAAATATAATAATTAGCTTTAAGTTAATACTTCACGACCGTGTAGCGTAGCGGTGAAATAATACTACCACCCCCTCTCTTCCCTTGGGTGTCGTAAAAGGCGACTAACGGACTAAAGACTGCACATACATTCAACAGCATAGAGCGGCGATGAGCTCACCACCTGTCACACTGAGCACATGTGCAGTCACTATTTGGTGAAACGTGGACTATGGCAGAAGACTGCTTTTGCGGTCCTCATTGCTTAGTCTCTGACAACCTTTCGGGGATAATAATTGTGATTATGTATGTTTGTTATTACTTATATTACCATGGCAACGTGCTATAACTAAGCTTCCGTTTTACCTTTTTATTGATTTTCCATATGTTATTTACACAGACCAGTGGTCTGTGGTTTTTTACTTCTGTCTCCAACCATAAAGTTACTATACCTAGCGGAAAGGTATAGTAACTTTATGGTCTCCAACAGATGGGCTTTTTCAAAACAGTTTTATAATTTTATTGTGATAAATTGTCACACTGGTCAAATGTAAAGCTGCATCAAAAAGAAAAAACTGCTATACAAAACACTAGTTACCATGGCAACTACATACTAACAAGATATTTAGTCTACTCACTTTGCGAAATTAAAATCGCTCAGTATAACTTTAGATTTATATTTATATTCTCACGAAGAGTTCTCAATTATCTTAAGAGTGAAACAGTGAGACAAAGTTAAAATAACAAAATACTTAACGTAAGACTGTCTACAAAACTAATCTTCCTTAACAAACTTTACACGACAAGAGATTATTTCGTATACGGTATAAAACAGCGGTATAACGCAGAAAAACATTCGCCAGTTTTCTTTAACCCTATCATTGACCTGTCGTTCGGAAAACTCATTTGCGTTGCTGTCCACTGGTCAATAGATGGCGTTACCGGAGCCCGCTTCTATCTTATAAACGAGCGCGCGCGCTTCGTCGCGCATTGCCCCAACCGGCACACGCGCGAACAGACCAGTGTTGAACCAATCCACCATCGCGACTCGGTGATATACGAACTCTTGTGTTAGATTGTGATTTCGAAAAAAAAATAAAAACCATGGATATTCTCTCGTTGGACCCCACTGGACTTTATTAAACGCACGTGTTACCAAAATGGACATATACACTCTGGACCCGACCGGCCAATACTAAAATGGCTATCAGCTTGGATCCCACTGGTCTGTATTAAAAACGTATTTAAAAAAAACAATGTCAATCAAAGTACTCGATCCTACCGGCCAGTACTGACTCGATTAACATCATGGTCGGACTCGATCCCACAGAAATCTATTAACCTATCCTATGTCCGATGAGACAGGATGTGTTGTGGAAGGCGCAGGATACTGACGGGCGCACATCCAGAAGAAACGTCTTCGTGTAGAAAGAGGAGGTTTAGCGCGGCGGAGGCGACTTGACTCATCAATAACAAACTCATCGCGACTGTAAATACTATGAATAACACCGAGGGGGACATGCCCGCAAGGTCATTGGATGGAAATCAGCTGACTCGAGCCGCGCGCTTCCGGAAACGTACATCTATAAGAACACTGAAAATGCCCAGCAAAAAACACGTAGCCGGGACGCAGCTAAATGTTCGATATTAGAACGTGAGTATTATTTTATTTATGTTTAACGACATTCAATTGTTTCTGTTATTCAAATAAGAAATAAAGATTACTAATGTCAGCAATTTTAAATTTAGAATTAGCTTCTTTTTTGTTATTTTTTACTTTTAAATACACATTTTAATCTTTATTTCTTAAGGTTTTGTATAATACTAGGTGGCTAGAAACTTTTTTGACGTTTCGCCGTGTCGACAAAGAGCGAACGGACAGCTGTCGCCGTGGCGATGGCGGCACGCGTCTTGCACTGTGCATATTAAAAGTTCGTTGCACAGCCGTAATCCTTCCTATTGCCCAGCGCCATATTAGGCTGCCAAAATTACGAACCGCGTGGAACATTTGATATTTAAAAAAAAACAAAAAGATATTTTCTTAAACCAATAAAATAGCTGCGTTTTCTAGTGTAGCGATGAGTCAAAGATATTCGATTTTCCGCCGGAATTTCGGCCAGTATCGCAATTTTTATGGCACCGACCGCGAGTTCGTTGACCGGACATATTTTATTTCATCGCGCGCTTCCACGTACACACACAAAGGCAGCGCTCTCACACAGCCTTACCGCACGCACACCGCCACAAGAAATCTTCGCGTGCTGTGTACTGTTTCGCGTAAACACTTGTATACACGTCTGTTGTATTTCGTATGTAATCATTTTTGTATAATTAATTATCATAATTGTACCATGTCATTTTGCAGTGTAGTAGCGAGTTTTAAATAGCAAGGTTAATATTTAAAAAAAAACCCATTTCGGTTCGACACTCGACCTATTTGGTACGAGGTTTACATACTTACTCATGTTTTTATTTTAAAAGAAGAAAATATATATTTTAAAATTGGAACTGCCGCGTTAGCTAGGTGCTTTATAATCAGCACGCTCGTTCGTATGTCGGAGATTAAAGGCGCGTAATGTGTCTGTGTTTGCCGAATTATTCCAGTTCAACAACCGGGGGAACGGTCGATCGGGAGTTCAAAATAGACGCGAACACGACACAACGCTCCTCGGCGACATCCAACAATATTCGTGGTTACGTGTTTAGGTTTTGGGGGGAAACTTTTGGGAGTTGGTGGCCATTGCACTATGTACGATAACCTTTTTTATGATAAATATTTCACTTTGGCAACAATTATGTAGTTGTAGCAAAATAGGTAGGTGGTAATTTAGCCCTTGACGCCGTAGTACAATCTTTTATAAACTTAAATCCAGTTGTTAAATACTTATATTCAGTTAAGTTCTTCAATGACATAAACGCTACTAAATAATTAATTAATTTAAAACGTCTAAAGTCTAAGCTTATAAATAATGTATTTTAAAAAATCAACAGTCATCATCAGCCTACATACGTCGTACAGTCACAGGCTTTCCCACATGGAAAACATGGGAGATTGGGCTATAACCCACCACGCTGGCCCATTCCGGGTTGGTAGGTTGATGAACATAATTAAACAACAATGTTGACAAATTAGTGTCTAAAAATTAAAGAGCCGAGTCACTGATATCGCAATATTAATTTGGCGTTGAACCTCCTTGACCCCGCAGAGCCTGCAGTGTGGCCTGTTTTCGGCGTTGCGTCATCATAGGTCAACCTCCCTAGCCCGCCATTTTTTTGCTTCTTATACTTATGCTTCGCACGTTGGACTCTTCCTTTGTTAGTATGATCCAGTCAGTTTTAAAATTTTAGGGTATTATAATATAACGTCAACCATTTTGTTTTTTATTTCCGCACCTTTTCTCTTTGGTGAAACTAAAAAGTAATCAAGGTACTGTCAAAATATTCGTCTTTGGATTTTTTCAAAGTTCTAAATTCAAATAAAAAGTTCAAGTTTGGTTTTATGAAACTGACGCCTCTGTTATATTTTAGTAAATTCAAACGAGCAATTTCGGTAACTCTATATGGACATAGGAGCCATTTCGTAACATAATGTGGCGTAATTTGATTGTGATAAAACCTGAACTGGCTAGCTATAAAAATAGCTTATATGGCGCTTGGGATATGTTAATCTTGATAAGTGGGTGTCACGGGCTCGCTCGTGCATAATTCTTTCTATAGAAACAATCTATCCAACACCATAGACAAAAATAACAATAAACAATACTTTTTGTGAGCATGTGTAATTTCTTCATTTTAAACGCCAATCTTAGCTCCATTTTGGTCGTAACTCTTTTCTGTTTTCTTTATAAATGTTACCAACTGTTGTTTCATCAATTAATCATTTTGTGATCTTCTTTAAGTGATCCTCATTAGTATTTTAATGAAAACACTTACTGAGTCCAAATAAGATTAATTGTTCACATTGAAATAGCAGGTGTTTGGACAGACGAAGTCTTTGAATGTACAAACTTGGAGTAATTAAACTAAAGAGTATCTTACTTAACGATAACTCTCACTGACAGATGAATTGAAACTCAATCTATATTTATTTAATCAAATGTGTCAGATCAAAGCAAATATCATGAAACAATTGAAGAATACTGAACAATTGAAGAATACTGTACCAACTTTTAAGGTAAAACAAACATCCGAGCTCGTTCGTCAAAACTCTGAGCTAATAATGTTATTCAATATGGTATCCATACAATACTTATTATGTAAATTAACGTGAAAAATGTCAACAAAGAACATTGGAGATCAAGTTGTCTCTGTAGCGTACAATTTTTTTTAATCGCAAAACAAGCAAAAAGTCTCATACAGAATTGAAGTTGAAAATGTGCATTTTTTGCGATGCAAAATATGTACAGCATTACAAAGGTGCAATACAAGGTCGGACGACAGCTGGCCAGGCTAATTATGTTTAAGTCCTAAGACCCGGAGCAGATCTTGGACTCTACGAATATCGACCTTAAGGGCCGTCACTCTTGCCAACCAACAATGTGTTTAAATAATTAAGTGGCAACACTATTGGCCCATAGAGCAGCAAAAGCAGGTGCCAATGGATATTTATGCAAGAATAAAATCGTTATTTACGAACGTGCCAAATTACTCGCATTAATAATTCGTACAGTTGATCGTATTATTGCGTCTTCGCACGACACATTTTTACTTTATGTATGTATAGTTTTTTTCTGTCCGATGATTTATTGAAACTACTCCGACCGAATATATTTACATATATATAATCACTACTATTATTCCCGAGGGGATAGTAAGAGACTAGGCAATGAGGACCGCAAAAGCAGTCCTCTGCCATAGTCCACTTTGCACCAAATAGCGACTGCATATGTGCTCAGCGTTACAGATGGCGAGCCCATCGCCGCTATATGCTGTTGGACGTATGCAGTCTTTAGTCCGTTAGTCGTCTTTTACGACACCCAAGGGAAGACAGGGGGTGGTAGTATTCTTTCACCGCTACCCGACACGCTTAATAATTTTTATTTATTTATTAATATTGCAAATCAACTTACGTTTTAAGTAAGGTCTTATATTATGTAACATATTAAAGATAGATACATGACCCAGTAATAGTATAGCAATTGATAATCTGATTAAGGAGCTCTAAGACATACAATTTGAAGGATCTATAAAAACGTAAATGAACGTGAAATAGTTCTTTCGAACATAATTAAACTCTTTAATGGAATAGTAGATATATACTCGTAGATGTATATAATTTAACATATTTCTATTTAAGTTGTGCACCCTACCACATATTTCTCTGCACCACCCTATGGTTGACTGGGAGAAAATGCCTAAGGCATTAAGTCCGCCTCTGTACAGTTGTGCATAAAGTATTAAGTAAATAAATAAATAAATAGATAAACACTTTGTTGCACATACACAAGGAACAGTTACACATGACATAAACTTAAAACTTGTATCTACAAAGGCGGTCTTATCGCTGAAAGCGATCTCTTTCAGACAACTATTGGTTAGCGGAACCTGATAAGGATATAGAGGAAGTGTGCAAGTTTTAATAAATAGATAATATAGATGGACATTGAATGAATACAATTTATTTATTAAACATACATACATTATATATTTGACGACCTCCTTGGTCGAGGGTTTGTACACCGGTTTTCGCCTTCTCTGAGGTCCCGGGTTCGATCCCCGGTCGGGTCAATTTAGAAATTATTGTTTTTCTGAGTTGTCTCGGGTCTGGGTGTTTTCTACGTATAATAAGTATGTATTTAAGTATTTCAAGTATGTTTATCCGTTGTCTAGTAACCATTTAACGAGTTTCATAACGAAGCTTCTCTTGGGCTAGATAATTGGTGTGAGTGTTGGAAAGTTTATTTATATAAAACATTATAAATAAACTATAACGTTATTAACTGGTATATAGTACCTACCTATGTAAGTTTACTTTCGTCATCACCATCGTATAAACATCGCACTGTTGGGCATTGGGCACAGCCCTTCCTACATGGGGAGACTTAGACATAACCCACCACGCTGGCCCAAGACATCTTACGACAACAAAAACATAAATTTTTGGATTACTTACATTCATAATGTTAACACAGTTCTAAGTATCCACAATAAAGCTACTCGGTTAAATAAGTAGTAAAGTTAAAATACAGGAATGTCACCATACATCTGATTTTGTAGAATTTAATACAGTCCGCATAGAGTTCGGGTGGTATTTATAAAGGAGTCAGTGCCTCGGAACTGGTTTTTTATGTTATGTTTGAACACAAATAGTTTTATTTGACCACTCATCTCATCGATACGATGTACGCGCAAGGTATTTTGGGTATTTACTTCCATTCTGATTGATTTATATACAAACTACTTCCTCCTTCGTGATATAACAATAGGTACTAATTTGAATTCGTCATATATTACATACATGTAATCACGACTATTATCCCCGAAGGGTTAGTTAGAGACTAGGCAATGAGGACCGCAACAGCAGTCCTCTACCATAGTCCACTTTTTACCAAATAGCGACTGCACATGTGCTCAGCGTGACAGGTGGTGAGGCCATCGCCTCTCTATGCAGTTGGATGTATGTGCAGTCCTTAGTCCGTTAGTCGCCTTTCACTACACCCAAGGGAAGAAAGGTACTATTACCCGGTAGTATTCATTATTTATTAAGTATAATATATAACAATAGCATTCTTATTAAAACTATTGTGTTTGGAGTTTGCCGAAAGGTTGAAATGAGTTGTTTGTTATTATAAAATTCTTTTGCGGTTTAAAGCTTAATATTAATGTTCTAGTGTGAATGAACTTTATAACTCGTAGTTATGTATTATTATAGATTAGGCTCGTATTTAGTTTTCGACAGATTACGTTATTTATATTAAACTGTAGTAGGTATTGGAAATATCCTTTAACTTTGTGAGCATTACGCCAACATGATTTTCTTTAACACAAGATGTTGACTTTTTTTATTAATTTCTAAAAGATTTTACTATTTCGTTTGGTTGGTGCTAGGGTTAGGTTATTGTTGTGTTCCAACAGTAACCTCTCAGCCCCCAAGCGGTCGCATGAGACCGCACCTACAAAAACACACTTGACTTTGTACCGTGTTTTCATAGACTTACAGACAGACTACTTTAGTATGAACAAGTTTGATTATTTCGGTTCTGTGGTACATTTTATGATCGCAAAATATCGCATAGTCTATGCTCGATTCTGTCAAATTTGACGTTGACAGTTACGCCAATTTTTGTGTTAGAAAATTGCCACGAGTGAGTGGTAGATCAAATAACGATGCGCGATTATGACTAATTTCATTAATCGAATTAACTACTAATACTAATCTCAAAAATCGAATACCAGTAATAGTATTAGTAATATACTAATTTCAATAATCGAATAAGTATTACTAATTAGTAATAAAATCGAACGATTATTGATATTGAAAGAAAGAAAGCTATAATGTACTTTAACACAACAGCATAAGGCTCATAGCGGCTACCAAGAGAGGCCGGCTATAATCGAAAATGGCTACCAGTGTATTAAAGCAAGAGGGGATCAAAATGAGTAATAATTAGAAAAAGTCAGTTACTTGCTTTTACACCACCCCTGGTAACGCACTGCTCTGTAGGTAAAATAGATGAAATTTTTGAAAATGTCGTCACATAAGCCATATGTTATTTAGTTCCGTAATAATTCGCGAGTCTTTTTTATAAATTACGAGTAGTTACTTACTATATCAATAATCATCAATGAATGACCATTCGTTGCATAATTCTGTATTCGTTAGTGGTTGATTCCTACTACTGACTGATTAGCACCCGCTTAGTAGGTACTGCTAAGTAATTAGTAATACATTTTAAAAGTCATTCGAATTATTCGAATGAATGTAATAATCGAATGATTCAGTTAGTATCATTCATAATCGCGCATCGTTGAGATCAAATGGATAGTTCCTCAGTGGTTGAGGATTCTGGCAATAGCCAGAATATAATAATAAGTAGGATAATAATCCTACGGCATTTTACATAATTTTGTTTCAGTATTGACTAATGTCCGTATGTCGCGTAGCGGTGAAAGTATACTTTAATTCTTCTTTCCTAAACTGTTTACTGTGCTGTGCTTTCCATGTTGTAGTGCCTTCTGTATTGTGTGTCATGGATTATACCTACAACGTAACCGTGACTTGGTGTTTTATTAGTAGTAGTAATAGTTAGTAGGACTATAAACAAAGTAGCATACGTTACGTTCGCCTACTTAACTATATACGCATATAATCACGACTATTATCCCCGAAGGGTTAGTCAGAGACTAGGCAATGAGGACAGCAAAAGCAGTCCTCTACCATAGTCCACTTTGCATTAAATAGCGATAAGTGCTCAGCGTGCCAGGTATTGAGCCCATCGCCGCTATAAGCTGTTGGATCAGAAATTAGATGTTGATAAATTTATAATCAAAATCAAAGAAAAGCTTTATTTAAAAGCTTATTATAAAGTGTCAGATTACACAGTAGACACAACAGCTTGGGTCTGAAATGCTCCAAGTACTCCAACAGCTATTTCTAATTGTCTATAATTAATAAAGCACCATATTTAATTAAACTATTTACATTCAAACTCATATCTTGTATTTTATGACCTGGTAACGACATATATGTGGTTTCTTGCGCCCGTTCTTTGCCACAGTTAAAAAATGATGTCCTGAATGGGTGGTAGGTTAAAAAAGATTTGGACGATTCAAATTTATTAATTGAGTTTATTAAATAAATATATTTTGACTTTGACTTTGATGTACGTGCAGTCTTTAGTCCCGTTAGTCGCCTTTTACGACGCCCAAGGGAAGTGATGTGGTGGTACTATTCTTTCACTGCTACATGACACAGAAAACATTAAATAATCAAAAATTATGATGACACATTTCCACGTTAAAAGAGCAAAAGTGTTTATTAAAAAGTGTTCTATCTAGCTTGCACTTAGCTAGATGTGCGATGCGGATGTTACGGCAGCCGTTATGCAAGTGTCTGATGCAACTAAACTTGGGTTGTGGCAAGGCTGCACCGCGTCAGATCGTACGATGGCTGACCTACTGTACTCGCCTTTTAAGCGAACTCTTTGGTAACTGGCTGTTTTGGTTTTGCTAAAAAGAGACGTATTGATTGTCTATGTGCCATGTTTTTAACTTACTACCGAACTCAGAGACGTCAATTAAGTTTTAATGACAATTAAGTGTGTTTCCTTCTCTATTTAGCACTATACATAAGAAAGTGACAGCAAGAACTTTGCAGACCTTTTTGAACATTAAAGTTTTTGGTGACTGACTATTTGGTACGATTATTTGATATATAAAAGATATCTTATTTAATTGTGCTAGCACCTTTTCGAGAGACATACCTACTCTTTGGTAACGGCTGTTTTAGTCTGATGTTTGCTGAAATGAATCATACTAATTTACTATTGATAATGCTAACGAATCGTCATGGTGCGTTTACCAATTTTATCTATGGGGGCCATGGACGTAACGTCCATGATGGAGGCTGAAAAAAAACATAAAGATTATCGGATCGGACCTTTTCGCAAAATAGAACATGACTGTCTTATAAAAAGAAAACCCAGGTCTATGCACCAATGTACCATATTTTTATGTGACCTAATAATGCTCTTTCTATATGCTCAATTTAATAGAACTTTTCGAGAGATTCGAATTTAGTCGAACGTTACCAAAAGGTACTGGCTGTTTTGGTTTGTTTTTTTGCAGAAAAGGAACATGCGTTTTGTCTATGCGGTTATTTTATCGGACATTTGATGAAACTAAGTTATAAAATATCCTTGGCAACTAGATAAGATAAGCATTATTTAAAAGGCCCCTTTAAGGACTACTTAAATAGGACTTATATCAAATATCAAGCAATTAGCCGCGACTTCATCCCACATCACACCACGTATCCGGTGACGACTTTTCAAAAATTTTCATTTATACAAACATTGTCTTGACAATTACGAACATTACAAAAAAAAGAATTAAACAAATACATGCAGCCGTGCGCAAACGTATATTCGGCAATTAGTTTTCATTCCTCCCTGTTACATCACTATTATTAACAGCAGAGAGTGAAATAAACGACTGAATTGCTAGTACATTTAGCACAATGCATTCATTCTTCATTATTTATGCAAATTTTCTATTTATAAACACATAAACACCGAAAATAGTTAGTCTATTGTACGCATGGCTGCAGATCAAACTATACAAAACTGTCAAACTTCTTCAATTGATAATGAGTCTTATACTTACTTACTTACTTACGTGACAAAGTTCAAAATGCATTAAAGAAATTTGACATCTTGTAGAAGGTTAAAGTGGAGGTAACCGTGTCAAGTAGCGGTGAAAGAATACTACTACTCCCTCTCTGCCCCGAAGTGTCGTAAAAGGCAACTAACGGACTAAAGACTGCACATACAACCAACAGTAAAGAGCGGCGATGGGCTCACCACCTGTTACGCTGAGCACATGTGCAGTCGCTATTTGGTGAAAAGTGAACAATGATAGAGGACTGCTTTTGCTGTCCTCATTGCCTAGTCTCTGACTAACCCTTCGGGGATAATAGTCGTGATTTTATGTATATGTATATATTTAAAGTTTAAAGCGTCTATACGTATCGTCTCTGTTACTAATTATTAGTTGTTTAGTTGCTGTTAGTGTATAGTTCATTAAATCAGTGGCATTTTCACTATGCCTCGTTTTCCCTAACCTCAGACGCACACTCCAGTCCATGCGGTCTGCGTGACTGTCAATGTCTCACACATACCGCTGACAGTACACACGGACGTGTACGTACACACTACACTCACGTGTACGTACACAGTACACTCATAGAAAGCGTCTGTGTGGCTGGCAACACTTCCCCCTTTCTACTGTGTCTATGTGTCGATGGAAAACGGCGCGAATTTCCAATCGTTGAAAATCTATTGATGTGTGTGGTGGCGACTCTAAAGAGGAAACTACGTCGAAGTGGCATGCAGAATTCTCATACAAAACACAGAAAAACGACGTAGTAGCCTGTTTCCTCGTTCAGAACTGGACCAATTTTTATCACTTTTTCAGCGTCGGTTAAAGGAAAAGATTTTCTATGTCTGTATGTTTGATTTTTTTTTTGAACCAGCCACTTAATTTTTCTGAAGACGCCTTAAAACGGAGTGATTTCGCTAAATTTTGAAGGCTCCTGGTTATTAAATAAATGACTTAATGCAAAAAAATCAAACATACAGACATAGAAAATCTCTTTCTTTAATCGATGCTGAAAAAGTAATAAAAAATTGGTCCAGTTCTGAAGGAGGAAACAGGGGACTACGAAACGTCGTTTTTCTGTGTTTTGTATGAGAATTTTGCATGCCACGTCGACGTAGTGTTTCCTCTTAAAGGATACTATCAACTTCATCCGATAGTCAACTTTTACGACACCCAAGAGAAGGCTTTTGTGTTAACGGACTAAAGACAGCTCGGCTCATACATCCAAAAGCATAAAACGGCGATGGGCTCAAACCTATCGCTGAACATGTGTGCAGTTGTTACTTAGTGAAACGTGGTTTGTTGTAGTTCATTCTTTTGCGGTTCTCATTACCTAGTCTCTAACTCTTCGGCGATAATATTCGTGAGTATTTATAGGTATTTATGTAGGAAAATTTACTACGCAGCGTTTTAGTCACATACCAAGAAGCGTACCAAGCATGCGTGGTAATTAAGTCAATAGCCATCAATAGGCGATTTGCCGAGATAAAAAAAAGACATTTGTTTCTAATGACTTCATAGATGGCGCTTAGTAAAAGGCGAGTCCATTTAGAGCCCGTAATGGTATCAGAAATATCAATATTGTGCAACTGTCTAACTGTGAATGAAAGGAAAATAGAAATAGGTCCTGAAATGAAAATACTTTTTTTTTTGGTTGACAAGCAAAAGTGCACAATTTATTACAGCCTTTGTGTACGGCTCGGCTTTCATAAAACGCCATCTATCGAGTGTTTTCGAACTAATTTTTATTTTTTAATTTGGGCTGTCAGAAAATCGCCCATTACATGGATGACGTAATTACAATGATGGGTGCAAATAGGACATTTGCCCTGTAGTGGTACTATAGTAGGATTGAAGGCTATTACTTACTTTCCCTACGCCTTGATTTAACGCTGTTCCATCACCATCCGTCACGATAACAATTCTAATTTATTGGAAATCTGTAGCACTGTATTTTGTTACAGATACTAATCTGACGTGGTGGACAAAATGTCAATTAAGACCATGTGGCTTAAAAATTTATCTTATAGCTTCCGCTTACTTACTACTCAGTTTTTATTTATTTATTTTACTTTTATTAATGCGTTATAAATGTTATCTAACTAATAAAGAAAACATAATTTGAAAATAACGTATTACATTAATTTTAAATTATACCCGGTATGTATGATCGCGGCTCTAACCAATAGACTACAGAGACTTGACAGAGACTCCACTTCTGTTGCGGTTAGGATTAAAAAACCCGCCAAGTACGAATCGGACTCGCGCACGAAGGGTTCATTCACGAAGGTATTTATTTTTAAAGTATAAATCTAAATATTTTGTAAATATTTCAAGTTTCTACCTGTTGTCGTTATTAATAGCGAGCAAAAACCGCCAAAAATCACATTTGTTGTATGGAAGCCCCCCTTAAATATTTAAAGTCCAAATTTTTTTAAAGCAGTGTTAATATTTGAACTCCTTTTGATAATGCATATCTTAGCTCAAATGTAAACGACAGGTGTCCTATTATCATTCAATTCAGAGACAATGAAGCTGACATTCTTGCTACCTACTTTCTAATGTGTAGGCAAAGCAATCAAAATTAATAATGTATCCAAAATTACAAGTATTTAAGATTTTATGTAGCCCGAAATCCGTAATGTTTAGTGCCGCGTATTACGAAAACTAATTATAGCTAACTGGCCAACTCGAGCTATGAGCTAAACATCGAAATAGTATTATGCAGTTGAATAGTCATCAAATTGTGCTACTAAAGCCTTTGCGGCGACCTTTTAGCGTTTTAGCAACATATTATTAAAACCAATATACAACAAACAACGCCGAACGCACACATCAACACCTAGAGTTGGTTAACACGTGCGCGGCGCGACAACTTCCTCACAAGTCATGCGACCCTGGTACCCGAAACATAGAAACTGCTCACAACGAATCTGAAAATACACAACAAACAAAACTTTCACGTGTGGAGGAAAATTGTATACAAATAAATGCTAGAATAGAAATTCATGCATGCACGGCGCATGCCCGCGATGAACCAACCATCTCTGTATTGGAACGGTTTGGTGTAGAGAGAATTTCCTAGCTGAACACTTACATACTCGGTTATGTACGTACTAAGTGGCAGTATCTCATAGCACAGGAACGCGTGTTAATAGCAAAGTTGTGTTTCCGCATAGGCAGTTCTTAGAGGCAACGATCACGAGCGTGTGAGGCGTGCCCCCGTGTGAACAAGAGAGCGTCAACCTTACGAATTAGAAAAAAGTAGCTTTACGCCACTTGCCTCGACACGCGGCGGCCCCGCGCGCGGCGATAAAAACTCTTTTCAAATTTAGAATTACCATTTTATTTACGACAATGTTTAAAATACGCATTGTTTAAATAACAATTTTGTTCATAAACGTACAAAGTATTTTTATTAATTTAAAGGGACAGGGCAAGATGCGTAACCAACGTTACGTACGGAAATATGAGAAAATGCGTCAAAATATCGTCAGTGGCTGTGATTGTGACGCAGCAACACGCGCTCTCGCACACTATCGAGCGCGCCCACACGGCACACGCCCGACGGCCCGACCTCTGTGTATAACAACAACATTGAAACTAGGTAGTACGTCACACGTTGGCCTCTCGCGATCTCTGCGCGCCTGGTACCTCGACTCCCCGTAATAAGCTGAAGATAACTCGCTTTTCTTGATCTTACAATAAAGGAAGGCATTATTTATTAACTTCCGTGTTCTATCTATCTTTTCGTCTTCAGACTTCCATTAGTTATTGCATTGGTATTTATTGTGGATTAGATACGTAGCAAATCATTATAATGGTAGAGTTTGATAATATAAGATATTTATAGAGAGATCGAGAATATCTGGATTTGTTTAAATTAATTTTAATGCCCCATAATTATTTAAGCATCTCTCTCCCCCACTGTTTAGAAATCACAGATCCTTTCATAACATTCGCAACCACATCACTCGGTCTTCAGAACTCTATAGAAGAGTAGAGTTACCGCAGCAAACCTCTTCGTGTATCATGTTCTCCTGGTACAAAGTGTTCTAGTTGACGATCTGAACTGTTTGAGATGAAGAGATGAAACAGGTTTGGTTCGATCATTTTAAAATGTTAATACAAAACAATATGTAGACGTTCTCATTAAATTAGAATGAAAGAAAAAATTAATTCGTACATTTGAAAAATCATCGCATGCGAAACACTACAGCCAACGCAGCGCCATCTATTATTGACTGGCGAGAATTACAAATGTAGAAAGAGAGAAGAGACACGCTGAAAAATTTAATAATAAAAATAAACGGATGAAACAGCTAGCGTTCAATTTGAAGGATTATTTAAGGCAATGTGTCGCCAAGTTTAATTGAACAATGACAGGTGTGCAGCCAAGGATGACCACTGGCCGGTGCACTGGGGCAACTGGCGGCAAATATTGGCTGGTTTTTTGCCTTAGGACACTCGAGATACTCTTCTATTATAATTAGTGTCGTTATCGGAATATTGTAATTAAACGTCTGCTTTGTTCGCTAGGTACTTCGACCGGATGCGGCGTAACAAATGGGCGTAGGGATGAAATTGAATTTTATTGTTTTTAACATAAAGGCATTTGAGTTTATGATTGTTTTTAATTGTCTTTGTAGTAAAATTACTCAATCTACATCGGAATTATTTTAAAATGGTTTTAAATATATGTGTTTTTTACTTTTTAATGCACTATCGCGTGGAGATCGAACTAGCATGCTTGGCATTTTTAAATACCACACTGCGACTGTATAAAGATATAATTTTATGTTGTATGTAAATGGCGACAACGACCGAAGACCTTAATTATTATTATCATAGAGAACTTATAAATTAACGTCAATGCATCTCTGTGTTACTCATTATTCGGTTACGAAATCCATCCTTATTTTGTGCGAACATTCATAAAAAGGCTGTACCTACCAATTATTTCAAACCATTTAGTTGAAGACCCAACTTAAAGCATATCTGTGTAACAATAAACGCGGCACAGGGCTCCCTTGCGCAAATGTACAATTGACACACACAAAAAAACATCGGAAACAAAACGCTTATTTTTTTGCAAACATTAGGAATTGTACAAGAAGTTTGTTAGCTTATGCAAAAAAACTATAGACAACGGCGAGTAAATAACTCCCATTGAGAGTGATCTAGGTGGTCGCGTTTTTTGCGGAGTACCATCTTTTTATGGAACTCATTGTCGAAATCAAAGGGCACACCGCTTCGGATGTTTTAGCTGGTGACAGGCAATAATTTTGTTAGTTCTAAACACCTTTTTCAATAAGACAATTTAAAATCAATTCATTGTTGTAACCTTTTTGGACACCTGTATTATTTTCACATAAATTAAGAGTTGTATTAACATTAAAAAAAGAAATCAACATTAATAATATTTAAACTTTTTATTCCCTCCGTACAAATCATACTGGCCGAATTTCAAAATAAATTTAAAAAAAGGGTTTCATTCCATAACCACAAACTTAAAGTACCCAAAAGGAGGTCCTGGCAAAAGTTTTCCGCGGGGCCGTTTTAGTTTAAACTAGAGCAACAAGTCTATAAAAAGAAAATAAATATATAAACTGCCAGTGGCCACCTGACGGCATGTGCAGTAAAGACAAGGTATTGGCCATTGAAAAACCAGTCAAGTTTAGACCATGTATTATCTTACATCGGGTATTATTTAAAGCAGTATTCTTGCCAAACGAGAAAACACTACATTCGATATGTCAATGTTGGATAAAACACAATTTTACGTGTGTTCGAACACAAATTAGTTTTGGGCAAAATAATTTTATTGTTGTGCAATTCCATCGTTACGTGTTTGTTGTTTAAAAAGAATGCTATATTGCATTGTATCTAGTAAACTAACAACAGCGCAGTCATTCACTACGAAATAGTTTTTTTATTGTTTTATCTGTGCATGTCATTTTCAAAATTGATTTTTTTAACATATCTTTTTGTTACTTTTCAGACTGAAAATGGCCGCTCCGGACAACAGCTGACCGCTATGTGTCGCCCTCTCGCGTCGGCTTTCTCATCAACACATTATCATCGATCATTTTATCAATCCACTCCATACAATCATCGGATAACATTCTATATAAATACTCATTAGTGAATAGGATTAAAATGACTGACGATTCTATTATCGTGTAATAAAGCACATATCTTTCATGCATTTGTTTTTTATATAAATTATTTAAATTTAAGTTTACAACGCACGGTTCACTGACAATGGTAACGATTGGTTTTAGTGATTTTGTCATTAATGTTATTTAACACGTAAACAGTTGAAAGATAAATAAATGTATTGCTCTTTGAATAAAAAAAAGATATTTAGGTATTTGGGCAGATGACATTATGTTTATATAAGTGTTATAGTTTTTAGCTTAACATCAGCTTTATTTTATTTTTATTGAAATTTAAGTGCTACTAGCATTCAAATGTGAATTCTGTGTACCCAAATACATTATTTCCTGTCTTTAACATCATCATGCAATTAGACAGGTTTTTTTTAAATTTTGATTTAAGACATTGTTGCATGCAACCCTGCTTTGAACCTGTTGGCTATTAATTTAAGATTATGTGCTATTTAAAACGTATATTATTTTTTATTTAAATGCAAATTGTCGAAGGATTTATTGTCAATGTCTACTTTATAAATATGTAGGTATGTTTTCTATTGTCAAAAGTTTATAATTACAGTTTAATTTTTAAATACATCATAATTGTGAACTTTTAATGCCAATGAGCTTTCGACGTGTTAACTAACAGAATATTGTTCAATATGTCAGTGCCGTGACCTTAGAATAAGATTTAGAGACAAGCAAAAAGAGGCAAGGGGGTTTTTTGTAAGGTTCTTTTCACACCCATTGTACATTTTTGAAGGAACCTTCGAAAATTTTCCGTTATATAAAAGCTCATTATCTAGTTTAAGTCCAATTTTACATGTAACTTCCAACATAATTCGAGTTACCAACCCTTCCGCTTTGAACGTGTAAATAAAATGGCGACGCTTGATCCTATTCTTTTTTATTAGCAGTGCGCAAATTTAACTTCGGCCAGTTTCAATTGACATATTTTATCGTGCTATTTATCAGATCTATTAATGTAGCCTGAATGAAATAATAAATTAAATGAATTTATCGCTCAATAAATGTGTAACGAATAATATAAGTATCTATCATTGGTTAAACAATTCTTGAAAAAAATGTCACAAAACTACTGAAATAAATAAACGTATAAAAAACTCATAATGATTACGTATATAATTAATTATGCTAATTAATTTATGTCGTTAAATTTGCCGCACTTCGGTCAATCAACGTGTATCCTTATAAAATTGTTTATTTTTCCCACTAGAACTAATTAGATAACTAAATTAAAGAATATAATTAACTCGATATCTTTAAATTAAGACTGAATGGTTGATCGCCTGGCTTCATCTTCTATTTTCCCTCGTAAAAGGCCCAGAGATAATCCCACCCTAGTATGTATAATTAAAACATATTATTTATAAGTAAGTAATTATTGATAAAAATTAATGGGACAATAAAGATGTTTTATATTATTTTGCAATAATGCTTTCGTTTTATTACTGGTTTTAATATTTATTTTAAACTAAGAGCATGTTTTAAACTACACACGTGTTGTTTTAAAATTGAAATTAAGAATTATTCCTCGTAGGTACACTTTCTTCGTAGATACACTTTCGAAAAAAGTTCGCCTTTATTCCTTATAGATCCACTTTCATATTGTACAGCAAAGCAGAAAAGCGATAGGGATGACAAGTTAAGTTTAAATATTTCATTTACATACATATCACGATTGTCACGACTTTTATACCCACAAAGCAAAGGGTTAGACAGACTCTAGGCAATGATCAGAACAGCAGTCCACTGCCACTCCACACGCTTCACCATAAAAAGAACTGCACATGTGCTCAGCGTGACAGGTGGTGAGCTCATCGCGGCTTTATACTGTTGGATGTATGTGCAGTATTTAGTCCGTTAGTCGCCTTTTACGACACTCAAAGGATGGGTTGCTATTATACTTTAGTAATGAGTCGCCACCACACAGTTTTACACTTAATTAATTTTAAATATTATTACCGTGTCGCGGTGAAATAATAGTACCACCCCTTCTCTTCACATGGGTGTCGTAAAAGGCGACTAACGGACTAAAGACTGCACATACTTCCAACAGCTTAGAGCGGCGATGGCGGATCACCACCTGTCACGCTGATTAGCGTCGCTATTTAGAGAAAAGTGGACTATGGCAGAGAAAAATAAGACAGTCCGTCTTTGCCTAGTCTCTGACAAACCCTTCGGGGATAATAGTCGTGATTATATGTATTTTATGATTACGTTCCGTAGTCACATGCACACTTAAAGTCTCTCTATGAAAATCAACTAGAGGAGATCCTTAAAAAGTATTTATATCTACCCATAGTCCCTTTTATGACAAAACGCTGTCTTATTTTTGTTACATAAGAGCTCGGCTGTCGTAATACCAGGCACAATAGTAATTTAATTGTTGGTCACCTATAGGAATCTTCGTGACAGACAAAGGGATAAAACATAAGTATGGAGACCATACAAACATACATATAATCACGACTATTATCCCCGAAGGATTAGTCAGAGACAGGCAATGAGGACAGCAAAAGCAGTCTAATACCATAGTCCACTTTTCACTAAATAGCGACTGCACATGTGCTCAGCGTGACAGGTGGTGAGTCCATCGCCGCTCTATACTGTTCGTTGTATGTGGATGTATGTGCAGTCCGTTAGTCGCCTTTTATGACACCCAAGGGAATCTTTAGTCCGTTAGTCGCCTTTTACGACAAACAAGGGAAGAGAGGGGTGGTAGTATTCTTTTACCGCTATGCGACACGGTTATACAGACCATATCAGTTTTAAAACTGTATTAACTTTAGTTATGGAGTATGGGTATGGAGTACGTTATGGAGTAACAGAACTTGGGTTTTTCATCAAAACTGGTTTTCCAAAACTGTCAGATAAAACTTCTCTAACTTTCCGATATTCATTTATTCACACGAAAATTGACATCGGTAAAATTGCACAGGAATTAGCGTTCATTCATAGTTAAAATGATTGTTTATTTATATTTCATACTAACAAGTTTTACCCTTAGATGAATGATTGGTCTCCCTGCATTCATCTTAGGTTTTACCTATTTACTTATTCTCGTATGAACTCTTAAGAATTCTCGTATGATTAATGTACAGCACGAGCACCAATATCTAGGTCGTCGCCAGCCCGTGGCCCAGGGGAATCCACAAGCCGATATAAATGAAGGAAGCGATTGTAATAAGAATGGTACAAAGTCCCAATGTTTAAACTCCACAACCTCTTTACTGTACATAGAGGCGTGCCTAAGGTTTCAGAGAAGGGCAACATTATTTTCTTGTGATTTTTAACAGTTAATTACGTACAGTTCATTATTTTTTGCATCTGTTATTTAAAATAAATACAGTGCTTTTTTTAGTTAGTTTAAAGCTAGTGTGTATTGCGAATTTCATGATGCATAATAACATCGAACAAAGAGTTTGTCTTAAATTTTGCGTCGCCAATGGAATTTCGTGTTCGGAGTCACTGAAAATATTACAGAAGCTTTACGGTGAATCGACTTTATCAAAAACACGTACTTATGAGTGGTACAAATTGTTCAAAAGCGGTCGAGTAGTGATGGAAGAATTGCTTCGCTCTGGTAGGCCATCAACGTCTTCAACTGAAGTTAACGTCGCAAAAGTGAAGGAAATGGTGGCTGAAAATCCTCATTCAAGTTTGAGAGAGATAGCCGCTGAACTTTCTGTGCCTCACGAGTCGATCCGTACCATTTTAAATAATCACTTGGGTATGAAACATGTTGCCGCTCGGCTAGTCCCAAAAGAACTGAATTTTCTGCAAAAACTCAATCGCATAAGAGTCGCTGAGGACATGCAAGAACGTGCTAGAACTGGTGACGAGACGTGGGTTTACGAGTTTGACATGCAAACTAGTCAACAAGCTTCGGAGTGGCGCCTTCCGGCTGAACCGAAACCAAAAAAACTACGCAAAAGTCGATCAAAAGTCAAAGTCATGTTGACTGTTTTCTTTGACTATCGCGGTGCTGTGCACTCAGAATTCTTGCCGGTAGGTCAAACGGTAAATAAAGAATATTATTTGAGCGTTATGCGGCGTTTAAGAGAGCAAACTCGACGTAAAAGGCCAAATTTGTGGAAAGAAATTTCTTGGATTTTGCACTACGATAATGCGCATTCGCACAAGGCCATCATTGTGAACAAATTTTTGACCAAAACTTAACAAATACCATCGAGCAACCACCTTATTCACCAGATATGGCTCCAGCCGACTTCTTTCTTTTTTCTAAACTCAAATTACCACTTCGTGGCACTCGTTTTCATTTGAAGTTTTCACTTCAGTTGAAGACGTTGATGGCCTACCAGAGCGAAGCAATTCTTCCATCACTACTCGACCGCTTTTGAACACTTTGTACCACTCCTAAGTACGTGTTTTTATAAAGTCGATTCACCGTAAGGCATCTATAACATTTTCAGTGACTCCGAACACGAAATTCCATTGGCGACGTAAAATTTAGGACAAACTCTTTGTTCGATGTCATTATCCATTATGAAATTCGCAATACACACTAGATTCAAACTAACTAAAAACAGCACTGTATTTAATCTAATTAACAGATGCAACTCAAACTCCGCGCCAAAATGGATAACAGTTGTGCCAATCTAACAACAAAAAAAAAACAATAAATTTAATTTGGAATCATAAACAAATCATCCGTTCCCAAAACTTTTTTGACAGAATGTACACACATAATTATAATCACGACTATTATCACAAAAGGGTTAGTCAGAGACTAGGCAATGAGGACCGCAAAAGCATTCCTCTACTATAGTCCACTTTTCATCGAATAGCGACTGCACATGTGCTCAGCGGTGGTGAGCCCATCGCCGCTCTATACTGTATGATAATTAGGACATGTATATAATCAAAGGATAATTAGCTACTTGACAGTTTTCGGAAAAGTATTTTAAAAATTACAAACGCTTATTTTACATCTTACAATATTTTTATTCTCGAAATATTTAATAGAAAAAAACATATTTTTCTTCATTCATTTCAAATTTTGTGCGAAAACGGTCGGTCATGTGACATTTTGCCCTGTGACGTCACACTTCAATAAAAACAAACCAATCTCTTGATACCTGACACAAAGTTTATGATAATTTTGCGAAATGTGAAGCTCAATCATGGCCGCCCGTATTTCTGGTCTCGTAATCCACAGATAAAAACTTGCAATATTATTTTGTAAAAATAAAATATTAACAAATTATCTTAATAAAAAAACTATTGGATAATTTTCGTTAAATTAGAAACTACCATATCCGACATCTATACTAATAATATAAAGCTGAACAGTTTGTTTGCTTGAACGCGCTAATCTCAGGAACTACTGGTCCGATTTAAAAAATTCTTGCAGTGTTAGATAGCCAATTTATCGAGGAAGGTTATAGGCAATTTGTTTAGGTACGGATACGGGTACGGGTAGTAACCCGTGCGAAGCCGGGGCGGGTCGCTAGTATTTCATATTTTATTGTTACAACTGTCAAATAGCCAATTAGTAATAAGCCGGCAGAGTGAGGGTGACTGATGCTACGTCTCTTATGCTGCACCAGTTGTCCTCGCGCCAGTACTTCATTTCCACTTAACATCAGGTGGAACGGGGTTATTTGCCGGGCTTAGTATAAAAAAAGTAACCCACAAACCCGCGCCAGTCTGGTGGGCTATGGCCCAATCTGACCGCGTTATGTTGTCCATGTGGAATGGCCTGTGTCCAACAGTGGGACGTTTAAAGGCTGATGATAAATGTAATTAGTGGAATCTAAATATTACGCAAGCAGTTGTCTTATCATACCACAATCAACCCATTATTAGCCTCTGTGGTCGAGCGATGAATGATAATATCGACGGTCTCGGAAGTCAAAGGTGCACACGCCAGCCTATCACCCTATCCAGGACCCTTATTCTATAACGATTCCTTGTTTTAAAACGACGTGAATTCCTTAAAAAGTTACGATATCTTCCCAAAAACGTATGCGTTGACGTTTGTGCGCGGTAAGGTTTAGGTGTGGAATCTAGATTGCGATATACAGAATCAAGGCCCAGAACTGAAAATTTTCCAAAATATATATAGAGTAAAGATCAACCTTTACTCTCTAGTGACAATGTTCATAATACATTGAAGTAATAAAATAAAATAACCGTGTCGCGTAGCGGTGAAAGAGTACTACCACTCTCTTCCCTTGGGTGTCGTAAAAGGCGACTAACGGGCTAAAGACTAACTAAAAAGGGCTAAAGACGGCACATACTTCCAACAGCATAGAGCGGCGATGGGCTCTCCACCTGTCACGCTGAGCACTTGTGCAGTCGCTATTTGGAGAAAAGTGGACTATGGCAGTGGACTGCTTTTGCGGTCCTCATTGCCTAGTCTCTAACTAACCCTTTGGGGATAATAGTCGTGATTATTGTATGTATGGATTGAAGAAATTTGACATTAGGTGGTAGGTGAAGGCGTCTGTACCATGACAAATTTTCTTGACTATGTTGTTTTTTTTTTTTTTTTTCTTGACCATGGTTACTATAGATAGTCCTTCAGTCATAAAATTAGAGTTTATTGATTATACTTACTGAGATCTCGCGCGGACTTCTTGAGAGAATTTGAAAAGTGATGTTGCACTGTTTTGTTTTATTTGCCAACACTCATGATCGTTCACGAACACTTAACGGTTAATAATCCACCATTATTTCACATTAATATTCGACAATACACAAATTTTAGAAAATAAGACAAAACTACAGACATGACGCTTTACTTTCCCGCCAAGAAGTTCTGAGTCTCTGAATGAGTTGCATTTTCTAGAGATTGCCGTGTTAGCCTTGCATTCAATATATATATCATCCACTAAATATAGTCTCTGACTAACCTTTTGGGGGTAATAGTCGGGAATTTTCGTATGTATGTAAAATAATGAATGCAAGGCTAACACGGCAATCTCTAGAAAATGCAACTCATTCAGAGACTCAGAACTTCTTGGCGGGAAAGTAAAGCGTCATGTCTGTAGTTTTGTCTTATTTTCTAAAATAGACAATGAGGACCGCAGAAGCAGTCCATCGACATAGTTCACTTTTCATCAAATTACAAATTCACATGTGCTAAGTGTAGATGGTGATCCCATCGCCGATTTATGCTGTTGGATGTATGTGCAGTCTTAACTCCGTTAGTCGCCTTTTAGGACACCGAAGGGGAGAGCCCTCTTGGTAGTATTCTTTTAGTTAGCCGCTATACCACACGGCTCCTAATTGTCGTTTAACAGTTACTCTAGCTGTTTCGCATAGCGATGAAAAGTGTCGCTTAACGGTAAAAGAATACTACCACCCTCTCTCTTCCCTTGGGTGTCGTAAAAGGCGACTAACGAGCTTAAGACGGCACATACTTCCAACAGCATAATATAGCGGCGATGGGCTCACCACCTGTCACGCTTAACATGTGCAGTCGCTATTTATTAAAAAGTATGGACTATGCTAGAGGACTGTTTTTGAGGTCCACATTGCCTAATCTCTGACTAACCCTTCGGGGATAATAGTCGTGATTGTACTCGTATGTGTAATAGTTACTGTGTCTAATCCTTCGATAGGATTCGATTCGTTCACGAAACCAATCGAGATATTTAGGTTTTCTTTTCGTTTGGTAGCGACATAGTGCTCCTTCAAAAATTGCTATTCTGCCAAAACCTCAGTACAAATAACTGCTTTAGATATTATTCTGAGGTCAAAACAAATATAACTATGTCAAATGTAGGTATATGACAAAGCTGTCACGATTAAGTATGAGATTCGTATGTGGTTTTTATGTGTGACCGAACAGAGCAACACTACCCATTCAACAAAACAAACAATCACAAGCAAACCACCTACCAGGGTGCCATGAAGGCAGAGGCGTTGGGCCGTTAGTCCTAAATTCCGATGCCAGTATAATCGCGACCACTTACAGATAAGCGGCGTTGCTTTAATAAGCTATTACCGAAGCACTAACCTTTGATGTATGGTTTAGCGGTAAATATGTAAGCTAGCTATGTGGGGCTGGTACCCGTTAAGTAACGCTAGTGTTGGCTGAAAAGTTATCGATGAAATATCAACTGGTCAAGATTGAATAGTGGTGCTGTGTGTGTAAAACTTTAATATAATAATTGATTCTGATTTTCTGATCACGATACGACGTTATACTTTAATTGAATACTGGTTTTAGTCAAAAACAATAACGTTACTTGAATACTTTATTTAAAAAGTTGTTTAGTACTTCTTTTTTATTTATTTTCATGAACGTATGTAGATGATATATCTGGTGCTTTTAACTGTCACAGATGTACACATTTCAGTTTTATAAGAAATTAAAATGAGTTTTATACAACAAAAAAAGGGCAAAAATACAATTTTATTAAATCTACATCTCATCTACAACTACGTTTAACCAAAAACCATGTTCAGTGTAAGTAAAAAAAATTAAAAATCGTATATTAAATACGTATGTCCTTCATTCGTGACAAGTCTTTCTTTCTCTCTTTTATTTGATTGGTACCTTTTTATACGCAACTATTCGACCAAGTTGCACCGGACGTGATCATCGAAATCTATCGATATCGATGGTTGCGCACGCGCACCCTTCGCCAGGATCAGGGATACGCGGCCACTAGCGCAGTGGGTCGGCGGCCGGACGGAATGCGGAAGGGCTCTTGGCCGCGCACACGCCGCGCGCTCATGGGATACGTCCCGAGATTTATCTTGACGTACACGAGGAATGTGTGAATCTGTGAGTGAATCAAGCGAATCACACACTACGTAGATACGGTAATATTTTATCTGCGTATAAAAATTTAATTATCTGAAAGCATCGCACACTAAACAGATACGATAATATGTATATACGAAACGATACTTTCACTCGGAATCCTTCAGACTGAGTAGACTTGCTTTTGATAAGGATTGTTTAACCAGTGTTACAATGAGTTCGCGTTTTACGGGTAAATCGCGTTTATTGCTTTTGGATTCAAGACAGCTCGTCAGAAGATGATTCTTATTTTGAATTTGATAGAACGCCATATTAAGCTTAAAAAGGACCGAGGCGAATTTTTAATATCTTCCAGGATTATCAGGTAACAAATTTAGAGAGCGATATTGAAAGATATGCGCTCAGATACAGATATCTTACCGTATCTGCGTAGTGTGTGTGATTCTCTTCAGATGTTTGCTGCGATGTTGTTATGTGATTGGTATATATAATATTGTTTTGGTAATGCAGAATTTGGTATTTTGGCCGATGTATTATGTCCTTGCTAATTATTAATGCAAAATGTGTTATTTTGTGTTACTTTATTGTCATTTGCGTACATTTTTTTTCATAATTAGTAACAACTATTAATTAATTTTGGCAAAATTTTAAACCACTACCTAATATTTTCACTTTTTTAAATTTAAATGTTAAAATTATACTGAAATATAACTTTTTACTATTTTGTTGTTTTGTTTATTGTAAATTTATAATGTAATCTTTTGTTTTGTTTTAATTTATTATCAATTATTTCCAATAACAAGTGCTATACAATAATTATTAAATAAATGCATCACATTGGTTAAACAGTCCGAAAGATTGGATAATTTAATTGTGACGGCTAAAACAAAACAAAACCAGTAAAAACCACTCTACCCTACCACAATAAGTAACACATCACAAAAGTGTGTAGAGATATCTCAAGATTCATCCCGGAGGATCGATCTCGCCCTACCCACCATTTAACGGTACCCATATAACTAAAATCTGACGCTAGGGTCCGATAAAAAATGGACCTTCGAACGCCTAAAAAACCATTGGTCCTGTTACACCAGGGTACTGACCCCGGCAAACGGGGTGGAATGACCCATTTAATTTGAATGAGGTCATAATAGGAGCGATGCTTTTTTTTGGACCAGTTATTTTATCTGGCGCCTTCATGATAAATTGGTAGTACTGTTGTGGTAAGATCGATGGGTGACGATCTGGAAGGAATGAGGATGAAATTGAATAATGTTAGGAAATCTTTCGTTCCGAGTTAACTTTTTTTTTCTTAATTTAGTGACGCTGATACGGTCTTAGAGTACTAGACCACTAATGCTTTAAGGACAGGGTAAGTACTTTAATTTTTTTTATATAAACAATGGATTGGTGCATTTTCACAAAGCCAAAGTTTACTTTATTACAGATGACTATGAGATGATCGATGATTGTGTGGGATAGAAGAAACATTGAATGAAAATGATATTACCCCTAAACCAATTCAGTAGGTAAAGTTTTAGGAATTTATTGGGGTCAATGCCGAATGAATGGTGGGGTTGGACGCAAGAAATCGTGGTTTTAATTTCCCATATTGCTCACTACTGACGTGAACCGATCCGTATTGTTACTAATTTTATAATTTAGATAAATAAATAAAGAAGATAATGTAATAAATTAAGAAATTGAATTGAATTGAATTGAATTGAACCCACTCCTGCACAATAATTTTATTGTCAAAGGAGCATTAATAAAAATCCAAATAGAAAATTTGGTTCCCCATCTAGTGGCTCGTCATTGCATTAAGTTAAAATGTACTTAGTTAGTGATTAATTTCATTGTTGCAAATGTTACAATTGCAACACCCTTGCAGGGCCATGTTTGAGACTGATATTTTTTGTAAGATCTATGTACAACATGAGGCAATAAATATCTATGACCATGACTATGACTACTGGGAAAATCGCAAACTTCACTAATTTCCACAGATTAGCCGCTGTGCCATCGAGTCTCTAAGGGCTGATTTTTCAATCCTTGTATAAAACTTATCCGTCTGATAAAGTATAACAGGTTCAAACTAAAATGTCACCTGAAAAGAAAGAAAAGACATGATATGACAACACATTTTGCTGCGGTAAGTGCTGAAAGTCGCAAACGGAACAAGTACGCGAATCTAGGCCGCAACTTATATTTGTTCCGTTTGCGGTGGAGCCATTGGGTCCATGGGGGCCGGAGGCAAAACAGCTCGTCAAAGAGTTAAGTACTCGACTTATTGAAGCCTCCGGTGACAAGAAAGCTGGCAGCTACCTCTGCCAGCGTATCAGCCTGGCAATCCAAAGAGGTAACGTTGCCAGCATTCTTGGTACCGTCCCCATGAGCCCACAGTTGGAGGACATCTTTTATTTATAGTTTTATTTTCTATAGTTTTATGTTTAGGTAAGTAGTTTAATTTTGTTTAAGTATTTAAGTTATTTTGTTGTTTTTAAATTATTGTCTTTATGTAATATTAAAAAAATTTCAAAGAGGTTGTGCAATAATTTAACAGAAAAATAAGTTTTATTCGACAATTGAAAAATCGGCCCTAAATAGATTTTCCAATGCTAAGGGCTGACTTTTCAATACACGGATAAAATTTAACCCTCTGATACAGTATTACGGGATCTGTAAAGAAACAATAGACATGATATGACAATACATTTTTAAAATGATTGTGTAATACATACATATAATCACGCCTATTACTCCCGAAGGATTAGTTAGAGACTAGGCAATAAATACCGCAAAAGCAGTCCTCTGCCATAGTCCACTTTTCATCGAATGACAGGTGGTGAGCCCATCACTGTTCAACGCTGTTGGATGTATGTGCAGTCTTTAGTCCGTTATCGCCTTTTACGACACCGAAGGGAAGACAGGGGTTGGTAGTATTATTTTGATGAGCCCATCCATCGCCGCTCTATGCTGTTGGATGTGTGTGCATGTGCAGTCTTTAGTCCGTTAGTCGCCTTTTACTATATATTATTTTGTCGATTCATACAGGGGCTTCTTGTTCAATACTTATTACTTGAAAGTTTAAAAATAAATATGTCTAGTTATCTAATGAAGAACTAAATTTACAGTCTACACCGCCGGAAATATTAAGTGAAGCACAAAATGTTATTGACCTATATCATCTAAGTCCAAAGAAAAATATATGTTGGCTTACCAAAGATTTATACACTAGAAAAACAACAAAAACACGCAGTCATTTTTAGAAAATGTGTTTTCCTCACAAGTGTGTTGAAAAATGTCGTATGAAACGCGTGTGCATTGGTAATTACAATCCTCGGCTCCATTAAGCCCTCGCCTTCGGCTCGGGCTCATAACCCGCCTCGTTTGTAATGACCAACATAGCACACTTGTATCATAATGTACTATTGTAACACGGTTGTGTAATACTTTAACAGACAAATAAGTTCTATCTGACAATTGAAAAATCGGGACCAAGTCAAAGTTATTAACAGATTTTTTTTTATTTATTGTTTAAAACATTTAAAATACAAATTTTTACATCATCGATCCTCAGTAAAAACCTCGTGGGTTTATGTGCCTCGGAGAAAAATTAATATATTAATATATAATTTAATAAATGTTGTGGGATGCGACGTGTGTTAGCACCTTCGCGGCGTCTCATATTCCCGGCACAATGCGGACCGCTGGGTCTGCTGCCGAGGCTGCCGCGAGACAGAAACACAGTAAGTATGAGGCGTTAAAGGCTCAGTACCTTTTTTACCCTTCGCGGTAGAGACAACTGGGGTGTGGGGCTCGGAAGCGAAAGCTTTCATTGCTAAAGTAGGAAACCGTTTGGCGGATCGCGGCTACGATCGCCGCTGCAAGTCATACCTGGTTCAAAGGATCTCCCTGGCGATACAGCGCGGCAACGTTGCCGGTATCATGGAAACCTTTGAGCCGGGGGGGACTCGCGGTGGTCTGTTAGATTAAGTTTTTTTTTTATTATTATTATTATTGTATTTTACTAACACATTTTTAAGTTGTTTAATAAAAATTTTGTTAATATTATTAAATACAATTTAATAAATTATTAAATTAATTAAATCATATATTAAAAAACAAAATCAACATAGTCTGTCGGAGTACTCGCACCAACAGCGGCCGTACCTAGCTGAGGTCAGTGTTTATAGCTATATTTAATTTGCACGATGATAAGCAGTGACCGGTGTTCCTGCGAGTGCTCCTCACACTAAACAACACTATTTTAACCACATAATCATAATATAAAATCAGATTCATTTTTATCTAATAGATAAAAATGAATCTGCATCGTGCAAATTAAATATAGCTATAAATTTGTACGCTCACACCAATTATCTAGCCTAAGTTAATATCTTGAACCTCTTCAACAAGTCTTTTGAAACTTGTTTGAACGGTTAACTAGATATGGGATAAACACACATAAACCGCCTTTTAACCGCCTCTGTGGTCTAGTGGCTAAGCCACCAGTTTCAGACCCCGAGGTCCCGGGTTCGATTCCCAGCGGGGGGTACATACCCCGGAATCATCTTTGTGTGCTCGGTTTGGTTGGTGGTAGGGCTATTAAGTCCGCCTGGCTAGATACCACCATCTTTTCTAAGTGTGTCGCCAGTGGCGTGCCTAGGGCTTCAGATTGGGGCAAGCCACGAAACCTGAAGTTTCTAATCTTGCTACCTAGGTACAATGTTGGTGCCCCTTTGTGACACTAGCCACATTTTTTACTCAAATCGTCATAGGCCGTGGCATTCCAAACGTTCTTGTCGTTGGTAAAAAAACAGGCTATTACCTTCTATTACATCTTGAATGTGTTTTTGAGAATTTTATTTTGGCCAATTTAGGCGTTCTTTATCTCAGAAACAAAAATACATATTGAATAGTGTAGAATAGCTATTGGCATAGTACGTAGCGGCCTCGCTTTTTGTAAATTTCAAAATTGCAGAGAAAGATTTTCATAAATTGCGCGAGGGCACTTTTTTGAGCTCCTGGATTGAACTACTGTTCTAAACAAATGAAATAAAAAAATGAAACAAAACCAAAAAAACTTCGAAAATCGCGTTAAGTTAACTGTGAATTTCTCTTATCTAGGATAATATTATTGAGTAAAATTTATACCAGAATAATTGTTACCTACTTCATGAGGAATAAAAATGTTATAATGAATTTATTATCCTATTTTGATGAAAACTATAAATACAACTAAGTACAAAATTACAACAAAATGCGATGCGCCGGCCGTCCGAACTCAGCTTATTCTTGCAGAGTGGAGATTCGTAATATTAAGCATGCATTTATTATCCTATTTCGATAAAAACGATAAATACAACTGGAAAATTACTACAAAATGTGAAAATGGGCATTTTGCGCGGGAATCACAGTCGATATGTAGGCCTCTACACTTAATTTATTAATTATTAGGTACTTAATTATTTGAATGGAAGCAACCAACAATCCAAAGAGTTTATTACATAGACCTATTATAGTGAATGCCCTAGATGACTTTTAATAGTTTGCGAAATACATAAATCATGTGTGATGTTCAGAGAATTTATTTACCTCTGCCTTTCGTATGCCAATCATCAACACGTTTAAGTACACATTTGTTTGCAACACATCACATGCCCAACACATCTAAGTTCGTCACAGAGACCAATAAAGCGACGAACTGAACTCAGAACACATTTTTTTTATCACAAATTACGAAAACACTTGTTACTTAAAAACAATCCCTCAAACAAAGTGAAGTGTGACAATAACAAAGAATAAAAAATGGCTGGCTGCTGCCTGTGGCTGCTGCACAGCACAATCGCGTATTAACGCTCGCCTCTGATTGGTTTGCCCGAGCTCGAGCTGTCGTCGGTCGCCTCTGATTGGTTCGCCCGTGTTTAAGCTGCACGTGATTCGTTAGAAATAAAGCCTGATTTGGAGAAGGCCTTACTTGCGAACTTCATAACGCAAGCTGGCTTTGACGAAGAGTATGAATTTCTCATAGAATCTATACATACTTACGCAGTATTATGTTTATAGAGTAGCAATTTTGTTAAAGTTAGAAGAGAGCGGATATACTTTAAATCCGAAGCCCGGTTGCAAGCCAACTTGTGCGAGAGAGATGTAAAGCGTCGCACGATTTATAAGCAGCTTTATGCGATTTGTTTTATGAGAAACTAAAATTGATAATTTGAATGCTGATGAAAGAAAATTAACAATGGTAAAAAATATTAAGTGATTTTAATAATTGCGTTTTACCAGTAGTGATATTGAGTTTTTGTTAGGGCAAGCCGGGCTTTTCGGCTTGTATGAAGGTACCGCCACTGTGTGTCGCCATAACAACCATGTTTATTGCATTTTTGTGTTCCGGTTCCGACAGTTTGAGATAAGACAGCCAGTTCCTCAGTTGTTGAGGATTCCGGGTGAAGCGCGCTTCCACCTTCGGTCTTATCGTCACTTACCAGCAAGTGAGATGAAGGCCAAGCGCTTACCCGTCGCAGAATAATAAAAAAAGAACGCTGCAGATGACAATGGATGACAATGGCAGCGAACAGAGAGCGAGAGACCACAACTTGGCAAGTGCTATATCCTGAGTAATCCTGACTAGCGATGCGCGATTATGAATGATACTAACTGAATCATTCGATTATTACATTCATTCGAATAATTCGAATGACATCTAAAATGTATTACTAATTACTAATCAGTACTAATCGGGGGCTAATCAGTCAGTAGTGTAGTAGGGATCAACCACTAACGAATACAGAATTTTGCAACGGACTGAATGGTCATTCATTGATAATGAATGATACTGTAAGTAACTAATTTAGTAAAGAAGACCCGCGGATTATTACGAAACTAAATTCATTGGCTCTGCGACGCTATTTTCAAAAATTTCATTCATTTTACCTACAGCTAGTAATATTATTCTGTTCCTACAGGACAGTTGCTGGGGTAGTGTAAAAGCAAGTAACTAACTTCTTTTTCTAATTAGGTACTCATTTTGATCCCCTCTCGCTGTGTGTAATACACTGGTCGCCATTTTCGATTATAGCAGACCTCTCTTAGTAACCGCTATATAAGCCTTATGCTGTGGCGTTAAAGTACATTTTAGCTTTATTTATTTCAATATCAATAATCGTTTGATTCTATTACTAATTAGTAATGCTTATTCGATTATTGAAATTAGTATATTACTAATCTGGTATTCGATTTTTGAGATTAGTATTAGTAGTCAATTCGATTAATGAAATTAGTCATAATCGCGCATCGCTAATCCTGACACACAATCCTTCTGTTTCATTTACTTTAATGCTCGTCGATTTAGAGTACTCTCCACCTGTCTCTTTCATAAATAAATAAAGAAAACACCCAGACCCGAAATCTACAATTTAGAAAAACGGGTTTTTCTTAATTTGATCCGAGGTCGTCTAAATTTGTATGGGATTCGGGATCAACTGGGCTAATTATAATGTTGAAATGCGATATCGCCTTGTCTGTCACGAAGACATGTAAGTTCCTAACAATTGAATTTCTGTTTTGTTTTGTTGTTTTGTTTTGTAAATGTCGTTACTTCTATATTATTATAAAGCTGTGGAGTTTCTTGTGCCCGTTCTTCTCCACAGCTAAACGACTTCCTGAATGGGTGGGGTGGGTGGGTGGGTTCCTATGCCTATCCATCCATCCATAAAAAAATAAATTTAGACGATTCAAAATGCTTATTTTATTAAACTTACTGAATAAAGATATTTTGATTTGATTTGATTTGATCTATTGTGGCTGGTATTACGACAGTTGAGCTCAAAGTGTATGAAAGCCCTCAAAATAGGGTTGCCAACATAAAAAAAGTGTTTTAAGGTAAGATAATAAAAATTTACAGTATTTTTATAAAAGTGAACAGTATTTTATTTTTTCAAAGATTTAACCTCAAGCCCCAATCGGCTATATTTGGCCGCACCTAAAAACTTGCTATTCCGTCAGACCCCAAGCGGCCATATATGGCCGCGGTGGCCGCGCTCTCCAACTTGACTTTGTACCGTGTTTTGATACACTTAGAGACTACTTTAATATGAACAATGACCTGCGTTCGATTTTTTTTCCATTTCCGCAAATTTAAATTTCCGCCAAATCGCACCTGCTCTCAAATTTTTTTGACATTTCGTTGCCAAGACTGAGAGGTATATGATGCGCTGCGCCGCGCGGACAACGTTCGCAACTTTTTTACTTTTTAAAAAGGTTGCCAGTGTGTATAGTGATACTAAAACAATATTATTTGGATACTTTATTTTTGTTCAACAGTAAAAGTACCTATAATGTAGTGAAAAACAGTATAATACTGTTTTTAACAGTATAGTTGGCAACGTCTCTTGCCAAAGTCGATGACGACAAAATAAACTTTATGATGGTAATATATTATAAAACATACAGAAAATGACGACTATTAATACTATGCTGTTACATTATACATAAGAAAATTGTTTGAAATTCAAACAACATGCCGAGTACGTCACTGAATTCAGTGTCAATGGTGGATGTGGTTTGTTATTTAAATGGATTGTGAGAAAGAATTATGCCAGTATCCGACATCTGGAGGTCTCGGATTCGGATCAGAGATCGGGCGGATGCTGCGGATATTTTGATGTACTTATAACTCGTATTTTGATCATCACTGCGCTTGCCAAATGCGGGTTGAAATGCCGTAAAAAATTAGAAACACACATTGTGCGACTTGGGATTTGAACCCGGAACCTCCAAATATTGCGACTAGCGCTACACCACTAGGGCACCGAGGCGAACCGTCAACATAATAAGCATTAATTAACGAGCATTTTTATTTTTTCTTTCTATGAAAAGAAAATAATTTTTATGTAAGCACTCTTTGATCATATTATAATGCAAGCATTCGAGCACTATTTTATGCTAGCGGCCGCTCGCGGTTTCATCCGCGTGGTTCCCGTTCCCGTGGGAATATTGGGATAAAAAGTATATGTGTTAATCCAGGTTATAAACTCTCTGTATGCCGAATTTCATCCAAATCCATTCAGTAGTTTTTACGTGAAAGAGTAACAAACATTCATCCATACTTACAAACTTTCGCGTTTATAATATTAGTAGGATAGGATCTATAACCCGGATTTATGTGAAACGAAACGCCCTCCACAGAGTATCCCTAAGGAGTTTACATCTGTTGTATATTCATGGTGTGATACAAAGTCAAAATCATTTGCTGATTTGAAAAAAAAAAACACTTTTTCGTATAACCTTTAGGGATTAAGCGTGGGAATTTAACAGATAAGTTAGTCCTTATTTATTGCAACACTGTCTGCTATGTTTGCTTATAAATAACATGCTTTTGTATGAGTAATAACAATTTAAATCATTGGAGGTAACAATGTCGGTATATGGTTGGTACCATTTGTTTTTCATAGGTAGCTATTTCAATTTAAAATCTTAATTTAAAAATATTTATGCTTGTAAAGCACTATTTTTCAAGTGTCTCAACGTTTCAAATACTTAGAGTATTTATGGGTAATTACAGAAATAAATGGTGTGTCTCATTTTCAAAGGGTTTATTTAAATTTGATATACTTAACACTTTTAATTTATGCTCAAACCACTAAACTGAAACCAGCGATGTATAGTTTATTTACCTCAATGACTGAAACAAGAATAACTCCATCAACTAGGATATGGTTACTCTACCCCCTGTCTGTGCGTATTTTTGAGAAGATAGAAGAAAATATATTAATAATGAATACAGCATTTTTTTATTTTTAACTATCTACTTATTTTTACAACCATAAATATTCACCTACCCAACCATAACCTAAGCATAAACAACAAACTCATTTCCCGGACACTATAAAGTAGATACTTACATAAATAATTCCATCGGCTTTCTGTGTTCATAAACTAACACCAAACTAAGATTTCCGGTGTTAAATATACGTCTTCCATACAATGTGTAGTTATTAAACTTCAATGATAACTTGAAATCGCAATAAATATATAATTCGTCCATTAATTCAGGTCTGCCCAGCCAGTGGGCGCTAGTTATTCAGCCAGACCATTAAACACGATCATTACACATTTGCATTTAATAATACACCTTATTTGTGCATATTGTGTAGTTTAAAAATATAGCGAAATTACTGGCAACACCTGCCCGCCTCGGCGAAATGAAGGATTCGGTGTCGGCATTCTGAAATCGAATAAGTTGAATAAATTAAAAAGGTAGGTACGCTTCTCTTTAAAGGAGTTATGTTTGTTTTAACCATAAACACTTGGACAGCTAATTGGAGTTAAAACAATACAAAAGTACCTACAAACTTGTTATGATAATAATGTAAATATGTTACGAAAAACTACAAAAAAAAAATCATAAACTTTGTGCATTCTTCTTTTTCTTCTATTTTCAAGTTCTTATTAAAGTCAGATCTATTACTATAAAAAATATACAACTGTGTTTATTTTAATTATCATGGAAGCTCTAAGGACTACAATGGTATGACCATTGTAGTTATAGAGCACAAATACTTGTTACTGGAACGCAATACGTCCACTAACATTCCCAAATAACAACTGCGCTCGAACTCGTATCCCTAGTTCAATCGAACGCTTTTAGTCCTTTAGCGGCCAATAAAAACTCCTATTAATTGCGTAACCGTTGCTTAAAAATAGCCCAGCCATCAATTCTTAAAAAACATAAACTTCATGCTGGACACAGAGCAAATAGAACATAAAACGGTTTCCGACGAAATTAGAATTTCGATCTCGAATGACATTCCAATAGGAGCCATATTGGAATCGCCGCCAAAAGTGACGTAAGCTTTTTATGTTCGGAAACTTGTAGGAAAATCTAAAATCAAGAATTCGATTCTAAAGTAGCAATAAATAGAGTTTAGTATACATGGTGTAGCCGTGTGGTGTTGCTGCGTTTCCGTAGTGAAGTACAACAGCTAGGATATAGGTCATTGCTCCCCTAAACCTGAGTAGTCGGGGCGGTTCATAAGTACTCAGATCCCATGTTTAAATTGCCCAACTTGTATGTACTCTCGGTACAGGACCTGCTCCATGATCGTACGTACTTGCCTTCGGTCGAATGACCGTCCTGCGACTGCGTTATGGTTTAGAACTCATTTGTGTAACAGGATACACGACAACGTAATAACTTTTCGTTTCGATTTTGTTTCACTGTACATCAGTTGTGAGTTTGTTATTAGTACCTACTTACAGATATAATAAATTGTTTTTTTTTCGCTTATTAATCCTTTAGAGAAATCGAAAAAAATAAAAATAAATACATAGTTAAACAAGCTTTTTAAGTAAAGTTATTAGCCATACAGTCCTTCTGCTAGGAAGGCTTATGTTAATCAAATCATTGCTACAATTTATGAGTACCGGCATGACCACGCTTCCCGCATTTTCTTTGTCAATCACAAACTCTGACTGTTGCAACATTCACAACACACGTTGCCCGACATGGGAATTGAATCCGGGATCTCCGGTGCTCCGGGTATCTAGCCAAGCGCTTGGTAAGTAACTCAGCCAGTCTGTAATAAAACAATGATGGCTGATCGGAAGGACTAGACAAGTGGCGTGCGTGAACGCTTGTAGAATAGAGAGATGAAAACTTATACATTCGAACAGGGCATTATCGGCTCATTATAAGAATACTACCACCCCTCCTTTCCCTTGGGTGACTAACGGACTAATGACTGCACATAAATCCAACAGCATAATAGAGCGTCGATGGGCTCACCACCTGTCATGCTGAGCACATGTGCAGTCGCTTTTTAGTGAAAAGTGGACTATGGCAGAGGACTGCTTTTGCGGTCCTCATTGCCTAGTCTCTGACTAACCCTTTGGAGATAATAATAGTGATTGTATGTATGTTATTACTTATTATGTATGTGTTTATTCGACTATTTAGGGCTATACAAATTCGACGTTTAATATAATCTTTATCCTAAGGTATGAGATTTTATTCCAGTTTGGTCGAATCCACCCTAAGTACATTAAGCATTTGCCAAGTGTCCATAAACTTGTCTACCAATTTACTATTCACAAACACTAAGGAACTCAGACTCGAACTCAGTCATTTATACACCGATTTAGAAAATTCTTTTTTTATTTGGAAGGATATACTTCCAGATTGGTCCCATTTTTATCAAAATTCAGTTCTGATGATTGAATCTTCAAGTAATTAAGGGAACTCCTCATATATTGTTGGCATACCTATAGCGATTTTCGTATTTTCAGCAATAAGTCGAGCATTTGCATTCAGAAAGTATTATTTGATGAAGTAGAACTGATGAAGAAGACCACAGAATGCCATTGGAACTCCTCAATGATAAGTATTTCACGGGTGGCGATAAGATATCTCGATTAAGATAGTTAAGCGACTATGACGAAGCAAAAGAAGGCAGGTATCGGAACTCAGTTTGTGTTCAGACATGGAGCGGTGCGGTTTGCTACGTTTCTAGGTGGGCAGCAAATCCTACGCTAGAAAGTTGGACAGGAAAATCAATTACTCGAAATTGAAAGAACAGTCGCAAAGAGTGTCCACAGTAAGTTTGATTTATCACTATTCAAACAAGTTACTGTTAACTGCAAAAAGTGTGGCTTAGCAACGCCATCTAGTGAAGCACTTGTGAAACCAACTGTATTTTTGTAAAGTCAACTTTTCTGTGCAAATTGCGTTACTCGAATTGTTACTTTTTCTTGAGAAAGATACACGAAAAAAATAACCTGTTTTCTCCTTTAAAAAAATAGTAAAACTCCAAGTGACACTCGGTATTTGTACAAAGAATTGTTTACAAACATTATACATCCAATTTTAGTCAAGAGAGCGCTGTTTCCATAATGTATAAATTGTAGTTAACTTAAAACAATTAAGGTTGGATTCGACTAAACTGGAATAAGGTCTTATACCTAGATTAAATGCCGAATTTGTATAGACTCGGAGTAAGTCTTAATCCGGTTTGGTCGAATCCACCCTAAGTAGGTTGTACTTATTTATTTCACACACACAGATAGATGCCGTTGGCACAATTTTGTTCGGCAATTAGTTATTTGTGTTTTTGAAGATAACGATTTGTGTTTAATCATTAATGTGTCGCTGCGCTACAAAAGTTTTTATACTGAATAATGTTTTATCTACATAGGTCACACTAAAAGTTTCCGGAACTGGCCACTTACATAAACAATATTTAAAAAGTAATTACAACATTTGAAAATGGAATTTTTTGGCTGTAGAAGCAGTTTGTTTCATCTGACTGTCAACTGCTTTTACACTGTGGCGCCATTTTAAAAATTGCTTGTTTACATTAACATGGATTTAACTCGGAAAAATTTTCGTAGTATGATTTTCTACGATTTTAAGTGTAATTTGACAGCTCAACAGAGCATCGCTCGGCTTCAATCTGCTTTTGGCGATGAAGCACCATGCAAGACGACTATTTATAGCTGGTTTGCAGAATTCAAGCGCGGTCGTGTCAATCTCAGTGACGAATCTCGCGATGGTCGCCCGTCCACCGCTGTGAACAACAAAAACATCGATGCTGTGCGCCCCGTATGATTGAAACAGATAGGCATGTGACCTACCATGAGATTCGCGCATCCTTAGACATAGGCATGAGTCAAATACAATCAATCCTACACAAACATTTGGGTGTGAGAAAGCTGTGCTCGCGGTGGATCCCACACAATTTGACCGAGACTCAAAAAACGGATCGCGTCATCGTGCAGTACCATGCTTATTAGATTCAACGAACGTGCGTCAAATTTGGTGTGAGACATAGTAACAGGTGACGAAACATGGATTTATTGCTACGATACCAAAACAAAGCAGCAATCGAGCATATGGGTCTTTCAAGATGAGCCGAAATCAACTAAAGCGGCGCACTTGAAAAGTGCATATAAGCGTATGATTGCTTATTTTTTTAATAAAACTGTAAACGTGGCTACTGTTGCTTTAGAGAATCGTCAAACCGTGATTAGTGACTGGTACACGACCATTTGTTTGCCGGAAATTATTGACAAACTCCGTAAAAATAACCGTAAACGCCGTGTCATCTTGCACCACGACAATGCTAGTTCCCACACGGCCAGATAGACACACGAATTTTTGAAGCTGAAAAACGTAGAACTTATGAGCCATCCTGCATACAGTCCTGGCCTGGCACCTTGTGACTTTTTTCTGTTCCCAAAAATTAAGAACCAATTACGAGGTCAACCATTTTCATCACCAGAAGAGGCTGTCGAAGAGTATGAAAAACACGTTTCTGAGGTCACCACAGAGGAGTGGCACAAAAGTTTTCAAAATTGGTTAAATCGAATGAAAAAGTGCATTTACGCAAAGGGAGAATATTTTGAGAAACAATAAGTTTATTTTTGACCTTTAATAGTATTTTTTGTTATTCATTTAGTGCACCCCTCGTATATTAATAACAATCAATTGCCGAAATGTTTGTATGTGCATCACTTCAGAATGGCTGTACCTTTTTGCCTGATTCTTTTTTTGTTTGTAATTGTAAGGACAGGTTTGTATGAAAGAAAATTTATGAAAATTTGTCACCGGATACTTACAAAGTGTTCACGCAGGCGAAGTCGCGGGCGAACCGCTAGTTATTTATAAAGTACTTGCGCATACATAACCCTTACTCAATGACTTACGTGCGAAAGACCTTATATGTACATAGATATCATAAGCATAGAAGGAGTCCAAATGAGATTTTTTTAAATGGGCCATAGACATTGAAAGAAAAGGGACAAAATAAGGGGCAAAACGTCAAATTGGATACTCGTTCACAGGGAGCACTTAGCTCTTTGACTACTAGTCTTTGCCCGGTCACCATTTATAATACAAAATTCAAAACCGACCTGATCCCCAAGCATGAACCATTATGGTACTAGTTAAGTTAATCGTATTATTTTGTATGAAAACCATAAAGTTTTTAAACCTTTTTCAAAATAATACGATTACCATAACTAGTACCATAATGGTTCGTGCTTGGGGTACTGTACGCAAATGTAATTCGAATGTTGACCAAACGGAGTGCCCACTCAAATGTCATAGCACTCCTTCTATGCTTTAGTTATTATTATGAGATATTAACTAAACTAAACTAGTTTTTTTTTTTCGCTAGACATTTGACTTTTTTGGCAACTTATTTCGTCTCTTTCCTTTCAATGTTTATGGCCCATTTGAAAAAATGGACAACTATACGAGTCTCATTTGGACTCCTTCTATGCTTTAGTTATTATTATATGGTTATTATTCTGAGACCATAGACAGTGTACCAAACTTTTTTATAAAGTTCAACGAAGGTTGTCTCACAGCCGAAGCACGGGAAACAAACGATATTGTACGGCAAAGAATACATTGTTTACATCTTGACAGGGAAATGCTTATTAGAATAGAAGATGCAATGCAAATTCTCACGGATTCAGACCATAAACACACGTGATAGAGAAGAGCAAAAAGTATGGCAACTGCGATGTTGGAGTTGTAGTTTGTGAATCGGTGGTTCCACGCGCGTGCGAATAGAATTGTAAATGTATTTTATGCAATAATATACAGCTCACAGCTCTATATCTTAAGGTATCCCTTTATGTGTTAGGTTACAATTATAAAAGCGTGAATTAAAGTAATTGAAACCATATGCTATCGCGAACATAAAATCTGCAAATTATACCGAATAAGAAGAAACTAAACAAACAAAGGGTGAATTATTTCTATATATTTTCGGACAATAATTTAAGCAATGGTACTTTAGGACAAGACAAAGCATTATTAGATCTAAAAGAGCATAAAAACGTGCAGTTATTTCAACCATGGACATAATATACTCCATGATTTCAACACAGTCATTGCAGAGATCTCCATTTTTAAAATATATCTAATTGAACCTCAAAAAATATTGTCATTGTTTACTTGATCTTGCAACCTACATGGACGAAATATGCCTTAATTAACATTCATTCATTAAGTTTGTAAGATATAAGGAGACTGGTTTCTATACTATAGTATCATAGTAAGGTCTAATGGTGTTTAAGTTCAAAACTTAATTTGATTTTTTATTAAACACAAAATTAGAATGACTGGAAGTTGGCATATTCTCCTATAACTATGTGGTTGTTTTGTCTTGCTTGACATATTTCTTTTCTTTTATTTTCCACAGAGTACCCTAAAAATACCGCTAGAGCACCGCGGAAACATTAATGACAGTTACGAAACTTTTTTTGCCGCCAAATGCGTTCAGAAACCAAATGGGCCGGCCACATTTCACACCCGGAAACGCATCCAAACGCATTTTTTGTGACACTTCGCGGGCTTTGGTTTTTAACTTTGTGATTTTATGAGAGACACTGAAATATAACTTATAATTAATTGCGACATTTCTTGCTATCTTTATATTATTATTATGGCACATACGTGCTTTGAAATATGTATTAAAATAAGAAGGAAGCGACCGCTTTGGAGGCTTGATAGACGATCTATGAATAAAATAGCTTTTTCATTTTAACAGTTTGTTCAAAATTAATTGTTAAATTTTTCTTACTTGGGCATAATTAACTCATTCCCATTAAACCATTACTTTTTTTTATGTTACTAAGCTGGTAAACGAGGAAACGTCCCTTATGATAGTGCGCGACCACAGCCGCCCATGGACGCGCGCGACACCGAGGAGGTCCGACAGCATCACGCGCGCAACGCACCATGAAGCTTAAGTTCTATGCATCTATGCTTTGTAATTTCACTAGATTTTTCAAACCAGAACTATGTAGAAGGGTGTTCCAAAATATATGGTCAAGCGGAAGCCGAGAGGTAGAGCAGCCATAGGGGCATCCAAATCACCCCAACGTAAATATGTTCCGCGATTTACAATAGTTTTCAAACATTTTTGAAAAACTCTAATTTTGTACCCCCAATTACAGTAAAAATTATTCACCCATTTAATAAGTAACGCAAACGTTGCAAATCGTCGTCACAGCCTTTTCGCCAAATGGCTGTTATCGTGTGATCCCAGAAAAAATCCAAAGTGACATGTTCTAAAAATAAACCAGTGTAGAAAAACAAGCAAAATCAACAGAATTTTATATAAATTTATTAATTGATAAAATGTAGATAGATATCGGATTTTACGATACCACCGTCCTACGTCACGCGCCGAGCTATTTCTTTTTCTATTAAAACATCATCTGCCTCAATCATTACTCATAAGAGCAGGATGCCCGATAAACATCTCTTGAAAAGTTACGCTAAAAATTAACAAAAGACACGAACGCTACTGTTGATATATAGTTTAAGGCGGGTGTAGAGGGCGTGTGTTTGGCTTATTAGCAACTTTAGATAAATTATGGGGAGAAAGAATGTAAGCTCGTTTTGTTTTGTGATCGTAAATGTTAAGCGACTTTCTCAATGTCGGGTTCAAGGATGGGGTACCGCATTTATTTGCGGATGGTAACGGATTAAATATTCCACATTAGGAGATATATCCTATTTACTCTAACCTACTTGCTAGTGTCTCAAGGTTGTGACATTCCTGGTATGATCCAGGAGATTCTCAATATAAGTTAGAGATAACCTATTATACTGGAGATAAGATGTTATATTGGAGATAAGATATTACATTGTAAATTAGATAGTATATTAGAGATAAGATAAGATAGCCAGTTCAACCCAGCCAGTAGTGAGGATTATAAAATGCACATCAAAGCAGTATAACAGCCGCAATAAAGCATTTCTGTATAGTTAAAAATTACTTTTCGTTCCTTAAAATGCTTTCTTGTGTTACTGGGGTTATCATCGATTAAATAAGTACGTCCTAAATAAATGTATAATTGCGTATACGTATGACAACTAGCTTTTTACTGTCAAGGTGTATCGCATTATTAACTCACAAGATATCTAGACCAGATCTAGACCAATAATCATCGGCTGTCAGCGGAACACAACTTCAAGCTGCTCTTTACCATATACAGGGTGTTGCAATCGAATTGATTCGACCGGTAAACTTGTACAGGGTGTTCTTAGGGCAGACTGCTTTTGCGGTCCTCATTGATTAGTCTCTGACTAGTCCTTCGGAGGTAATAGTCTTGAGTATACGAGTATGTATTATGTATGTTAGTTTAATTGTAACTTTTATGTAACTACTAGCTGACCCGACAGACGTTGTCCTGTCTTAATTATGTGAATTTCTTTCATAAGAACCTTCTCCTGACAATAACAAACACAACCAAAAAAGAATTAGCGAAATCGGTCCATCCTTTCACGCTTGATGGCGTGACCAAGGGAAATAGGGATTCATTTTTATATAATAGATTGTAACTTTTATGTAACTACTAGCTGACCCGACAGACGTTGTCCTGTCTTTATGAATATTGAATTAAAAAAAACAATTTTTTTTCATAAGAACCTTCTCCTGTGAATAACAAACACAACAAAAAAAGAATTAGCGAAATCGGTCCAGCCGTTCACGCGTGATGTCGTGACCAAGGGAAATAGGGATTCATTTTTATATAATAGAAGATAAGGAATAGCACCTACGAATAATATTATTATCTGCACATTGAGCTAGGTGACAAGACTGACAAGTTATTTTCTCTCTGATCTGTGGTTCCAATAGATGACGTATAGAAATAGAAGGTATAAGTTACATACTTAAAATTACAACTATTATCCCCGAAGGGTTAGTCAGAGACTACAGTGAGGACCACTAAAGCAGTCCTCTTCCATAGTCCACTTTTCACCAAATAGCGACTGCACAATGTGCTCAGCGTGACAGCTTGTGAGCCCATCGCCGCTCTATGCTGTTGGATGTTGCAGTCTTTAGTCCGTTAGTCGTCTTTTACGACACCCAAGGGAAGAGAGAGGATGGTAGTATTCTTTCACCGTTACGCGACGCGGTGCGGAACTAAATTAGTAATGTTTTTTTCTCTTTGTTTTCTTAAAATTCAGGACTGCTTTTGCTGTCCTAATTGCCTAGTCTCTGACTAACCCTTCGGGGACAACAGTCGTGATTATAAGTATGTGTGTACTTCAGCCCGCATCCTTTGTCACGCTACACTGGGTTATGTCTCGGGTAGCGAATATCTATGAACAGCGCCAACAACTAAATAGTTTTGTTACCAACAACATAAGCGGCGCTCACTCAACGAACCGAAACCGAGCAAAGGTGTTAATTGTTCACTTGTAAACTATCAAATACCGTTCTTAACGTCTATGTAATAAGGATAAAATTCATTTGAGTCTCATTTTTATAGTGTGTACTCCTACGACCAATTTGAATACAAACGATTGTCGACTTTATACGTTACGCAGTGGGAGTTGAGACCGCGTGTCAACAAAAATGAAGGTGCTCTTCGCCGCTCATGTTTGCCTGGTACTTTAGAAAACCATCGCGTTCATTTTGTTCAAAACTGCATATGTCACCGAGAGCCGGTCATGGCAATTGGGTTTGGGTTACAATATGTGGTGAAGATTCTGTCATCATGAAGCATTGAAGGAAGACGTAGGTTTATCTAGTTGGTTATCAAAGATATATACTTTAGATGAGTTTGATGGTGTAGCGGCTAGGGTTTGCGATCTAGCCAGTTAAGCAACGTTGGTCATGATGCCTGGTCACTCACTAGATAGGTCAGGTGACCAATTTAATAAACTTCTCGAGCTCCTCCGTGCTTCGGAAGGCACGTATAGCAGGTTAGCAGGTTAACCCTTATTAGTTGTTAGAAGACAGTCGTATTTCCATCATGCTTGACCTTTTGTTCGTGCATGACCGACCATCAATTCAATACGATCACTCTAAATTAAGATATTAATGACATATTTAGACATAATGAGACGAATAACCAAAAATACTTACTAAACTTTACTGAAATTTGTAATTATTAATTTATATAACCCGAAATTTCTAGCATATTACTGAAACTTGAAATGAAAGTGGCGCCGCCAAGCGGAAACTGTCGGCAATGCTTTTCTTGATTGTGTTCTGGGTATTCTCTGATATTCATGATTCATAATCAAACTTTGTATTATTAATAAATGTATAAAAAAGTATAAAATTATAAATGAAACACCAGCATTATTTTTCACTGATTAAAATAATTTTCACACTATGTTGTGAATGACATCAATCATAGACAAAAAAATCAATTAAGAATCTTGATATTATTATTATTTGTAGTAATTATAAATCGTCACTTGGTTGATGATATTTTATTGCCATTGCTAATTCGAAAACGTTATAATTAAACCAAGTAATTTTTAAATTATAAACAAGTATGTAATTTTATATTAGGTCACTGGTGAGATTCTAAAATCGCACTTAAACATTAATATTCAAACGATTGAACGACAGTTTCTTGCACGCTCCAATTTACATGCTTTTATAACAAAAACTCGACAATGTGGAATCGAATAGAACAAAACTATCCCATTAGGGGGCAATGAATTAAACAGTCTAATCGTACTAGGATGTGAATAATTATATAGTTAATGGCACATGATTAGGCCCGATTATGCATGTACAAATACTTTACTGGCTGCGTCCGTACAGGTTTGTGAAAAAATGGGCTCCTGTTACAGGTGTATCAAATCAACATGCAATAGACTGATTTTGAAGAGACAAGTGACTACTTGGACTTTGAAAACTGTAGAGTCGTGCATAGGTTAATTTTTTTTTTTACTTTTTATTCACATTTTTTATGTTACTGGGTTAAAAAATGAGCTTATGAATACCTGTAGATTTTAACAACGTATTAACTATTTATAGTATAATAGCGACTAACAAACTTCGAATTAACTTAGAATATATTAGAAATTAAACTTTAAACTTAGAATAACTATTGCAAATGCAAATCAACAATTTAGAATAAAAAGATTTGCGCTATCGATGCAGTCGATACTAATATCGACATTGTCACTATTGTCGGGTTATCAATAGATTATCAATAGTTTAGCTATGGAGCGGACTCACGAGTTATGTAGGATTCGTAAGTTACTGTAACTCTATCGAATATTAGATAGATAACACATTTATTTGCATCAAAAACACACACATGCTTAGGTACCAATAAAAAAAACATTCAAATAGCATGTTGGTAGTTGGTAGCATGTGTGCCGCAGCGATGCAAAAGGGCAAAAACTCAGTGATACCCTCAGATCATAGAAGGGATCCCTTCTATGATCTGAGGTGATACCTTTGCTCAAAGAGCAAAGCACTAAAAAATGAAATAATATTAAATAGTGTGAATGAACATTAATATAAATAAATACTAATTATTTTAAGTACAAAAATAAATGAATAAAATGTCACAATCAAATAAAATAAAATGTCAAATTGATTATTAGTAGTAAGTGCGAGTTATTACAGAATAACTCGTACTTACAACTCATTTCGGGTTAGATTTTTCTTGATGTTACAAATCATGTGCCATGATCACAAAACATCATGTCAATGGCCAACCATAAAACTTACGATCTGTATTTTGCATACACGCAAAAATACGTTAAAAACAAAGACAAAACATAGATAGTTTATAACAAGTTCTTACCATACCTATATTTTTGTTACAGAAAAAAAACGTCGTCCTGCGTCTCCTCAGCCGCCTCTGTTCCACTCAGCACGTGCCCAACAACATGTGCTAAACCATAATTGTAACAGCAGCATGTGCCAGCTCTAAATTGTAACTATTCGTGCTTAACACTTTTGCGGTACACCAAACCTTACTGCTTCCACAATAAGGATCAAAATGCTGCAGCCTGCTACTGTGTAAAGATGGCTGCAAGATATCACCTGTGCCAATTAATGCTTTGTCTTGTGTCATATGATGATCTATTAGGGTTGAACAGTGGCGCTTCGGGGTATGTTGCGAATAAATTTTAATTTTTCGTAGGCAATAAAATCAGTAACAACCGGACATCAAGAGCTCTTGATCGCGAAAAGTGGAAAAATCGAAGTAAGGCCTTTAGCTGAAATCACACTATCACACTAATATTATAAAGGCGAAAGTTTGTGAGTGTGTATGTTTGTTACTGTTTCACGTAAAAACTACTGTATGGATTTGGATGAAATTCGGCATAAAGATAGTTTATAACCTGGATTAACACATAGAATATTTTTATCCCGATATTCCCACGGGAACTGCAACCACGCGGGTGAAACCGCGAGCGGCCGCTAGTAAATAAATAAATGAAATCAGTTGCTGCAGGGTTTTGTTATGGTTATATTACTATTGTAGCTGTAGTGTTTCTTTTCGTTTATTTTTTGCTTTAATAAAGTTCATGTAAACTCGAAGATAATGGAATTCGGAGGGCGTGGGTTCGATTCCCACCTGAGGTAGTATTTTTAAACGTTTTGTTAACTTCGAGCACAAAATAACTAATAGTGCTACTTCGAGTAAGTATTTCTTTTGTTTCGATGACTTGGTGCGGTTTGTACATTACCAAGTACTTACGTAAGATACTTACAATTAAATATTGTTTTAGCTTAAAGATAATGAGTGATAATATTAAATTAATTTTAAATGGTAAATGATGTTCTCTACAAACATCTTGCGGTCTTGAATAAAAGATTTTTATTTTATTTTATTTTCTTACTATTTTTTGTTTCTTCTGCTAACTCTTGTGCACGTTGACTAACACTAAGGCTACGCTAATCAAATTCGAATACAGTTAGAAAGGGATGGCGATATATGCCATGAATAGCACCATTCCTTTCTAACTGTACTCAAGCAGAGATTTGAGTGTGAGTTTTGGTATTGGTTTACCCTTACGGTTTGAATACGAGCCTTAGTCTTAGCAGTTATTAATTCACCATTATTTCTTAAGAGGCCTGTTACATCTCGAATTTGATTTTTGCGTAAAATGCCCATTTTCACATTTTGTACTAGTTTTGCAGTTGTTTTTATCGTTTTTATCGAAATAGGATAATAAATTTGTGCATAATATTACAAATCTCCATTCTGTGAGCATAAGTTAAATTCGGACGGCCGGCGCATCGTATTTTGTATTAATTTTGCAGTTGTATTTATCGTTTTTATCGAAATAGGATAATAAATTCATTATTAAATCTTTATTCCTCATGAAGTAACAATTACTCTGGTATAAATTTTGCTCAATAATATAATCGTTGATTCCAATAGCTGTTCTACACTATTCAATAGGTCATAATTGTTAATGTATTTTTGTTTCTGAGATCCATAGCACCAAAATTGGCCATTTTACCCAAAAATCACAGTCGAGATGTAATAGGCCTCTTAATAATATTCGATAAAACGCATTTTTGTCTATAAAACTAAACTTCATTCATGTTAAGTCACTTTCCCGCCAATAACTACTCATTCCTTTACTCTATGGTAGCTGTAGTATTATGTATTATTGTAAAACATTTTGTTATTTGTTGACTACAGTGAGTCAGGCTACAAACAACATGTTTATACACAAATCCACTTTGGTGAGGAAAAGCCTCGAACTCATTAACCCCACTGTGTCGCTAATTATTTTTATAGCCACAAAACGGGCCCACAATTGCATCTCAAATCTGACGTGTAACATTGACTTAACCGACTTTTGAACTTCCCCGTACAATCGGTGATAAAAGTTTTTTTATAGTATTTAGTAAAAAAAATATGATTTTTTTTTAAATATTACAAAAACATACGATTCGTAAGCGCTTGTCAGTAGTAAATTGTAGACAAGTTTACAGATATTTGGCGAATGCTCACTCTGTTCGGGCGCTACCTTAAAATTATAATTGAAAAAAGAATGATGTTACATCATTCAAAATTTTCAATAAGTAACATCATTGATGTTACTTACCCTTGTCTGTCACGAAAGACCGTAGAGGCTTATAACAATTTACAAGCTCTTTGATTAGCTCTTTAAAATTGCCAATTTAAAGTTCGCGAAATATGAGAGGAGCTCTATAGCGCAGCGGCTAGCGCGTTCGGCTTGCAATCTTGCTCGCTAAGCAACTTTCGCAATGGCGGGTCGCTAGATGGGTATCAGCATTAGGCCAGCCATATCTCCACATGCTATTGTCACGTGGGAGGCCTGGGCCCAGCAGTGGGACGTTTATAGGCTGATGACGAAATGACGTATTATTATCGGTGACAAGTGAATCCTATAAGTACATTTATTATATTCTACAAGCGCTCGTGCCACTTGCCTACGCCCTCAGATCACCCATCTGAACTGGCGCATAACGCTAACGCATGCACCGATTATACAGTACGCTCTCAATTGTAATATGCATCCGTCTCAGATCTAGTGCAGAAACACTGGTATGCGACCCGGTTGCGAACGGCAAAAAGTTTTCATGCTACACTAGTTGGATAACTCACTTAAACCATAACACTATAGTACCTACCATGTGTTTTGTTACATTGTAATACCTACTTGTAAAATGTTGTAAATTAAATATCGACCCAAGTAAAGTAGCTGCTCTTAAATTGTCCCACTGCTGGGCAAAATTTAATGTAAGTAGTCTTTTTCTTATCTTATCTTATCTAGTGTGGCCTGCAGAGGTCTCCCTCTCGCAGCAACACGTCGACCCATTGGGATATTTTGTGCAACCCCGTCCTACCACTCTGCCTCCTCAGTGAAGAGAATTTCCCTAAGCTTGGTAATGTCCTTGAGGGCGAAGAGCCTACAATCTTCTGGTTTCGGGTATGCCGATCCTAGAAGATTTATTCTTTTTAAGTAGTCAGTCTTGGGTTCGATTCCCAGCGGGGGATATATTCATTGGTAATAACTTTTTATTACCATCGGTCTCCTTTAGATGATTATGAATAGTATAATAAACCTAGTTGTGTGACCAACATTTGTGCGGTGATTAACGCTACGGGCGTTAATCACCGCACAAATGTTAATAACCGATCTTCAGATTGTTTAGCCTACTAGACTGAGAAATTTGTCATAATTTGTATGAAGCTTATGAAAAATTTCACTAAGAAGGCTTAACAATTAATTGCAACCTGCTTAGACAATTTTTTTTGTAACTTTGCTCCTGAGTCTAAGTTCATACTAACTAATTTATCTTCAGATCACTGTGGGCAAAAAATAGCTTTTACTGAATATGGACACCCTAACTCAGAAGAAATATCTTGTAGGCCAGTGACAGAGAAACGGGTTAAAATTTTCAAGCATAACATAACTGCTAAACTTGCATGTTTACCATTTATACAGGAAAATCCAGATGCTCTTTACAAGCATTTTTTTGATCTTATAAACGGTGAATTTAATAAAACTTTCTCTATTAAAAAGTTTAAAACTAATATTTCAATGAAATTTAGGGATTGGGCTACAGCTGGTTTGCATAAAAGTAGGGCTAAGTTGTATGACTTATATGAGCAGAAAAAATATAATAATAGTCCAAGTTTTCTAGAGTATATCAAAAAGTATTCGAAAACTTTTAGGAAGGCTTGTGCATGTGCCAAGTCATTATTTATTAGTGAAAAAATTAAAAAGTCTGATAACAAAATAAAGGCAACATGGAACTGCATAAACCGCGAAACTGGTAAAATAAAGCCACGTGATACTAAGTTTTCTTTAAGAATAGGCAATAGCTTTTTAAGTGAAGACAATAAAGTTGCTGATGCTTTTGAACAGTTTTTTACAAATATACCAATTGCCACAACTATGTTACTCAACTCTTCACCAAGTAATGCAGAAATTCTGCTAAAAAAGTATGTACCCATGTGTAATGAAGTGTTCAAATTTAAACACGTAAACTGTAAAGACGTACTTAAATCCTTTAAATCTTTAAAAATAAAAAACACTTGTGATTTGTGGGATATTTCAACAAAAATTATTAATAATATTATCGAGTCCATTGCGCCTTTTCTTGTAGTCATATTCAATAGCTGTGTTGACGAAGGAGTTTTCCCAGATCTCATGAAGCATAGCAAAGTTCTGCCACTTTTCAAATCGGGTTGGAAAGATGACCCGAGCAATTTCAGGCCTATTTCGATTTTACCTACTCTTAGTAAAGTTTTTGAAAAACTTATTTTAGATCAACTCGGCTCCCACTTCGCTATAAACCACCTTTTTCACAGTGAACAGTATGGTTTTACCAAGGGAAGGTCTACTACTGATGCTGGTGTAGCTCTGCTAAAACACATATTTGAGGCTTGGGAGGGATCGCAGAATGCTTTTGGAGTGTTTTGTGATCTCTCCAAGGCTTTTGATTGCGTTGAATACAACACCCTTTTAATAAAGCTAAAACACTATGGAGTGCACTCTGATGCCTTGAAATTGATTCAATCATATCTTAGCGGCAGAATCCAAAAAGTTAGCGTGAACGGATCCATATCATCCGGATCTTCTGTGCTAATGGGGGTCCCACAAGGGTCAATACTAGGTCCATTTTTATTCTTAATCTATATTAATGATTTACCATTTTATGCGGAAAACTTTTGCAATATTGTTTTGTTTGCTGACGATACATCTTTGATATTTAAGACTGATCGAAATAAAAATAGTTTTGATGACATCAACAGTGCCCTAACAGATGTGTTGAATTGGTTTACTACTAATAATCTTCAATTAAACGCGAAGAAAACCAAATGTATAAATTTTACTCTACCTAACGTAAAGAATATTATAGGAAATAAAATTAAACTGAATGGTGAACTGTTGGACCTTGTTGATTCAACAGTTTTCTTAGGTATTACCTTAGATTCAAAAATACAGTGGTACCCTCATATTAGCACCCTTGCGGGGAGACTTAGTTCAGCTGCTTATGCTGTTAGGAAAATTAGGCATTTTACAGACGTGGAAACTGCTCGATTAGTCTATTTTAGTTACTTTCACAGTGTTATGTCCTATGGTATACTACTTTGGGGTAAAGCAGCAGATATAGAAACCATTTTCATTTTACAGAAAAGAGCAATAAGGTCCATATATAACCTAGGATCACGTGACTCCCTTAAGGAGCTGTTTAAAGAAATAAATATTCTTACAGTTGCATCACAATTTATTTATAACTGTATTGTTTACGTGCGTCAAAACATTACTCATTTCAAAAAAAATTGCGATATACACAAACTAAATACTAGAAATAAGTATAAACTTGTAATTCCTAAATTTCGACTTCAGAAAGTTTATGGATCATTTATGGGACAAAGTGTCATAATTTACAATAAAATCCCGAACGATGTTATAATTTTGCCCTTTGACAAATTTAAGACACATGTTAAGGACAGACTTTTAGAAAAGGGCTATTACACTGTAAGCGATTACATCAATGACAAAAATGCATGGAATTAACATTCCTCTAGTTTCGCATACATTGTTCTAATGCGTTCATAGTGCCCGAGTAAAACTTGTAGATTCACTTTTGTTTTTATCTTTTTTAATGTATAATTTGGTAACGACATATTGTTTTGTAAATGTCGTTACCTCTATATTATTATAAAGCTGTGGAGTTTGTTGTGCCCGTTCTTCTCCACAGCTAAAAGACTTCCTGAATGGGTGGGGTGGGTGGGTGGGTTCCTGTGCCTATCCATCCATCCATATAAAAAAAAAAATTGACGATTCAAAACGCTTAATTTAAGCTTACTGAATAAAGTTATTTTGATTTTGATTTTTGATTTTTCGGAAGTAAAACTGGCATTCGTCACTGTTCCCAATCCTGCATAGTTGTGATTATGATTGAATCGGATTGTGAGGCGAAGCCGTCGACCCTTCGACTCCTTTGCCCCGGCGTAGACGTCTGACGCGCTAAATAAGGCGTCATCCCGGATTCCGTCTCGGGTATAATCGCATGCGAAACTTGTTAATCCCTCTTTTTGTTATAATACAAAGCCGGGTGAGGAGCTCGATGGTGCTATGAAGATGTTTCTTTAGTGCACTACTGAGATTTTTTTGTGAATTTGGTCATTATAATTGAAGAATAACTCAATGAGAGCAGAACTATCGCGACTGCACGCCCTTAAGCAACTTTCTCAATGCCGGGTCACTTAATGGGTGGCCAAATTAAAAAAATATATTTTGACCGTGCTTCGGAAGGTACGTAAACCATTGGTCTCGGTTGTTGTGAGTCGTTAAAACTCAAGAAACTTGGTTGACCCGGGGTGGTGGTTATGGCACAATCTTACCGCGTGCTGTTGTCAATGTGGAGAGCCTGTTCCCATCATTGGGACGATTATAGGCTGATGATGATGACTCAGCCGGCCAACGTGTATACGCGGCGTGTTAGTGACCACCGCAGCCCATAGATGATTATTCAATATTCTATCAGATGCTGCTCAGAATAAAATAAAATAAATTTCACAAGTACTTACTGTCACACCAATCATTCAGCCCCAAACTAAGCATAGCGCGAACTATGGTGACTGAATAACGGATAAAGAAACAGAAATACTAATAAACATCCATGACTCGGTCTCAAATGCTCGCGCTCAACACACAAACATTTACCCTTCCGGGATTTGAACCCGGGACCGTGGGTTGCGCAGTCAGGGTCGTTGACCACTCGACCACGCGGCCGTAAAAATTATAAAACCATCCTTCATCACCTTTTGTAGAATAGCTCTCTGTTTTTTTATATATTCATGGTGTTGCAATAAAGTATCTATTGACTATGTGTATTTCTTGCATATTTATTACATAATGCATTCCTTAATTTTGAGTTTCTTTTTAAATAAAATAACAACATATTGACAACGATATTTGTTTATAGTCTGTTTAACTCTTAGACACAGTTATCTTTAAAAGTGCTGTTGCCATACTGATCATAGGGATTTTAATTTTTAATTACATACCATTTGTAAATCCCCGCGAATAAGCAAAATAGAAATGGAGACAACCTTTTTTTATTTTTTGTTATTGTATAATTGTTGAACCATTTGATCTGTTGATCAGTTGATGTATTGATATCACACATTTAAATAATAATGTAATAATATTAATGTATTCAGCGTTTTGTTAGCGACTGTACAACCTTACATTTTTGGCGAGGTCTGCCGATCAAGATCACTCCAAAATTTCCTGTCCTGATAATGATTTAAAATACAATAGGACTAAGGGTTAAACTGAAACCGTAGTTCCTTTTTTAAATTCCTCGGCGGGAAATCGAGAATTCATCAAAGATAATCCTCACAACATCTTGCCGTTGAATCCATAGAATATATTCTAAGGTTGAATCAATAACAAGTCGACGATGCCACAAATAAAACAATCTCAGGTTATGCAATTTTTACCACCGAACTTCGATCTATGATTGAAGCCTCCGATGAGATAACTTTATTAAGCTTTTTGTAATTTCACTTTATCTTTGACAAAAAGGTTAACAACAAAGTGTTTAAAAGAAATTAATGAAATCAAAGCCATTACAATCTTGTCGATAATAAAAATTTGGATTTCGCTTTCATCTCCTTACGAAGAATCCAAATCAAATGTACGTTGCATACCATAGTAAGAAACAACCAGAATAACTTGACCTTTAATTTTGAACAACTAAGCAAATCAAAGCTTTACATTTACGACTTTCAAGGCCGTAAATTAAAGGAAAGCATAAATCGAGCTCGTAGTATGTTGGTTGTCTCGTAGAATTTATGCAACATGTTCATGATCTCTTGTTGACTACTAAATAAAAGATAAGATATTAATGATTAATAAAACATTTATTATTAATCAAAATAACTCAACGTAAAAATCCTGTAAGGATCTTTTTTTACTTAGGTATCGCCAACGGGTAGTCTACTCCCTTATGAATTTAAAAACCGACCCGTTTATAGCGTTGTGGTCTAAAGTACCTACTTAATACATAATACAACAACTCAATATAATATTTAGTTCGATTACAAGGGTTAAAAGCATAAGGATGGGGTATCAAACCGTTGCAACACAAACAGATTATGGGGACTAAACATAATCGCATTTGTAGCCTTATTTAAACAAAGATTACTGTGTTAGTTTGAGTTCGCTCGTATTTTTTTTATTATATTTATAGATTGGAGCGATTTGAACGTTTATTGCCTTTCAAGTTAGAAAATTATACTGCAGGTAGGATAGAATTTGAATTGTTTAATATCATCTGCTAGACACATATTATGATATGTGCCTTGCAGAGAGATAGTATGTAAGCTGTACAGTATTAGAACAAAACGCCAATTTTAGAAAAGAAAAACAAAACTTCAAACAGGCTTTAGCACTTTCCCGTCAAGAAGTAAAAAAAGTCCAATTACCATGATAAATATAATAACTAATTAGTTTGCATTCGGAAATTTAAATAATATCCGTTAGACAATTTTTTTTTATATAAGAAGGAGGCAAACGAGCAGGCGGGTCACCTGATGGAAAGCAATCACCGCCGCACAAGGACACCCGCTAAACCAGAGGAGTCGCAGATGCGTTGCCGACCTTTAGGAAAGTAATAGGGTTAAGGAAGGAATAGGAATTGTGAGAGGAGGGAAGGGGCCTCCGGAACTCTCACTGGCCGGACGAAACACAACAGCACCAAGTGCCATTATTTCACTCCGGATATTCGTGAGAGGGTGGTATTACGCCAGGCGAGCCGGCCCAATGCGTGCTGCAACGCAGCGTAGCTCTACCTTTCAGATAGGGTCACTCATTTAGCACCACCCAGGGGTCACGTGTAGGGTCTCAAGGGTAAACCTACGGACGCGAGTAACTTTAACCCCCAAAAAAAACAATAAGATAATAGAAGCACGCCCTACTTCGATCATTTAAGAGCTCATTTTTAGGTACTCGGATAAACTTATCAATCTGTTATAGTTTGGTTATTGTAATACACGATCAATCATAAATGACACATGTAAAAATAGAAACGACAACATTTTCAAAATTGTTGTGTATACGAGTCGCTGTATACAGTTTTAAACTTTCGCGTTACACGCTGGTTCAGATCCGGCTCGAAGGACCAAAAAAGATGTACGGGTTATGTACGACTTTTTATGTTAATTGATAAAATGAAAGTCTTTGATATAACTTAAAATAATACTACGACTATATTGATAAACTCATACTAATGCTTTAAATGATATGCGGTAATGAGTACGCGCGCGATTAAAATGACGATAGCTGACGAACTAACTATACAATGTTTTAAAATGACCTAAATTAGCGAGTGTGGCGTGAAATGCTGTCGAGACAAAACTGAACGATGCTTGCCCGTACATCTATATTCTTCTTCTAGTTCTTTAGCCCAAAGTAACCCGCTCATATTCTATATTAATAAAACTCAATAACTCAATTGCAACGAATATATGTTTGCGCATTGCTTCTAGTGCGATTCTCTAAGTGAAAACATCGTTTAAGCCTTGTTAGCAGCGGCTGCAGCAACGGTAAGCGTACCAATGGTAATAATTTATTATCAACGCTGTTCGATACAGCTCTGCACGGCTGTAAATAAGCGGCGTGATGTGGAATCACTTCTTTGACATTTCTTTTGGGTATAAAATCGGTATTCTGTAAGTAAAACAGCCTCAACTTTGACTACAGCCATGACTGCAGCGAACGAGTCGCATCGTTCGCTGCAGTCATGGCTGTAACATCTATGATCACAGCCATGCGTGCAGCGCCTATGTATTACTTAGTGAGTCGCATAGCAGAACGGCTGCATCTTTGTTGTGGTCAGTATTTCGTTACGAGATATGGAGTACGCGGACAAAGTCGCGGGCGCAGGTCGCTAGTAGGTATATAAATTATATATGCCAATTGAAAAATCGCCCCTAAGTAGTATGTATGTAAAACAACAAAACATAATATTGGATCTCTTTTTTTCTACAATACAAAGCGGACCAGCGTTGCCCGTCCGCGTAGCCATCGGTCAGGTGCTACGTCACCTGTGCTGCGCGCGGTCTTGTTTTGACAGGTGTCATTGTCACAGGATTACTGCTCTGTTTGTTATCTGTGGTCAGTTTAATGAATTTACCAAGAAATTTAAAAGTTCCTCGGAATTTACGGAATAATTGTGTTTATCGCACTAACGGTAAGTTAATGTTCTTTGTTTTGTTTCCAAATAGGCTTAACATTATTATTATTATTATTATTATTTTAATGTAAACGCTACTGATGCCACAGAACTTCATGGTCTGCAACTGCAACCTTGTAATAAATAAAAAAGAATCATGTTAGCCTCAAGCACTGTAGACAAATTATTAAGAAATTAATGTGTTGTTATAACACACAATCACAATATAATAAATTTAAGTAAGTGATTATATAAATAGTAATATATCAGTAGTTTTTAACCCAATCCGATGAAGTGGTCCTTACTCCTTACTGCACTAGATTATACCTATAATAACGCAGTTACTAAGAATATGTAGGTAAAAAGTAAACGTAAATAAAACGTCCTAATTGAGCTCTTTTATAGATAAACGGGCATATCTAAACGAACTTGCAATTTCTCAGTAAAAAAAAACCATCTTTTTGCGAACGGACAAACTTTCTAAATGATAAAAAGGTGCAAGGAAAGGTGTTTAACAATACATGATCGCCAATGGAACAATATACGATCAGCAAAAGTGAACCCTTTATACAGGAGGCTGTATGTGTGTGTGTTTTTTGTGAAGTTTTTTTTTAAATGCAATCCATCACATGCACTCTACTTGCAAACAGCCTTATGGGGCGCGCGTGCGCCATTTTTTTCAACGCGGAAGTTTTGTCAGCCACAAAGGAGGCACACTCCACGCTCAAGAACTATCGAGTTTCTTTGTAAGAAAAAAAGTGAAAAAAAAAGATAGCGCACATGTCGAAATCTGATTATGGCCATAGATGTTTGATCAAAAAGGGTTGCCGTTTAGCAATCGGCAAAAACTGTATATTTATGTGTGTATAATATGTCGGTACGTTTTTGCACCCGCATTTTTTCTTATAAAAAATGCAAAATTGATTTCGGCAGATGTCCACGAATAGAAAAGGGTTTGATGGATGTTTTTTTTTTTTCATTTGTTTTTTTTTTATAAAAAATCGCATCCCATCTGTAAACAATGGCGCGGACCGTTATGGGTCGACTGTCAAATTTGCCATTATAGGCTAAAGGGTTATTATTTTACGATTAATGATCCGTGTGTGTGAAATAGGTAGTTTTTCAATTTCCTCAGGAAATTGGACGTTTGCCTTTCGCAAAGGATTTACGCTTAAAACTACTTACTACCTAGTTCATAATCATAAGGATCTGCACTTATTTGTTTTTTTAACTAACGGGTAAAACTAATTTCTGTACTTATGTCATTCTAAGCAATAAGGTTTTAAATTGAAACTGGTTAGGAGTACTTATTTACGCAGATTTAATGAAAATATTGACATAATATTTAAGTCTGCTAAACTGTAAAAAAACTGGAAACAGTTTTAGGCTTCTTTTTACTAACATTAAGCCACGGGCAAAAGCTAGTTTAAATTATAATCTCATTTCTAAACTTTATGATAAGAGTTATGTTAAAAACTATAAATTAATTGCAGCGGTAAAACATATCGAAAAGCTTTGTCCAGACTTGATAGTTTCATTCGATCGATATTTCACCTTAACAATCTACATAAATAAAAATCAATTCAAACGAATATTTGTTCACGCATCACTTTAGAACGGCTGCACTTATTTGGCTAATTATTATTTTGTTGTGATTTTAATAAAAAGGTTTGTATGAAAGATTTTTTTTTAATTTGTCACCGCACATTGGGTAGGGTGTTCACGCGGACGCGCGAAGCGGCGGCGGGCGGGCCGCCTAGCGACCTATATAAAAGGTCGACCAAGAAAAGCTGCTTAAAGAACAAACTCTTTAAATATCTGTACAAAAAAATTCTCACACTGTAAGGCGTTCCGATCTCACCGCACGAACCATCAGAGCGGTCGCTAACAATTAAAAAAAAAACAAAATAACAAAAAAATCATCACCCAAAAACAATGAGGAATGTCGCATTTTTTGTGACGCATCGCGACTTTCGTTTTCACTTGAACGAATTAAAATATAACATCGGAGCGGGACACACAATGGTAGAGAGACCTTCGAGTCCGCCTCGGAATCCCTTCAAAAGCTCATCAATATCCAGACAAAAAGCTCGGCAAAAAGCACCACCACCAGATTTTTATTTGAAGGAATCCGTTTGCAAAAGTTTGAGGCGCGGGGCCGGTCAAAGCGCCGCCCGCCAGAAATGCGCATAATGGCCGATGGATCGGTGAAAAAACCTCCTCAAAAACGCGACCTCTAAATGTTGCGAAAAAGTGCGCGCGCGCACAGGGTGTTTCGCGCTGTCCTCCCGATAAGAAGAGTTCGATACGTCAGCCATCTTGGTCATACATAAATGACATGTTTGTACCTACAGTTATTTAAGTCTGTCCCTCAACCCCATTAATGATAAATAAGGGGTACACGAACTATTAATTAGTTGTTTTAAGTTAATAAAAATGTTGAAAAGTTAAAAGTTAAAAAGCTACCTACGCTAATTTTGAATTATTGAGTAGTCTTATCATCTGCGATATGTTTGTACAAGAGTACTGACTATAATCTGTTAGTAACTATACGTACCTTTCACAAAGAAAAATGATACCATGATAAAAACTAATAACTCGGCATCCCGGCTGAAAGGTACTAAAAAAGGCGCCTGAAAATAAGTGCCTAATGGTTTCCTAATAGTTCGTTATAGTTACTTTAGCTGTTTCTGGAATCGAATGAAGTTTGGTTGTATCAAGTTTCGTTGAATACCAAGACATATTAAGATCACTTTCACATAAAGGCGTTTAAGTCGCGCTACAGCAGCGCGGCGCGACAGAAGCGCGAGTGACTGAGTTGGTTTTGAAAGACACGCGCGACTGCCACACTTCAGTCGCCTAATTATGAAGTCGGCATAAAGGAACCAAACTCAAAGGAACTTGAAAATTCGGCATAAGGGTATGGTTGTATGATATTTCAGTAAAGTCGACAAACGGAAAGTCGGCACAAGGGTCCTAACTCATTATAATGATGTAGAGTTCGCTGTAGAGTAACTGTGATTGGTGCATACTTAGGTAATTCATTTCATATAAGTTATGTTTACATACTGTTGAAAACGGGTAAATTGTTTTGAGATATCTACCATATAAATTTATTGTGCAACACCACATTTTATGTAATGTATGTAGGTAAGATACCCTATTTTTTTAGCAAATAAACAATTTGTATTTAATTTGTACAATGGAATTCAACCGCGCGGCTGTAGCGCAACTAAAAAGTGTATTATGATAAAGCAGTCTTAAATACTAATTAAAAGTCGCAAGACCTTTGTACCGGTGATAGAGCATTACTTATGCTAACTGCCATTGTCTACTTACTTGTAGTCGAAATTAGAAATATTTCAATGCATTATGCAAAACCTAAGACTATTTGGTTCAGCATTTTAAAAAATCAGTGGCATAATTCCTGTTATCCCCGACTTATAATTACGTAATTTAAACCATTATTTTTTATTAAATAAAGTTAGTAACACAGTTACATCAGTTTTTAAACTATTAAGTATAGCATTTTAAAAACCACTGAGGTTTGTGTAAATGCTGTTATATTATCTACATAGATAATACATTAATAATTAACAAAGTAACTGGTAATCGAAGTACGGATTGGGTTTTATAGGTACGATTCCTTTCTAGAGGCTTTTTTAATAACGAAAGTACTTGGGTTTGTTTCTTCCTATTATGTCGTATTAAGCAATTAAATAATTATATAATATTTTTTTGCATGTACATGCAAACTAACAAACGTTTAAATTTTTTAACAGTTTTAAATATATGGAAGTATTTATGCCATTCCCGTTTCTAAAATCTACTTACAAATAAGTAGGTATATTATCAAAATCACTATTTTTAAAGTTTTCTATACACGTATAATTTAATTTTTTTAAGTTACACCTATAAAATCTCAGCTCACCCAAAACCAATATCTCCTGTATATGGATGCATTTCTATAAGGCCTGATTTATTCAAAGCAAAATGATTCGATTCTGCCCCTAGCGGCCGGCGGAGTTATTTGTTTTCGTATAGCAATTATATTTTATTTTATTGAACCTCGCATCTCGCATGATCCGCGACGCATCAAAAATGTTTCCGCGAATCTCATTTGTGCTGGAATTAGACATTTTTGGGTTGTTAACTTCATGCATTCCCGCGCTGATTTGTTTCATCTTGAAAGCGCAATATAACTTGCCTTGCTGACAAGTGCAATCATAATATATTTTATTTAAGCAATAAAATTTTATTAACATCATATAATATATTAATGTTAATAAAAGTATATTTATTTATCAAAGCCAAAAACTTTTATTAAATATACATAATTAATAATAGGTAGGTACATAAGTTTTTTATAATTCTACTCGGACTTACTAAGTACTGAATGCGTACCTACCTATTATGGCAATTTTTATAACTCTATCTTATAAAGAACATCGTACTTCAACGTATCACCGGTATTTTACTGTGGGGAAATGCTGCCGACATTCAAACTATCTTTGTGCTGCAGAAAAAGGCTATTCGAGCAATATATAACCTAAAGGCTGGTGACTCTCTCAGAGAGAGATTTAAGGATTTATGTATAATGACAGTTGCATCACAATACATTTATGAAAATCTCATGTACTATGTTCATAAATATATATATATATGTTTTCAAAAAATAGTGTTATCACAATTTAAATACTAGAAGTAAGAACAAATTAGCAGCACCTTATAGGCTTCATAAAATAAATAATTCTTTTATTGGTCTGTGTGTACGATTTTACAACAAAGTACCAATTGATATGCAGAAATTAGATCTTGATAAATTTAAAATCCATATCAAAGAAAAGCGTTCTAAAAAGCTTATTAAAAAGTGTCAGATTGCACAGAAGACAAAACAGCTTGGCTCTGAACTGAAATGCTCCAAGTACTCCAAGAGCTATTTATAATTGTGTAGAATTATTTTATAGTATCGTATATTTTACATTTAAATTATTATTTGGTATTTTATGACCTGGTAACGACATATCGCTGGTAACGACATATCTTTTTTTTTGTAAATATCGTTGTTTCTGTGCGCTGTGGTTTCTTGCGCCCTTTCTTTGCCACAGTTAAAAAATGACGTCCTGAATGGGTGGTAAGTAAAAAAATTGGACGATTTAAAGTACCTACTTACTAATTGAGTTTATTGAAAAAATATATTTTAATGTTTTTATTTTAGCGTTTTATTAACTCTTAAACATACTTAAGTAAAATTTTAAACACTGAAAAAAGACGACAACCTCAGGCGAGAACCGAACCACGCACCTTCCGCATTCCTGGCGGCTGCCTTAACCACTTGGCTACCGAGGTCTGGCTTTCAACCGTCGAAATTTGTCAGTGCTTGATGCTTATGTTTTTAGTCAACATTTGCTTCATCAAATCTTAGAAGTTTTCACCTCTGAGATCGGAAAGAAATATTTTTACAAATATTTGAACATTCGGGTAAGATGAAGCTGCGTATATAGATTAATGTTTTATATTTAAAATATATTTTGAGTTTGAGTTTGAGTTTGAAAAAAATATTTCACCAATATTTAAAATGAGCCTTCAGGGTGGTGGACAGGCTGTATACTGTACTAGCGGCCCAAACGCGCTTTCGTCCATTATGTTAGAAACACCCTCATACTTCAGCCATTTTGTACAAAAAATCTACAAATGACAAACAAAAACCATCCTCAGTTATCGCTCTTTCTGATAGTGAAAACCGCATAAAAAGTAGACCCGGCGTTTTATGCTTGCTTAAGTTGTATACTTTTTTTAATTTTTTATCAATCAATTTAATAACTGGCAACTCAGAATAATAACTGAAGCTTAGAAGGAGTGCTATGACATTTGAGTGCGCACTCCGTTTGGTTACCATTCGAAGTACATTTGCTCAGAACAAATAACTAAAGCTATTGTTCTGAGTACATTTGTTTATGTTCGTATTATAAATGGTGACCGGTTGTTTTGTTTTCGCTGGACATTTGACGTTTTTGTCAACTTATTTTGTCTCTTTTCTTTCAATGTTTATGGCCCATTTGAAAAAATAGGACAACTATACAAGTCTCATTTGTACTCCTTCTATGCTTTAGTTATTATTCTATGACTGGCAATAAATATCTGATGACAGTTGTACAGCGGCTAGCTGTCAAATCAAACATGACATGACGGCATTGTTGACATTTCACTTTTTTTAAAGCAAAAGAATTATGGTGTATGCGGCCACGCTATAGACATTTTTAAAGTAACATGTGTGCCTTTTGAAGACTCAGTGTTTCCATAATAAAAAATATTAATAATTGAAAACTCTTATCCGTGATTTGTTAAAAATAAGACAAAACTTGGTTTAGGTTCTATTGTATCAAATTCTATTGTATTAAAGTTAAGCATTTTTTCTATGGAAAGTGCCGGTTTACCTTTATTTGCGTGGTTTAGAAAAATAAAACGGAGCTACAGACAGAGCAAAACGGCGGCGACTTTATAATTTATGTAATTAAATGATGATATAGCCAAAACCATCACAAGATATGGATGTTTTCGTAGACGAAGAGGCGATCGGTCCACTAGTAGGTACTAGATACGAAACAAAATACTGTGACTATGAAAAATCACACCGTCAGACGAGCTGAAATCCTAAATTATAATAAATAGAAGGAGGTTAGTCTAATTACGTGGTAACAGATTATGAATATAAAAATGTGATAGGAATTGCCCAAGTGTTGCCATCACGCGAATGTGTATGGTCACGCGATTTCCAGAAAGAGTAGGCAGGGTATCTCAATTTCAGCGTATACTTTATAGACCGATTACACACTTAATTTCCTTTTCGTTTCATTTGATATTTATAACTTTTTATATAACAAAAGCAAAGCAACCATCAAACCTTTTTCAGTAGCCATTTATCATTCTTTCATTTAGTTTGAATTTAATTCTACAACTTACACGTTCACTTATTCCCGCAAAAATAATCTGAATGTCACTTATCCATTAGTCAAAAAACTCTAGAATAAAATGTTTTTCAACAGCCCTAAAAACCTGACAGACATTGGTGACTTGAAAAAAAAGGATAGATCGGAACAACGGTCACCCATTCGCTGACCCTGTATTGCGAAAGTAGCTCAACTTGCAAGATCGCGTTAACTTCTGCGCCATCAATATCCTACAGATAAATACAGATATACATACATGCAGAGAAATTTATGTCATACTATATAATGTAGATAAACAGCAGCATTATTAAATAGTTCACCTCCCCATTAATTACGACCCTTATCTCTCTCCTGTTACCATCGGCCAATAAGTTTATTTAAGCAACAACTATCGTAACTTACGCTATAAAAAAGTGTTTCGGCCACCGCAGCCAGTGTGCGATCAGTATGCAAACCATCTGCTCTCAAAAAATAGAATCGAAAAAACGAAAAATCGCACTTCGTAAAAAAAATTGTCATCTGCATACGACATCTGGTCACTGGGAGCACGTAGCCTATAAAAAAATACTTGCTAAAAGCGCACGCGGACAAAAAGGTTCTAAGTAATAAAAAATACAAACTTTTCTCTTTTTTGCGGTTGGCAATTCTAGTGAGTTTTTTAATCGCGGCATGTGCCAAACTTCCGCTATTTGTGGTGTCGTTAAAAAACGCGCGTTCTTTATTGAAACAGCTTTTGTACCTTTTTACATATTTAATTGATCTGTTTTTTTTTTAATGTGCCAGCGCTTACTTAGCGTTAACAATGAGGCATCGATACCTTTATCAGCTTACTCACTTAAATGAAAAAATCATTAAACAATTTTTAATAAAAATTACTATACTTAAAATTATTTCCCATGGTTTGGGCATTGGGCCAGGCCAGCGTGGTGGGTTATGGGCCTTATGGGGAGATTGGGCCATAACTTATGGCCCAATCTCCCCATGTTATATTGTCCATGTGGGAAGGCCTGTACCTATCAGCGGGACGTTTATACGCTGTTAATTGTGAATAACGAATAAAAAAAATCACGTCTTAAAATATTACACGTAAGAATATTTTTCTTTCTTTTATTGTTACACCTATACCTACACTTTTGTTGCAGTAAATGTACGGTCACCGTCGCTTTACCACTTTGCAGCGATTTTCGTATGAAGCGCACCGACCGCCCGGGTACGTGCCCGTACCAAATAGACGACGATGTGCAAGGGATTTTGACCTTTAGATTGGTAAAGCGACGAAGTCCGCCATTGTACATTTTAACACGTATAAAAATTGCTCGCCTCATTATCATCATTATGATCAGTCCGAGAACGTCCACTGCTGGACAAAGGCCTCCAAGCTGCTCGCCTCAAGTGTAACTCAAACTGGGCCCTTATTCTGTAACGATTCCTTGTTTCAAAACCACGTTAATTCCTTAAAAAGTTACGATATCTTCCCAAAAACGTATGCGTTTGACGTTTGTGCGCGGTAAGGTTTAGGTGTGGAATCTATAGATTGCATTACAGAATCAGGGCCCTGGTAATCTCAATTAGCGCGACAATGATTGGGAGGGTGGTGTTATGCCGGGCGAACCCTCCTAATTCGTGCTACAACCTGCAACACGTGGCTCTACTACTCAGACAGTGTTACTCACTCCAAGGCGGAAGAGATTCCATTTGCATCCTTTTAACTCAAAAAACATTTATTACATAAGGCCGTAGGTGGAAGCGCGCTTCACCCGGAATCCTCAACCACTGAGGATGCTATCATAAGTCTAAACTGTCAGACTTAGGTCCTCTAAACTGCCAGACTTTAGGTCCTAAAGTCTGACAGTTTAGACTTATGATAGCCAGGTGAAGCGCACTTCCACCTACGGCCTTATTAAACTGTCAGACTATAGGACCTAAAGTCTGACAGTGTAGACTTATGATAGCCAGTTCCTCAGTGGTTGAGAATTCCGGGTGAAGCGCGCTTCCACCTACGGCCTTATCGTCACTGGTGAGATCCCAAATGTGGTGGATAAAAAGAAAAAAAACCAATTCGTATTCTTCCCATCCAACACATGCCACGGGAGAGTGAATTTAATTTCACTGCATTTCTTCTTCACAAAAGATGATAAAGGCAAATGGCGAACGTTTCCCTAAAAAACGAGAGTGCGCGCACGAGCTGCGTTTTTTATGTCCCGATTTCATTCGCATCCTATTTCGAGAAAGGACATATTGTAGGTTTTGATGAAAAAACTATGCGGTGAGAATTCTGTGGATAAGACTTGATGATTACATTACATGTAAATTAGTAAAGTTAACAACATTACTTTACTAATTTACATCGACGACATTGAAATGTTGAAAAAAATTACTACCTCAAGTTTTTTTCGGGTGTGTAATGTTTGATATAAATACTTATGGTCTAACGTTCAGATAATATAATTTCATTTCATATAATTTCATTTGATATAACAACTAACTTAAAATAATAAACATTTAATATAATTTTAGATTCTATAATTTCCTTTGATATAATGTACTTTTGATATAATTTACAATTGATATGATAATCAAATGATATAAAACATGCATGCAAGCAAGCATGCAGCATGCAAGCAGGCATGCAAGCAGGCATGCAGCATGCAGGCAGACATGGGGCGTGCAGGCATGCATGCATCATGCAAGCAGGCATGCAGCATGCAAGCAAGCATGCATCATGCAGCAGGCATGTTTTCTGTCACAGCTCCGGCGCTGCGGGACTCCGGCGGTCCCACACGAGCTTATCGTCGCAGATGGCTTTCGCTTCGCTTTCACCACCGCAGCTTCGGCTTGCTGGCCGGCTTTGCCGGCCAGCCTCAGCCGCGGCGGCGAGCGTTAAACCCACCTGCTCCTCAGCTCGTGGGCCGCCTCGCCCTTCCGCGCCTACGCGGGATTAAATTACACTCTAGCGTAGGGCAGACAAGTCTACGTGGAGTCGGTTTTGCCGCGATTCGTTTCTGTCACTGACTTTTTTACCACAACCATAACGAAAACACAACGTATTAACTTTTTAAGACAATATTTGAAATCAATTTTGGGTTAAAATGTAATTTTTATTTTTAAGCAAAAATTATATCTTATGAAGTTATAGAATATGATCATTCTACCAATATAGCTTTATAGAATAAGTTGTTAGAGAATATGAGTATTATATCAAATGAATAATATACCTACTGTTGTTATAGGAAGTGTATTTAGAACAAGTAAAAATTATATCCAATGAACGTTATGTTCTTTGAAATTAGTTCATTTGTCATGATATAAAATGATACGCACCCGTTTTTTTCAGCGTTGCTTTTGTTATATCCGAGATTATTTGAGCGTTATTGACGCAAAATATCAAATGCTATGTTTTTTTATTAAATATTGTTTATTTTTTTTAAAGCTGATTTTAAGTTCTGACACATTCTCTATCTTGCAAACAGAAAGACCTAAAAAAATAAGAAAAAGTATAAAAGTGCGCAGTGACGGAACACATGAGAGTACATACGGCCATACTTAAAAACACTATAGCAATATTTAGTTAAAAATTATGTTGGCTCTTTCAGAATAACATTTGTGTGACGTAGACAAATTAATGTTTAATTTGTGTGTGCTTAATAGTGTTTAAATCTAAAGCTGAGAAACATGCCCCATGTCCCTCCTGTATTTTTGCCTTCCTTATACTCATAAACGTTTACTGATGAATAAAAAAAATTACGAATGAAAAAATTATTGAATGAAAAACTGTCGAAAAATATACATTTAAACTGACTTAGATCCTAAAAATGTCCACACAACTCTTACGTACATACTCGTAGCGTAGCTCTAAGCACCGCGGAAGTAGCCGCAGCATGCCGCCTCTTCCTGTCTTTTTGCCTTCCTTGCCAAATTGCGCGCGTTTTTTAAGTCGATAGTCGACTCTTTTAGGCGTTTTTTATCATCACTACAATTAAGTACGGTGCGTATGGCTCGTGCTATGCCAGCTGCATTTTGATGGGATCTGGAAGAAACATGTTTATGTTTTATAATTTTTGAGTTTTTATTTTTGTAATGCTGAGCTGTGTCGTAGCGGCTCATTAGAAGAAAACTACCGACCCATCTCTTTGCTCGGGTGTCGTAAAGGCGACTAACGGACTAATTTTGCACATACATTCAACAGCAAAGAGCGGCGATGGGCTGACTACACCTGGTCCCTGACAAATCCTTAGAGGATATAAGAAGTGTCCTTCTATGATAAGGAGGGTATTTCCCATTTTTTTATTGACGCTGTATAAGAAAATTAGTAAAGAAATGCCGTTGCTGAGTTTTTTGCCGGTTCTTCTCAGTACAAGGTCTCTCGCCCTTTAAATATGTAGACTTACGAACCGAAATGGCGTAGCGAAATTCAAATTAAGTGCTCAACCATTGTATCCTAAACTGAATAAATTATATTAAACCTTGAATCTTAATCATTTATCCTCCTCGCCTCGCGATCCGGGTATGATTGGTCAGCTTATTTGTGTCAGTAATTAAGGGGGGTAAGACGGTGAAAACGGAAAAATTTGCTGTTTTCTATTAGCTGTTATACAAAATATTTTAAATAATTTGCACTGAAATTTTCAATATGTATTACAGAACGTATGTATGAGAGGGTGACTGTTTCCAAAATACGATTGGAAATATTTTGCTCAATAGAAAAAGATCCTGAAGTTACCTCTAAAATTTCATATAAGTAAATGCACATTAAGACCGTGTTTTACAACAATAATTCCTATAAAATCTTTAAGAAATAGAAATAGAAATATTTATTGTGCGGGAAACACGGTACATTAAAGATGATAAACGATAATTTGATCCACATGTTTCGCTGAATATTCAGCATGCAAAAATTTGTTCACAATTATATTAAATTAATTAATAAAATCTATAAATCACATTTAATACAATACAATTCAAAATAAAAATTTAAAAAAACATCAAAACACATTCGAATTAAATAGATAAAATAATTGGATTACTATGTCAACAAGAATAATGTAAATTAATAATGTTCTAATAGCAATATCAATAAATACCTAGCCTAAGAACTCTTCAACTGTGTAGAAACACATATCTATGAGCCACTTCGTGAGTTGACTTTTAAAAGAATTCAAACGTAAATCTCTAATGGTTTTAGGGATCCCATTAAAGATCTTTATGGCCATAAACGAACAGTTTTCGTGGTAAATTTGGATGGCACACTTGGGCACTAGAAGTCTAGTCGGGTCCCTAGACGAACATTTTAAATTAACATTGGCTCTTTGGAATCGTTCTGGGTGTTTTCTTACAAAGAGTCCTATTTCCAGAATATAGAGTGAGGTTAAAGTAAGTAGTTTCAATTTCTTAAAAAGAGGTCTACATGATTCAAGCGGTCCAACACTACATATTGCACGGACACACTTTTTTTGAGCTAAGAACACTTTATTTATATGTGTCGAGTTTCCCCACAATAATAAACCATATCTAAGCACTGCACTAACGTAACCGTGATACGCTGCCATGGCTGTTTTCTCACATGCCAGACTTTCTAACTTTTTAATGCAAAGACAAATCGATTGAGTTTAGTGCAAACTGATTTTATGTGCGCTTTCCAGTTGCAATGCTTATCAAGTACTAAGCCTAAAAATGTTGTTTCAGACACTTCCACAACACCTTCACCATTACAACTGATATCCAAGTGTTGTCGTTTACTTTGGTAATTAGAAAATTGTACAACTTTTGTTTTGGAAACGTTTACTTTTAGATTATTTATGTGAAGCCACTTCGTTATGAAATCCCAGTAGAGTTCAGATTATCTTCATATGGTACTTTTTGCAAGTATCTGGTACTACAACGGAGATGTCATCAGCAAAAAGAACACATCGATGTCTGGTCACATTTGTAATATCATTAATGTATAGAAGAAATAAAAGCGGACCCAGTATACTACCTTGAGGTACGCCTGACATATTGATTTCGTAGCTGGATGTAAAAGTACTTAATAAAAGATCTTCACCAATTCGCATGATTTCAACACATTGTTTTCGATTGTTTAAGTAACTAGCTAACCATTTCATTGCATTGTCTCTTATGCCATAACGATCACACTTATTTAATAAGATTTGGTGATTAACAAGGTCGAATGCCATTTTTATATCAAAGAAAATACCCGTAACACGTTTTTTCTCGTTTATGCTTTCAACTATATGTTTAATTAATGAAAAGGCAGCTAGGGTCGTTGATTTTTTTGTCTGGAAGCCATTTTGCTCCTCTACAATAACATTAAATTTATTTAAAAAAATTATCAGGCGGGAGTGCATAAGCTTTTCAAAGACTTTAGAAAAAATTGGGATCAAAGTTATAGGTCTATAGTTAGATATGTCCTCTTTATCACCTTTCTTATGAAGTGGTCTTACTATTGATAATTTTAGTTTCTCGGGGAATATGCCCTGGTCAAAAAAGAGATTAACAAGGTAGGACAACACTTCCGCGATCTCTTTGGCACTTTCCTTAATGATATGTGTTGATACGGCATCATATCCGACGGCTCTTGTGTTGTTCAACGATTTAATTGTTCTTATAATTTCATCTGCCGATGTTGGCATTAGGAAGATGCTAGAACTCACTGTGCTAATAGAAGTATAATCTGGATGTACTATTGTTTCTGACTTAGCAAATGAAATAAAGTATTTATTAAATATGTCCGCGATTCTCGTAGCGTTACTTACCACGGAACCATTTGTGCTAACAGATTGTATAAATTGATCAGTTGTAATATCATCTACTACTAGAGCCAGCGGTATTACGTCACTGTGAAGTCTACCCTCACATTCGAAAGAAATACTTTTGCAAGTATTTAACAATCGATAAAGGCGTACTTGCTTATAAATATCTTTATTATTGAAATTTCAATATTATGGGGTCTCGGTAGCGTAGCGGTTAGAGCAGTGGACCGGCAATCCAAAGGTCACGGGTTCGAATCCCGTTTGAGCTTTCCTGAGACTGGTTGTTTTTTTCTAGTAAACATTTTATCCTATATTTATATAGCATTGAGAATGCAAAATTTCAATAATAAAGATATTTATAAGCAATTACGTCTTTATCGATTGTTAAATACTTGCAATAGTATTTCTTTCGAATGTGAGGGTAGACTTCACAGTGACGTAATACCGCTGGCTTGCAGTGTATCAACTACTAGAAAAAATTCAATGAGTCTTCTGGGGTCTCGGTAGCTTAGCGGTTAGAGCAGTGGACCGGCTATCCAAAGGTCACGGGATCGAATCCCGTTAGAGCTTTCCTGAAATTGGTTGTTTTTTCTAGTAAACATTTTATCTTATGTATTTTATTTATTTATTTAAAGTTAGGGAAACAAACAGTTCATAAATACATAACTAACGAAAATAAATAGAACACAAACCAATAAAGTTTCCACAAATTAATAACACAGAAAGTGGACAGTTGGACACAAAAAACAAGTAACGTAAAAAAAAAAACTAAAAGAATTACAATTTTTTTAAAAATAAATAATCTAATTAGTAAAAAAGAATCAAAAACATGAACATAAACATAGATAAACAAAAACAAAGTGTGCTAGATTGACTCAAGCTTATAGGTAGTATCCCTTAATCGCTTCTTGTACAAGCCTATCGATGCGTTAAACATATCAATGTTTGAGTAGGTCTGATTATAACTTGTACAAGCGCGAGAAAGGACAGTGTTGCCTGCATATCTAGTCCTAGACAATGGAATAAAAAATAAGTTATTTTGGCGGGAACTCAATCGGGGGCACCTAAAGCCAATAAAACTGAGAAGATATGGAGAGTCTATGAAGCCGTTTATAACTTTGTAAATAAATAACTGATCCCTTTCAGCTCTTCGATTTTTTAATGAGGATAGAACAGGACAAACCATGTCACCATCCAGCGCCCGCGAGCATCTAAATGATAGGTGTTTTAAAAATTTATTTTGAATCTTCTGAAATAGGTTTACATATTTAGCATATTGTGGATTCCATACCGTTGAGGCGTATTCCAATATAGATCTCACAAACGAGTTGTACAGCAAAACAAGTGTGGAGATCTCCCTGAAATCCCTGGCTACTCTGAGTATAAAGCCGAGCATTCGAAAGGCTTTTGCCGTGGTGATATTATAGTGCTTAACAAAAGAGAGCTTGCAATCCAAATATATGCAAAGGTCCCTTACTTCACTCACCCTACAAACAGGTTCATTATTCAGTAGATAGCTATATTGGAGTGGCTTTGACTTTCTTGAAAACGTTATAACGCTACATTTACTAATGTTAAGCTGCAGGTAATTACGTTTACAGTATTCGGACAGCCCAGCTAGGTCACTCTGCAGCAAATCACAATCGTCAACAGATTTTATGGCTCTGAATATTTTCATGTCATCGGCGTATAGAAGAACATTAGAATTTTTAAATATGTGAATAATGTCATTTATAAATAAATTAAATAGCAAAGGGCCGACATGGGAGCCTTGAGGCACACCGGAAGTAACGGGCAGAAACGACGAGCAGTAACCCTTAACTGTAACGGCCTGACTACGATCACGGAGATATGAAGCAAACCATCTGAGAAGGTCGCCGTGTATACCGACCTCACCCAGTTTGTGTATTAAAAGTGAATGCGAAATCTTATCAAATGCTTTTGAATAGTCAGTATACACGACATCCACCTGGGCTCCCCGATCCATCGCTGTGCCTACAAAGTGCGTAAACTCGCAAAGATTTGTTTCCGTTGACTTTCTATTTATAAAACCGTGCTGGAACTGGGTAATTGAAGTTCGTAGAATGGGAAAAATGTAGTTATAAATAATTTTTTCAAATAGTTTTGCCAACGTACACAGCTTTGATATCGGTCTATAGTTGCGAACATTGTGTCTGTCACCGGATTTAAAAATTGGGACAACAAAATATTGTTTCCAGACTAAAGGCATGATACCAGATCGAAGAGACATAGTAAATAACAGGTATACCGGTAAAGCCAAAGATTTGTGACACTTTTTCAAAAATATTGGCGGTAGATTGTCGGGGCCACTTCCTTTGCTTACATCCAATAACTTTAAATATTTCATCACTAAATCCAGAGATAATTCAACCGATCCGATAGAAACATTAGTGGCAGCAACGGCAGGGAGCGGCTGGCAACCATTTGAAGTGCTATGGTTTACAGAATCATTTTCAAAAACTGAATGAAAATATTCACCAAACATATTACTCACTTCCACACCATTTGATGAAGCAGTGCCATCAAAAAACATAGAATCAGGCATATTTCCTGCGGACTTTTTTGATTTTACAAATGACCAAAAACTCTTACTATTAATTTTAATTTTCATTTCCGATTCATAAATCCACCTATCATAGCACTCCACTTGCAATCGCTTTTGTCGATCTCTTAGTAGGCAAAAAGTGTCATAGTCACCTTAGTTTCCGTATATTTTCCATTTCTTGTGGAACTTTAATTTTTCGTTGATAGTTTTTATCAAAAATCTAGAGTACCAACAAGGATATCGCGAGTCACCCCGGATAGTTTTCTTCGGAACGTTACGATCAACAATATCATTTATGACACGGTAGAAACCACCAACAGCTCCTTCAAGGTCATTTATACAAATTAAACTTCGCCAATCCACAGAGCTCAACTCATTCTCTATAACAACATAGTTGGCTCTACGAAATAGGTAAATGGTCTTTGATAAAGGTTTCATAATATTCGGGGTAACTTCCACACTGATATCTAGAGCTGGATGGTGACCATCTTCAGGTACCAGCGATGAAGTACAACGCCTAACAGAGCAAGGTAAGGTACTAATAATCAAATCAAGATATCTATTGTTAACATTTCCCACTGAATTGTACTGTTTTAGATCATTGATTGCTAAGAAAACTGTGTACAGAGCGTATCAAGTCATTACAATCATTAAGATTAGTCAATTCCATAGAATCGCCCGCCCCTGTCCAGTCAGCCGCAGAGACATTAAAGTCGCCAAGTATCGAAACTGCATGCTCTGGGTTTCTAATTATATTGTTAGAAACTGTTTCAAAGAAGTCACACAGAGCATCATAATGTGAATTGCAGTGAGGAAAATAGCAGCAATATATATTTAAAACTTTTTTTGGGGACGCTGTTAAATGTTTTACTGTTAAAGATACCTGTACAATTTCAGCCGCCGCGGCTACAGATGGCATACAAGACGCAGAGCTAACAGCAAACTCTCTTTTGGCTGCTATCAAGACTCCACCACCCATACGATCACCCCGTTTGTCATAATCGCGGTCACACCTATACACATTATAGCGATAATCGAACAGTTCGCTGTCAATAATTCCATCAAGTAACCACGTCTCACTAAGACAAATTACGACATAATTACTTTGGATCAAATTACGGAAAAATACGTTCGTTTTGGTACGTAACCCACGAACATTCTGATAGTAAATTGAGATGCCAGTACTTTTATGATCCATTTACGTTTTTATAATTAGTATGTATAGCACAAATAAACAGCAAGACACCCCAAAGCTGTCTCAATGATACCTTCACAAAGCTAAGAAACACATCGAGCCTATTATATATTATGTATATAGAAAATATAAAGAGTATCAACAAGAGATTACCATCATGATAACCTTCCAATGTGCACCCGAATGAGTCACCAACAAAAATACAAACCGAGCTACTAGACACCAACAAAACATATAAGAAACTTAAGAAATCCATTTTAAACACGTAAACATTTTCCAAGTTGTAAAACACAAACAAATCATTTAAAGAGTCCATGTTAAACACAAAAGTATAATTTATATTAAAAAACACAAGCAAATTACAAAAAAAAGCCAATTTAAAAAAAACATAAAAAACATAAAAAGTGGAAGAAAGGATGTTAGTTCCTAGGTAATCTTTTTTAAATCATTTGCAGAGAGAATATGCAACACCGGACTGGAATCTGAGCGGCGAGCCATGATGGTGCAATTCTTTACCCATACGTAACGGTAGTTTTTATCTTTAGCCATTTTTTTAACTTCATGTAACAATACCTTATTGTTACTCGTCAAGTGATCGTTAACATACACCCGGCTTAGTCTATCCGAGAAACCGAGATCACTGCACTTTAGAGCTGAGTAGTGTAATATTGGGCATTCTAGATCACTTTTCACTCCATTGATCTCACTGACGTTCGATCAATGTCGTTAAAAGTGATCTAGAATGTCCCAATATTACTTTTGAAAATCACTGCCACTCGCTCAGTCAACGTCAAAAAGTGATTTAGATTGTCCAATCGACTTCTCGTGTTTTAGAATGTCTAATCGACTTCTCGTGATCTAGAATCCCATACAACGACTGCGATCTACTTTACACATTTTCAAGGTCTTTCGTTCATAGGATGCAGGAGCTTTTGACAATATGGAATTACAGCACAACTATAAATGAATGTGACTTAGTGAACTCTCAGTACGGAATAAGTGTTGTTTAGACGTAAGCGCCTACACGATTAAAATAGCAATATACCATTAACAGCTACGCTCCTCAGTCTTTCCGAAGGCGCTTGGTCAATTTATTCTATATTGTTTATAATGCCATTTTGTAATATAGTTTCGATTCATCATTGAGATCACATTATTAAACTTAAGTATCCGTCATATACGGTTTTTATTTGCCACCACGCTCCAAGGTGTATCATATAGTTGCATTTGTCAAATTTTATTCCTGACCCATAAGAAAACACTTGTGTATTTTAATCGAATTCATATTTCAATTTCTGTATACAACGACTTCGATCTACTAAACACATTTTCAAGGATTTCGTCTACTGAATGCGAAGGTTTTTGACAATATGGAATAACAGCACAACTTAAACTGGATGGGGCTTCCTGGTCTCCCAGGACTGGATCCCCGAATAAGTTAGTGCTATGAATAACATTTATCAAAGTAGTACCTCGACCCATAGGAAAACACTTGTGTATTTTGATCAGAATCCAGTATGTAATAGTTTAATTTCTGTATACAACGACTTCGATCTACTTAACACATTTTCAAGGATTTCGTCTAATGAATGCGAAGGTTTTTAACAATATGGAATTACAGCACAACTTAAGCTGGATGGGGCTTCCTGGTCTCCCAGGACTGGATCCCCGAATAAGTTGAACTATGAATAACATTTGCTAAAGTTGAACCTCGACCCATAGGAAAACACTTGTGTTTTTAAACCAAACTTCATTTCAGTATACGGTGACTCCGATCTACTCTACACATTTTCAAGGTTTTCAACAATTGGAAGAAAAGGTTTTATGCCGAAACACCTCAACCTCGATCCAAGGAAAACACTTGTGTATTTTGATTAGAATCAGTTGCCAATTGTCATTGTCGACTCTGATCTACTCAACACATTTTCAAGGTTCTCATAAAAAAAACACTTGTATTTTTTGATCTAAGTCAATGCAGACAACTGTGCAGGGAATTGTTAGTTACCTTATTTATATCAATCCCGCAAACAACAACGTATGCAATCACTACACACACACACAAACACACACACATACATTAACTACGAGTTCGACTTTGAAACTTCCCGTTTCAATGCTAACGAAAACAATTTTAATACGGGTTATTCCCAAGCGCCATCAAAAATTTGTTTGGAAAATATAAGAAATCCATACATCAATTCCTATACTCCTCCAAAGACCAAATATTATAAAAGATATTATCGAATCAGAAATGAGGAGATCCGTAGACGAACTAAGGCAGCCGATATAGCCCGAAGAATTGCTAAACATAAGTGGCAGTGGGCAGGGCATATCGCTCGAAGAACCGACGGCCGTTGGGGCAGATCGGAGTGGCAACCGCGCACCGGAAGACGCAGTGTGGGCAGGCCTCCAACAAGGTGGTCCGACGATCTGGTGAAGATTGCAGGTAGCAGCTGGATGCGTGCGGCGCAGGACCGGACGTGGTGGGGATCCTTGGGGGAGGTCTTTGTCCAGCAGTGAACGTCTTTTGGATGATGATGATGATGATGACCATTTTTTATCACGGAGGAGCATGAAAATTAATATATTTGTATTTTTTCTGGGGAGGACTTTGGGCCATTTTGTTGTGGGAGAATGGGAATAACCTTTAACATAAACACAATTAGAAAGATAAAGCTAAGTCTATACTGTTTTAATTGACAAACGCATTAAACATACATTTTCATAATACATACAAACACAAACATCACGGCGTATTCCCACAAGTGGGATAGACAGAGCAACAAGTAACAATTAATTACGTCATGCTGAAGTCACGTTTAGCAACAAGTGATCAGATAGGATTTTCATAACAGTACCTTTCAAATTATGGTTTAACTTATAAAGCAAATGTCGATTTGAATACGTACCCACTAAATATGGTTAGATTTAATTATTGTGGGAATAATATGAGTACATAAACACCGAAGTTATAAAAATAGACTGCCTCACGGTAATCGAACCCGCGTCTCTCGATATCCGAGCGGCTAACTTGTAACATACCGAGACATTTGTTTAATTTAGTACGTACATCAAAATGTTTAACTTTTACCGTCTCATTAATAAAAATGGCCAAATGTTACACCTCGGTTTAAAGTGACGCTGTCTCGTTTTTGTTAAAGAAGACAGATAGAGACAGCGTCAATTTAATCCTAAGTGTAACTTTAATCAACGTTTATTAATGACAGGGTTAGAGTGTGAGGAACTCGATGAGGTACCTAGTGGTGAACTCGATCTGTGATTGTGGTGGTTATGAAACTCTCGTTAAGACGATCATGAGATGAAATGTAATAGTAAATTTCATGCTTAGTGAAAACAGTCCTAATGTTGCACATCCGGACAATCGTCGTCAGCGCTTTATCGAAAGGTTAGCAATTACACAGGAAATGTAAAATACTTTCGCTGCAAGTTTTCGCACTAATCGATAAACTAAATATTTTGCTTAAAATTTAAAAAAAACAGAGGTTACAAACATTGCTTCAATTTTGTAATTACTTCCTTTCTTGCTACTAATAACACATATTTATTTATAACATTGTAATACTTATTTAATTACTTTTGCTTAAACGTACACTCGTTAAAATATAACAGCTAATGTAGTGGTTAGGTAGGTACTTGACTATAACGCGAAAAAGGCTCAGGCTAATGGTTTGATGAATGCAAGCATTTATGTGTACATCGTATAGGTAACGGTTTGTAGTACAGAAGGTTACGCTACCGATTAAGCTTGCTTTACTTAGATAATGTATGTGTTTATAATAAGCCCAATATGTACCTATTTGGTTTGTAATAAAAGCAATAATAATAAAAAAAAAATTTGGAATTAACAGTTTTTACATACGGTGTTATTCTTGAAAGTAAAAACTAGCACTAATAGTTTAATTGTATACAAGCAAAAAAAAAAAAAAGTTGATCACTCCTGCTTAGTAAAATTGCTGTTAAACACTTTTCTCCAATAAATACCCGAAAAATGGTAGTTGTCGTATCAGTGCTTCCTAAGTCAGATCGACCACTAGTACGCCTAAGCTACGCCTAAGTTTTTAATATTTAGTGCTTCGGTACTCTGAAATCGCTACGAGAATCATCCAGAAGATATACACCGAAACAATGTTCGTAAGTTTTAAATATTTTTATTTTTCTATTAGCAATGTTGTGTTTGCTCGACTTCGTATATGTTTTGTAAGGTATGTCAACGGTTGATCCCTTCTGCATCTGCAACCGTTAGCACCGCCAAACCGCAGTGGGTGTGCGTGGTGGGCTATGGTCCGTTCTCTCTATGTCATCATCATCATCATCATCAGCCTATAAACGTCCCACTGCTGGGCAGAGACCTCCCACGTGAATAATAGCACGGGGATATTAAGCCATAACCCACCACGCTGGTCCAATGCGGGTCGGTGGGTTTTAACGACTGTCATCTTACGACAACATCCGGGACCAACGGCTTAACATGCCTTCCGAAGCACGGATCTCTCTCTATGTGTAAAGAAGTTATTAAAGAAGGTCTGTAGAGGAGCAGTGACCTAGACCAGCAAATGTTATTATTTAATCGTACTAGTATTTACTGTCATATGTTAAATGTTAATGTCACTAATATTTATTGTTATTTTAGGTCTGAAAGCAAGCAAGTTAAACGCTCTGCCAAGAAAAGCTGTGTGTTAGCCAATTCATTTGACTCGGACAACGAAAGCATAAGGTAATTTGCGTTGATTACTTTTAAAACCTGTTAATATATTTTATGTTATTTCGTATATCGTCAATATTAATAATTAGTTTTTAATTACATTTCTTATCTTTCTAGCTCTAAGAAGAAATGCCTGTACTCGTCGTCGGTGCCTAAGACTTCAACAACGATTGTGAAAAAACAAGAAGGGTCTAGCTCCGCTTTAGACTGGTTAAATGATTCAGAGTCAGATAACGAAGTTTCGCCGCCTCCACGCAAGACAGACCAGACCTTCGACAGTGTACTAACGCGACGAGTACCAGGCGGGGTAACGCGTCGGACTGCGAAGCTCGACGGTGAACTGGTGGCGGAGCTGCGTCTCTACGACGCTGAGGAGGTGCGTAGCCTCACCGGTCTTGAAAGGTGTGAAAAGGCAATAATTTGGGTTCGACTACAAGGCGAAGCTGAGTCTCCTGAATTGTTGACTATAAAAAAATTCATAAAATTAGCCAAATCAAAATTTACTGAAGAGGGGGTATTCTTTAGTGATAAAAAGAAAAAATAGTCACAGTCAGCTAGGTACTACATATTAACTAGTTACACTCTCTTCGGTAAATTTTGACTTAACTAGTTTTACTTATATATTATATGTGTGTTAGGTTTTATACATTTTACTTAAAAACTACTTTAACCTCTTGTAATTTTTTAACACAGTGAAAACAAAATCATAATGGTTAAGACTATATTCTGTTCAACTTGCAACTTATCCGTTAAAAATAATGCTTTCTCTGCTCATTTAAAAAGTATTTTACACAAAAATAATAGTTCTGTAATTGAGAGCGAGGGTATCGAACAAGTGCATAGCGCTCTTCGCGGTCGCATAGCGTCGTACCGTGTTCAATGCGAGGACGTTGAAGAACGTATGCATGTGTTTGCTCCTGCAGATTTTTTATCGCAATTGCGCCTCCGCGTGAAACTTTTACTCTCAGCCCGAATTGAGGCTTATACAAACCTTAAAGTAAATTTCGAATTGTTTTCTGAATTTTTTCTGCATAAGGATGACTCGATTTCAACGAAATCTTTTGCTACTGAAAACATTATCTTACATAAAAGTTATAATTTTGATGCTATGTATACAAACATTAGCCATAAAATTTGTAAAAAAGTTGAAGAATTTGAGGAAAGAGATAGTGGTTGGGCTTACTTACGAAGCTTGTATCTAGAAGTAAATATAAACAAATATAACCCGTTGAGAGCCTCAGGTTACTTAGATTTACCTAACGCTATAAAAAACAAACGTGCATGTATCAACATTAAAAATTCGGATGATTACTGCTTTTTATGGTGTGTCATGGCATCACTTTTTCCTGCAAAAAATAACGCAAATCGAACCACCGCATATCCGCATTTTGAAAGTGTACTTAAAGTTAAAAATATGACATTTCCAGTAGGGTTCACAGATATAAGAATTTTTGAAAAGAATAATCCCAACATAAGTATTAATGTTTATGGCCTTAAAAATAGCAGTAAGGTTGTTGGACCTCTGTACAAATGCGAATTACGTAAAAGACATCACGTCAACATGCTTTTTCTCGAAAATGGAAAACGTACGCATTACTGTCTAATTAAAGATTTAGCTAAATTACTTCGCAAGCAGTTAACTAAACATCATTCCAAAATATTTTTATGTGAGGATTGTATGATATTTTTTGATAACAATCTTAAACTCGAAGCCCACGTTTGCAGTGGTGTAGCAACAATTTTACCTAATCAAGGAACTCGAATACAATTTGAACATTATGAACGCATGCAAGACATGCCTTTCGTTTTATACGCAGACTTTGAATCTTTGTTAGAGCCAGTTGAACCAAATTCTGAAACAAGTTGCACAACGATTACGCAAAAGCATGTACCAGCTGCATTTGCTTACTACGTTGTATGCTCCTACGACAGCTCCCTTAATAAATATGTGTCTTATCGAGGACCTGACTGTGTGAATAAATTTTTTGATAACCTTCTATCTGATATAACTGTAATTTATAATATTTTGCATTCATCGATCCCTATGTTCTTAACAGATAAAGATAGAACCAATTTTGCTCAAGCTAAAAACTGTTATCTTTGTAACAAAATATTATTTGACGACAAAGTAAAAGATCACTGTCATCTTACTGGACGATATCGTGGTGCAGCTCATTCTTATTGTAATATAAAATATTGTTTGCCTAAGTTCGTTCCCATATTTTTTCATAATTTAGCTGGTTACGACAGTCATCTTTTCATACGACAGTTAGGAGAATTATCAGGTAGGATACAAGTGATTGCAAAAAATAAAGAAAATTACATATCGTTTACCAAATTTTTTCGAATTAGTAACGAAGCTATCATACCTGTTCGTTTTGTCGATTCTTTTAAATTTTTAGGCACAAGCCTAGAGAAGCTAGTTGCAAATTTAAATACAAATGATTTTAAACATCTATCTTTTTTTTTTCCTTCTCAGGAACATTTTAATTTACTTAGACGTAAAGGGGTTTATCCTTACGAATACGTCACTACTTGGAGTTCTTATGATGAAGAAGAAATACCTCCTTATAAATGCTTTTTTAGTAAATTGCACAATTGCAACGTATCAATAGTAGATTATGAACACGCAAAAAGAGTATGGCAAACCTTTGAATTACGGAGCCTTGGAGAATACACTGATTTATATCTTAAGTCAGATGTACTCTTACTAGCGGACGTCTTCGAAAGTTTTCGAAAAACGTGTAAGACGAATTATAAACTGGATCCTTCTTTTTACTTAACAGCACCTAGCCTAAGTTTTGACGCTATGCTATTAAAAACAGATGTTAAATTAGAATTAATAAATGATTTGGAAATAATAAGAATGATACAAAAAGGCATACGCGGTGGTATATGTTTATGTTCTACAAGATATTCGAAAGCCAATAACAAGTACTTACAAACTTATGACCCCGCAAAAAGTGATAACTTCCTTGTTTATATTGATTGTAATAATCTTTATGGTTATGCTATGTGCGCTTATTTACCTCATTCAAATTTTAAGTTATTAAGTGAACTAGAAATTTCAAAAATTGATTTTCATAATATACCCATTGACGGGGACATTGGCTATATACTCGAAGTAGACTTAGAATACCCTTTCCATTTGCATAATTATCATAACGATTTTCCATTCTGTGCTCAAAAATTTGCTCCTCCAGGATCTAAAACTTCGAAATTGATACCAAACTTATACGATAAGTTTTTGTATGTCATTCATTTTTCCCATCTGAAAACATGTCTAAAACATGGTTTATTGCTAAAAAAAATACATAGAGTAATTCAATTCAATCAGAGTCCATACTTAAAACAGTACATTGATATGAACACTGAGTTACGAAAAAAGGCCAAATCTATATTTGAACAAGATTTCTTCAAACTTTTAAATAATAGTATATTTGGTAAAACACTAGAAGACACCGAGAAAAGGGTCAGCGTGAAGTTGGTTAATAAGTGGAATGATGAAAAGAATATAACAAAGAAAAGTTTCGGTGCTGAGCAACTAATAGCTCGACCAAATTTCCATAGTGCTACTATTTTTACAGAAAATTTTATAGCTGTTCAAATGAAACCCGAGACAATTACTTTAGACAAACCCATATATATTGGCTTTTCTGTATTAGAAATATCCAAAAGTCATATGTTTGATTTTCATTACTCTATTATGAAACCTTTTTATCGGGAAAAATTAAAGCTTTGTTATACGGATACTGACAGTTTTCTTTATTCAATAGAAAGCAAAGATTTTTATACAGATTTAAAGTTGAATTTCCTTAGATATTTTGATACTAGTAATTATCCATTAAATAACTGTTACGGTATACCTGGTCTTAACAAAAAAGTACCAGGTCTTTTCAAAGATGAACTAGGTGGAAATTTAATTTCTGAATTTGTTGGTTTACGATCAAAATTATACTGTATAAAAACAGTACAAGAGGAGTTAAAAAGGGCTAAAGGTATACAGAAACAGGTTTTGAAAAACGTACATTTCGAAGATTACAATAACGTATTAAACAAAAATACTTTTTTAAGAAAGAAAAACATAATTTTTAAATCCTTAAAGCATGAAATATTTACCCAAGAACAGAACAAGATAGCTTTGTCAGGTAATGATGACAAACGCGTAATATTAAAAAATAAAATATCTACTATGTCTTGGGGCCACTGGGATTATATATTTTAGCAATTATTTTTTTCACTGTGTTTTTAAATTCTATTATTTAGATATATGACTATGATTTAGATATATTATATTAGAGTTATATTATACTTAAGGCTTGAGAAATAAAAAAATGTATTATTATTTATTACCATTACTAAGATTCATTGGTTGAATTTAAAATAATATTAACTTTTTATAAACTATTGTAACCAGTTTTTCAATATACTTAAGTAGGTACATATAATGAATATTTTGATTTATAAAAATTGTTAAAAAATATGTAAGTTGTTGCTTTTGCTCAGATTCATTTATTGTTTGAATAGGAAATCTAACTTAGATTATGAAATGTAATGTAAAATTTACTCTACCCAGCTGTATTAATATACCTAATAAAATATAAAAGTAACCGACTAACTTGCATTTTTATTTAATTTATTATATATCTTTGTATAATAAAACATTGACGGTAAATAAGTAAGAAAATTCTAACGCAAACAAGTTTGAACAAGTCAAATTCAGAGTAGGTTGTACTCTTCTGATTATAAGGTAATATGAAACCTAATTAATACAAATCAGGTCACGTTATTGGCAAGTTAATCATTCTTTAATAATATCAATTCTTTCTTTTTATTTTGCTGAAATGTCCATTAATTACATGTTTTACTACCTATATTGTCTTGCTGTGTCATCATGTACATTAATATAAATGGGTTTCAAATTAGTTTCAATTTCAATTATTAAAGTGAAGGCGTCAGTAGTCCAGCTAGATAATATCAACATGGTAAGTTTAAATAATTTTGTATGATTATAAATTAATTTTATTTGTGTTGTAATTGTGTCGTTATTTGGTGAAAAGTGGGTTATGGTAAAGGACTGCTTTTGCTGTCCTCCTTGCGTAGTCGCTGACTAACCCTTCGGGGATAATAGTCGTGGTTTTATGTATGTAATAAACTATTTTATTTTATGTTTTAGAATACTCAAGAGAACCTGGTGTCGCTCAGCATCAACAAGGAGTTCGTACAACCGTCATCTCCCACTTTTGAACAGAACGCTCAAGATATGCTCGAGGGATTTACAGAGGAGTATCCGAATTGGAGAGCAGATGAACGGCGAGGCGATTCCCCGCTGTATAACAAGGTGGTGAATAATATCACCAAGAAGAGACTTCGAAAAAGAAGAAGTTATCTGAAGCATTCTCATTCTTACGTGATGAAAAGTACGTCGATTCAAGGTCGTCGATTAATTAAGATTGAAGTGGTGGACTTCGAAACAAATCATACTGATCCATTATTATCTGCGCAGTATGTGGTAACAGAGCATATTGACCCCATAATGGATCAAACAGAGGCTATCATTAGCAATATATCAAAAAAAGTTTGTGGATATAGTTATAGTTTTTAAGAAATTCTAAAATAAATATTATTGAATTGAATACTAAGATCGTTTCATTCACCCTTTTTACTTTTAGTAATTAAACAAAAAGATATTTATACACATTTGATTTATTGAGGAAAATACTTTATTACATTAATAACTCAATTAACATTTAAAGTGTACCACTTTTTTAGACACAGAACATTTTTTAAAGCACACATTTTTTTATGGTACTCACAATTAAATTTATTTACATCTACATGGTAATCACTATATAATTTTAAAAAGTTAGGACAACCTATTTCTTCCAACTCCATTATTTCACAATCTTGACATAGCTCGCGAACCCATATTCCTTTTTCCAATCCCTTTACTAATACCTTCTTACTGCTTAAATACGGAACTATTATTCGTCTAAATTCACGGTAATCAATGAATCCCTGACTCCATTTGAGCCCGCGATTCCTTTCTAACCACCGGATTTGCTTCTTTTCTTCATCTGTTAGGTTTTTAAAAGCATATGGTGGCTTAATTAAGAACGTCTGCGTATGGTTTTTAGTTGCTATTGATAACTCTTTTACAATAAAATTATTTTTCAAATCCTTAAATCCTTGCACATCCACTATAATAGTATCGTTATTCATGATAGCTTTTTCACAATGTTACTCAGTGGTTTATATTCAAATATGCAATCGTTCAGTATAAGGCAGTATGCAGCGGTCTGATCAGGTATCTCTTGATCTGTTTCGATTTCTACTCTTACGTCGATTGATCCCTTCAGCATTTCTTGTTGGCGAGAACAGTCAACAACGAATAAAGGAGCAATATCTTTAAACTCTTTTAAACTCGACAACGGTTCTGATCGACGTCCGTGATAATACTGCTGAAACCTTGCATACTGTTCGTATATTAATAAAAACTTGTTGTCAGAGAAATTTATGTTAAGTCCTTCGTAGGGGTAATATGATGAATTTAAAAACACTCTTACGTCACGAACATTGCAATGGTCGAACTCAGCCATTGACATTTGAGCATTATGTTTTCGGTTTGTTTGTAAGGCAATAATAACAAATCGAGGTTTCTCTGTTTGCGATGAAGTTTTAATAGCCCAAGTATGCTTACGTGTCTTGGGTAGTAACGGATATTCATACAAGTCCCAGTTACGAAACGCTAGTGTAATGGCTCGATCTTTTTCTAAATGCTTTAATAAATTAATTCTCTCTCGATCTGACACTTTAATATGTGGAACACGCCAAACGATTTTATTTATTGTTATATTTTCCACTATTTGCTCTTTACTCAATTTTATTGCATTGACATTTGTGTTGCTCCTCAACAGTACTAACTCATGTTTACAGTTAATTAAAACTTTTTCATAATCTTCTGCAAATCCTAATATTTTATTTAATGGTATGGAGACAGAGAAAACTCCGTTTGTAACATTGGTTATTCCTGCAGGAGACCAACCCCAAACTTTTGCACTTTTGGATTCATTTTCATTCAAAGACAAATAAGACTTCATTGTCGTTGTGATACCTGCATTTTTTATTTTATCTATTTCTATTCCATTTAACTCATATCGAATATCTTGGAATAGAAATAACGCAGGATTGTTTACAAAATGCACACTTGTTACCTTTTCTTTAGTGGTACTGTTATATACATCAGCTTTACCTTCAATATACAAAGTGCTGCGTGACGGCAACACATACAAATCTTGCTGATTGATTGGTATTCTTATTTCATCATTATTGTTGAAACTTGTTACATACGGCTTATACGAATGATATTCAAAACTCTCGATACTGTTATCGTATGACGTTGGCTGAGATATATTTAATATGTTCATTTTAACAAGCCTACTAGCTTTAGAAATTCTTTATTATTTTTAGTAACCTTCTTTTTTAAGTCAAACGGTGTTCTTTTACTTATTGCTCTTTTGGAACTGACTTGAACACCTGATGAGGTAGGGTTTTTATTAAAATTAATCATTTTTTTCTAAAATGTAAATAAAGTTGTACGTCTTCTCCACGTAAATTAATCTGTCTATTATCAGCGTCTAACAACCTAATATTAATTGCACTAATTGAACTTTGATTGACTGGAAAATAGATTAAGTTTTTAGGAATTTCAATAATTCTATAACCGGGTGGTACATTAGGCACAAACTCATAAATAATATGGCTTGCTTTCCCATTCACGAATGATCCGCTAACTACGTCACATTCGATGCGTACGATGGTTGTTGCTAAAATACTGACTGGGTACTGAGACTCACAACTTATATTTGCCTTAATTGTGTCGTTAGCAAAACCTAAAATTCTACCAATGGAATTATTTTTCTCGAAATGAACATCTTCTGAACAAAATATTTTGGTTTTGAGAGTATTATTATTACAAGTCAATTTTAATGCAGTGTTCTTAATGTTGCTTTTTAAAAATTCGCAAATATCTTGAAGTTCATATGATCCTTCAGGAATTTCGATGAACTCATTGATACCGTAATAAAACTTATTGTTCCTTTCGTCTATATTAGGAATAGAATTAAAAGTAGAAAAGTATATAAGTCCGCACTCATATTGCCCACGTAATTCTAAAGTTGGTGAATAGTTAGTTATTAATGAGGCTCCTTGCCCAGTTATGGATACAGTGAAAGACATTTTTATACTGTCAAGTTATTTTAATTGTAACCTATATAAATGATTTTTCCAATACTTTCTTAAAAATAATAAACAAAGATGACCACAGTTTACAGTACCGAAAGATTGATACTGTTTGTAATTATAATTTATGTGCCTATCTTTCAAATATTTTATTAATTCTAATGGAGGTTTTAAGTTACCAAAACTGTTAAAATATTCACAGTAATTATTTTCTTTTACATAGGCTACCCAATGAGTTCCAGGATTTGAAGAACTATCTAAATTAAGAATAGCACACTCAATTTTTCTTGGTTTTGAGGGTAACGTATCTCTCATAAAAACGCCACGAAAATATGGAATATCAACTGAGTGCTTTAATATATCTAAATTAGTAAGTGCTCGTTTGGGTAACCGTTTAATTAGTTTTTTGGAGGTTGCAAGTACAAGCCCGCTCCTTTTTTGTGAGACTTCAAATACAACCCTTTTCCAAGTGCAACAGCTTCCATCATCTTGTTATGTCGTTCTGATTCTTGAAGATTTTTTTGAGCGACCTTGTAATCGTTAACAGCCTTTGTTATACCTGCAGCACCCCCAGCGAGTGAACCAAGAGCTGATAAACCAGCAAAGATTGGTATGAGGGGTAACAACCCACCAGTTTTCGGAACAGGAATGCAGCGTGGGAAGCGTATTCCTTTTATATTAGAAAACACTTTTTTTGCAGCTGCATGCGCATATTTTATAGCCGTGCGGTTATCATTACATTTTATTTTTTTCATTTGCTTTTGAATTTTTTTAACACCTTTCATGAATGACCGCACTCCTGCTCCGGCTTTAAGTTTTGCTTTCATTGCATTTTTTACTATCCATGATGCAATCTTTTCTCCTTTCCCAGCATCTTTCGATTTCAATCTTTTCTTTGCCATATTTAAAAGTTCTAAATCGGCGTTTTGTCTAACGTTCCAATCTTTATTATTGTAAGCAATATCGTGATACAAGCAAGCTTCATCCAATTTATTTATTCCTCGTTCACCTCTTAGTAAGCGTTTTTTAAGTTTTGTTCCTGGACCACAAAACTGATATCCAGGTAAGTGTAACTCGAACGGAATGTTATCTATTAAATTGTTGACAATGCCGCTTCCTTCCTTCATTGATGTTCGTAAAGTGACTGTACAACATAATCAGGCGATATTTATATTAAGTCATTAATAATTTTCTGTCAACCCAACTGTTTTCACCATCACTGAGACCCAACCATTTGACAAAGAGTTTGTTTCCTTTTTTCTTTAAAACTTTTTCAATAAGATATATATCGGGAAATTGGGTTCTTTGCAGTTCGTATCCGTAAAAAGATCCTAAAATGATTTGCTTATGTTTGTCTTCTAAGTGGTATGTGACAGGATTTGTATGGTTAACTTTCACAACGTTGAAGATTTCTGTTGACCAGTTGGGAGTATAACCTTTGTAGAATTCACCTTTGTATTTACTAATCCGAACATGATCACCAACACGGTACTTATTTTTTTTCGTTATGTTATTATTTTGTGATTTGATGATGTTGTACTTTACAGTTGTCTGATTTCTTTTGTCAACATCAATAGGTTTAAATTTTGTTATACGATGAACAGTGTTATTATAGCTTTGTACCACGTTTTTCAAATTTTTATTTATCCACTGGTATTGACCGCATAAGCTAAATAGCTTATAAAGGTGACCTTTTAGCGTTCTAATTACTCTTTCAACAATTGCTGCTTTTTTCACAGAATAAGTGGAATAATGGTTAATGTCATATTTTTTCATCAACTCTTTAAAGTTTTCATTATAAAACTCTTTACCTAAATCTGTTTGCAAATTTTTTGGTTTCCGAGACGAATTCAATAATATATTTTCCATTGCGTTGGTGACATTAATTTTATCTTTACTCTTCAAAGGATTTGTCCAAACGTATTTCGATAAAGTGTCAATAACTACTAAAACATATTTATATCCTTTATTAAATTGTGAATACTTTTGAAAATCCATAAGGTCAGCTTGCCATGAATCATCTACTCCTTTTATAATTGTACATCGGCGAGGAAAATTTCTTCTCGCCGCTCTGTGAATTTCTTCTACTATATCTCTTTTACTCATTTTTGTTTGACTTTGCTTGAATCATACGGTCTATTTCTGTTTTTGAGTAAAACATAGTAGACAAGCGATTGGAAGTAGCTGATTCTAAGTTCTGGATGTAAATTTTTACACGACTATTAACTTTATTTATTTCATTCCTTAGATCTTGTACAGTTTTATCCAAATATGCCTTATTTACAGCTTCATCGTCCTTGTCTGGAGATGATAAACCTTTAAGTTTTGATGATTTTAAGTCGTATTCGCCCGTTTCGCACTTTTTTAACGTATCGTTTATGGTATCGATGTATTCAGATAACCTCAAACGTTTATGAATGTGATGACCGAATTTATCTATATTCATTATAATCTCGAAGCTTTGCTTACTGCGAGTATACTGCTTAATTTTCCCCGTGCTATTTGTTTATATTCCATATTTATGATGCCCGCTTCGCGCAGTTCTTCAATTATTGCAACGATTTCATTATCCAAACCCGTGTTACCAGCAGCTTTTGACGCAAGCAGTAATTTCAATCGTTCTATTAATTCATTTGGATCATCCCAATAAACTAAATCTGTATTTGTTTTAACTTTTTTAAAAAGATTGATACCTTTTCCCTGTGGAGGACTCTCAGTACTAGTAGGTTGTTTAGAGAATTTAAATAATGGTTTTATAATACTCATGTATTTAAACCCTTTATTGCTGTTTATTGGTTTGGCAGGATCAAAGTTACGTCTGTGTGCATTAGTATTGATAAGTAGTAGCTTGTAGTTTTCAAGGTCGTCATCTGTAATAACATCTAGATTTGGTACCTTTTTATATAATAGTTCTTTTAAGCCAAGAGTCTTTTCAAAAGTAATGTTTCCAACTTTAAGAATTCTACCGTCATCATGAACGCGAGTGTTTCCAAGCTCAAGTTTCCCTCGCTCATTTCTAATTCCAAAAGGTATGGCATTAAATACTTCAGATGACGTAGACCATGAGGAAGACTCATCTTGATTTATAATGTTTGGTGATGATTGGAGGGACTTAAAAGAACCTTTACTTACATCATGGTTCTTAAAAGGTGACGTAGTTAGGATTTTGTCTGATTTTTGTGGTGTGTCTTGATATTCCTCTTCATCTACACTATTAGAATCAATATATTCTTCACAAGAAGAATACGACTTCTCGCTTTCATTTTTCCTGTTTTTTTTTGATATGGGATCATAAAGCTTTACTTCCTGTAAGTTCTTTTCATCATTTCTATTCGCTAAAATGTTAAGAGGGTCAACAATAGGTTTAAATATTGTTTCCAGGGTAACATTGTTAGAATTTTTAGCATCCTTTATTAAGTCTACCTTCCTTTTAACAGCTGATGCTGATTTTACAATTTGTTCTTTTAAATCTCTTTCCATTTCAATAAATAGGTTTCCTTTCAGCTTTAAGTCACAAATGAAAGTGATTTTATGGCATAATTACAACTGCTTTTGTACATTAATCTAATTCTATAAACGTATCAAATGTCTTCCTATAACATCCTTTGTTTCGTTCACAATCCTTATTTATTACAAGATAATTGAATGGTTTCTTCCAAACAGTTGAGCACATTTCTCGAAATTGTGACCAAGTCATGTCCGACCCTACGTGTTCATCATATACGTGTTTCAAATTTACATCGTCCTGCTTAAATAATATAATTAGGTTAGAATTGTCCCTAATAAGTTGTTTTGGTACTTTTGTATAAGTTTGATTAATATAAAAACAATCGATATTTTTATGACGTCCCATAGCAAAATAATCTCGGATGTGGTTTTGGTTTTCACAAGCAACATCATCAAATATAATAATCGAGTCAGACAAAGCATCATGTGGACTCAAAACTTCGGTGTTGTCATTATATTTATGATACGATGTACCTGCAACCATATTTAATACTTTTTCTAAAAATATGTATTTAGGTTGATACAAAGATTTTGAATAAACATAAAGGTTGCGGAACCGTGGACCATCTGTATGTAGTAATAAACTAATTACTAAGTTTGTCTTTCCACAATTCGAAGGGCCGCAAACAATACAACGGATACTGTTCGGCAATAAGTTGCCATGACGTTTTAACTCATTTGATGATGGTGGGCAAATGCATTTTAATTTTAATGACTGTTTTTGTTTAACAAATCTCATAGCAGCTGTTTTCTTATTGACCACAGTGTTTCGGGAGTTTCAATAAAATGACTTTGAAGCATAGCGCTTAAACATATATACGAGCGAATGGCAGTGATTTTCAAAAGTAATATTGGGACATTCTAGATCACTTTTTAACGACATTGATCGAACGTCAGTGAGATCAATGGAGGAATATTGGGAATTTTCAAAAGTAATATTGGGACATTCTAGATCACTTTTAACGACATTGATCGAACGTCAGTGAGATCAATGGAGTGAAAAGTGATCTAGAATGCCCAATATTACACTACTGAGCTGATTTCTTAACCCTAGCCAAAAACTCTTCTTTTTTTGTAATGTAGGTAATATATAGCAAAAACTTACAAATTCTTCTTCCTACTAATCAAGTTATTCTTATAATCTAAGTATAACAATTATCGTAAGGGCTTATAATACTTTGTTTAGCAACAAATACCTTAATAAATTAAATCAACAACACATATTTTAATAATCAAAGTAAACAAGGTCATCATCATTAATCATCATGACCTTTTGAATTGAAATAGAATTTGTAAGTTTTTGCTACATATTACTTACATAGGATAAAATGTTTACTAGAAATAAACAACCAATCTCAGGAAAGCTCGAACGGGATTCGAACCCACGGGTTCGAATCACGACCGGCTATCCAAAGGTCACGACCTTTGGATAGCCGGTCCACTGCTCTAACCGCTGAGCTACCGAGACCCCAGAAGACTCGTTGATTTTTTCTAGTAGTTGATACACTGCAAGCCAGCGGTATTACGTCACTGTGAAGTCTACCCTCACATTCGAAAGAAATACTATTGCAAGTATTTAACAATCGATAAAGACGTAATTGCTTATAAATATCTTTATTATTGAAATTTTGCATTCACAATGCTATATAAATATAGGATATATATTTATATAGCATTGTGAATGCAAATATATATTTATAGAATTTAGTTCTCTTTTCATTTATAGCTAACAAGTTAAAAAAAAATATAATCGTTGTAATGTCTACAATATTGATGTCTTCTTTCTTTGGTTTGTTTCTTCTTTTTTTGACACTGTCCTGAATAACCTCCTAGGGGTGTCCCAAATACCCCCGCCCAGTAAATTGTTCCTGGATTCAAGAGAAACACTTCAATTGACAAGAACATAAGCTTAAATTGTAGCACAAACCATGCGTCATAGAATAAGAGTTTCACGAAATAGCTACCTACCTTAACACAATTTAAAATTATTATAGAAGTTTTACCAACCTTTATTTTGATATTTTCTCAGGTTAAATTTCGTCGACATTTATTGTAGCGAAGCATAGACACAAATGTCAATTAACAGTTTTTTTATTAAAGGTTAGCTATTAAAGTTTTGCCTTAACTTATGAAAATGTTACCCAATTTGCGGTAAGTCGATTTACATAAAAAAAATATTTTTGTGCACCGTTCGGCCCAAATAGCCCCCCAATTCCTAAATAGCCCCACTTTACGGTACAGGCCACAACTTGGTGATCAGGACAAATCCACCTGGCACATCGCTTACATCACACTTTCGTGGACCGAATTCGGGCTCGAGAGCACATTTGCCTATTCTTCCCATTCTTTGAGGATCGTTCTGAGGCACCTCATCTGTGTGCCCCAAAAGCCATTTTGTTTTATTTTCAAAGGTCAATCTTTTTACCATAAGGGTTTTCACCGGCTTGTAACATCAAAAAATTGATCGAAACAAGATAACGGCGTCTCGGCATTTCTTGCAGCATCCTTTGGCCCTGTAGGTCTAAATCGGATATTTTGAGATCTTGACCGGGTTGCAGAAGGACATGTTTTACTCCAGCGTGTTCCATTTCTAGATACATAAATCTCGTCGCGTGTCTTATTTTGAGCGATTTCGGAAAGAGGCATGTCATCTTCAGACGATGATGATTGGTTTTCGCTTACAGATTCCTGTACCTGTTTCCTGTCTTCCTGTTCCATCGGTTGTACTTCTTCCCCTCATCCGATTCACTTTGAATCACTTCCTCGTCCTCAAATTCGTCATGTAACCACTGTGTCACGCGAGCATCCATGTCTGGGTCCATCTTTGCACTGAGACAACGTAATAGTAATTAACAAAAACACAATAACATACTAAATAGCAATTACTATAGATATTGTTAATTTGTCAACACATTAACATTCAATTTATGCACATCATGAATTAAAAACAAGCGGCCAAGTGCGAGTCGGACTCAGCAAGTAACATCATATAAAAGTTCTTGTAGTTCGTTGTAACTTTGATCAATGTTTTAATAATAGTGTATTTTTTTTTAAATTAATTAATTAATAACGCATTAAAAAAAACTACTAACTAGATCTTGTTCAAACCAATTTTCGGTAGAAGTTTGCATGGTAATGTACATCATATATTTTTTCTCTTATTTTAGAAGTTACAGGGGGGGGGGGGCACACATTTTACCACTTTGGAAGTGTCTCTCGCGCAAACTATTCAGTTTAGAAAAAAATGATTCATTTCAGCATGCAAAGTTTCATTAAAATTGGCTTATTGGTTTTTAAAAATTTCGACTTGGAAGTTTATATGGGAAACCGAAATGCGTAAGCCCTCTGAATAAACACATTAATCAACCACTTTTTTGAAATATTTATTTAAAGTTTAAGGTAAAGTTAGTAATCATTTGAATCTATGGACAACACAGACCACGCCCATACAGTCCACGCTTCAGCAAGAAACAACTGCACAGTCTGCACATGTGCTTAGGTAGTGAGCCTTTAGCCCGTTAGTCGCTTTTACGACACCCAAGGGAAAAGAGGGGTTGGTGGTATTTTGATGAGGCTATCGCCGCTCTATGCTGTTGGAAGTATGTGCAGTCTATAGTCCGTTAGTCGCCTTTTACGACACCCAAGGGAAGAAAGGGGTTGGTAGTATTACTCGCATGTACTAGAATATTATAGTAGAAGCCGAACTTTAACACCTAATTACATGAAGATGCGCTTACGCTGCAAGTGGGCGTCGTACTAATATTATAGTAGAAGCCGAACTTTAACACCTAATTACATGAAGATGCGCTTACGCTGCAAGTGGGCGTCGTACTAATATTATAGTAGAAGCCGAACTTTAACACCTAATTACATGAAGATGCGCTTACGCTGCAAGTGGGCGTCGTACTAATATTATAGTAGAAGCCGAACTTTAACACCTAATTACATGAAGATGCGCTTACGCTGCAAGTGGGCGTCGTACTAATATTATAGTAGAAGCCGAACTTTAACACCTAATTACATGAAGATGCGCTTACGCTGCAAGTGGGCGTCGTACTAATATTATAGTAGAAGCCGAACTTTAACACCTAATTACATGAAGATGCGCTTACGCTGCAAGTGGGCGTCGTACTAATATTATAGTAGAAGCCGAACTTTAACACCTAATTACATGAAGATGCGCTTACGCTGCAAGTGGGCGTCGTACTAATATTATAGTAGAAGCCGAACTTTAACACCTAATTACATGAAGATGCGCTTACGCTGCAAGTGGGCGTCGTACTAATCCGTTCTGCGATTTTGTTGACGAGGCTTATCTAGGGGCGCCGGGAGTCAGGTGTAAGAATGTATGAATGGCACAAAAATAAGTAAGTGTGTTCTACTATAGTATATATAGTAGATATATATAGTAGAGCGCGCGTGCACTCTAGTGTTAATAACAAACAGTCTTTATCATAAGAATTTTGATAAATACCGATAATAATAAGGAGAATGGGCCAATCGAGTCAACCCCTATAACATGTGATAATCATCATCATCATCATATTTTTTTTTTAATTATTTTATCTTCATTAACGTCCCACAGCTGGGCACACGGACAACAGACAATCAGGGATTGACCCACCACGCTGGCACTCATTGAATACGGTCTACCTCAAGCGTGACTCGAACCCATGACCTTACGCATTCCGGGACTGGTCCAATAGTTGTTGACGCACTAGTTCTCGTTTCCGGTTTCCGTGTCGAACTGACGACCTTTCTCGGTTCAAAGGTCGTGGGTTCGTGACCCAGTTGAGGCTAAAGTTGCTTTTTCCGAGTGTTGCGATACTAAAGGACTGTGCTCAAAAAGAGGAGTTTTATCTTTTAACGAGATCTAACAATTGAATTTCTATTGTCTGATTTATTGAACCTAGCTTAGCTCATACGTAGTGTTCATAAGTTAGGGCCCTTAATTTTTTATTAAAAGTAAATAATTGAAGTCTCTAAGTACGGCAGTTAATCAGTTTCATAATTATTTATTTTTTATTCTTTATTCCCTCGCCTTGAAGTCATTCAGGTTATAAGTTTTTAGGAACACAGACGATGGCAGAGAATTCCACTCCTTGCCAGTGCGCAGCAAACATGATGACATTAAGCGTTATAGTGCGACAACAAAAACTACCAATTTCTATATTTCGCTTTGTCGTAAATAAATACAACTATGTTTAAAATACGTCAGGATATATACCTACCTTAGTATCTACCTCATTGAGTATAGTACACTTGCATTCCGCTTCACTCTACATAGAATGGATTAAGTGAAGATTTAACTAAAACTTTTTAACAAAATTGCTATAAACACCAACAACACTTTGGTCGAAACAAAAATGGCCAAATGGTGTGGAGCGGAATGGGTAAAAAACTGCGATCTCGTGCCGGATAATTAATGCTTTTGAGGAATCATTTCATTGGAGTGAGAAAAAAAAGATTCGCCTTACCTGAGCTATCAAATGATTGTGTATACAGGCAGGTTCGTATGTTGTTTAGCTGCGTTTTGTTCTAAGTTAAACATTTCAAGTTACACCTTTTTTAATGGTTGTCTGTAAGAAATCGCTTTAAAGAGATCAGACAGTAAATTTTTAAAGTTAGTGTATGTTGGAAGATGTTCAATGAAAATTTTGAAGATATTGCAATACAACCACAATACAATAAATACAGCATTAAATAATACATCTATCCAAATAATAAACTGTTTAAATTGTTAGGTAAGTAAATCTTTTTTTAATATTTTAACACTTTAATATTAAGCATCACTAGATTAAAGGACAATTTAAACTAAACATTTTGTCGAAAAACGGTTGACTCGAGGTTTAAGTTTATTTTGTTATTGTTTATTTATTTATTTATTTATTTATTTAGACACAATAACAGTTCACAAACCATGACAGATACTTAAAATTAAACTTATACTTTAAACACACGTTAGCTTGGAACCTATTAAAATTGTGCACAACATTCACATAAAATATATATATACCTAAAGTTAATTAATTTTGATGAGCATACAGTAAAGTTATAAAATATACAAAAATTTGGAAAAACATTACTTAAATGAAATATTCACAAAAAAAAAAAGCCTTACTTAACTTAAACCTTAACCTGATTGGATGACTTTATAGAGGCTATAAATGATTTTAGAGTTTGATGGAAAATATCCACTTCCTTACTAATCTTATTGTAGTTCCTAAACATAGTGAACAGTGGATCATTATGCGATACATTGTATGTCGTCAAAGGCACATAAAAGAGTTTCTGAGTACGGTATTTTCCAATCATGAGCTCGACTTCATTCAGCAATTCAGTAGCATCCCATATCGAATTTACCAGCTTATATAGTATGACAAATCCTTGTTTTGTAATGAATACTTGTTGTGCAAATATGGGGTGCAAACAAAAATGCCAGTAACAAGATGGTAACAAGTAACTACCTACACATGTTTCGATTGCATTTATTTTTTGTGATTCCGTTCATTTTCAATGCATTACTTAATAAAACGTTTGTTCAAAAATTATTATACCTACGTCGTGTGTAGTCTGTAAATATTTTACTTCCGTTTTTCATTTTTTAGTTTCTAAATTGGCACTAATTTTTATCACACCAAAATATACACTCTATACAGAGGTATACTATACCTACGTCATTTACGCGAACCGAATATCTGATATTTTGATCCGTAAAAAACGGAGCCCCACCATATCAAAAGAAATTGTGTTGAAAAAATCCGATTTCGCAGATGTTGGTTTTATAAATTTCTTGCACGTGTTTTAGTATTTTTTATTAGAGGCATGGCCCTTTTTTTCTGGACCTCCGCGCGGTCGCATATTGGTTACGTGAACTTGTACAAAAAAATCCTATACATCCACTAATTAGGAATAAATTGTGGTATGAAATTGCAGCTGTCAAATATTGCTAAATTAGTTCGTCCCGTTCGAAGTTAATAATGATCTTGTATTGGGAGACGGACATAATTAGGAGTTTTTATTTATAGATAAGGTACTTAGGTACTATAGGTACACGTCAACCCATCCAAAGTTGTCATATTTCTCTAATCGAAAAGATCATTAGATACACCTAAACGATAAAGCTTAAAATACACTGGCCTGCAAAAATAAGTATCACACTTTCTATTTCATTTTTTTCTAAAATATGGAAGTTAGAGATTTAATATAGAAAACGTTTTTTATCAGCTTTCTTTGAAATTATAGTAAATTATACATTAGTAAGTAACATTTTTAAGTCTAGTGTGTCTTGTTTATCTTGTGTACTTAAAAAGTTATTGCAATTATAAAAGTGTAATACTTATTTTTGCAGGCCAGTGTATATTAATAGGTCAAGGATCATATGACCGCCGGTGGTCTTACAATCCTCAAGGGGTTACAGGAATTTTAAATCTTGTGGAATATTATAATCACGACTATTATTCTGGAAGAGTTAGTCAGAGACTAGGCAATGAGGAAAAGCAGTCCTCTACTATAGTCCACTTTTCACCAAATAGCGACTGCACATGTGCTCAGCGTGACAGGTGGTGAGCCCATCGCTGTGGATGTATGTGCAGTCTTTAGTCCGTTAGTCGCCTTTTACGACACCAAAGGGAAGGGTGGTAGTATTCTTTCACCGCCACGCGACACGGTTAACACAAACAGCAATGCACGATTAACGATCGCATAATATTAGACCACAAAGGTTTTAGTTCAAAGATGTTCTTTAACGATCGCATAATATTAGACCACAAAGGTTTTAGTTCAAAGATGTTCTTTAACGATCGCATAATATTAGACCACAAAGGTTTTAGTTCAAAGATGTTCTTTAACGATCGCATAATATTAGACCACAAAGGTTTTAGTTCAAAGATGTTCTTTAACGATCGCATAATATTAGACCACAAAGGTTTTAGTTCAAAGATGTTCTTTAACGATCGCATAATATTAGACCACAAAGGTTTTAGTTCAAAGATGTTCTTTAACGATCGCATAATATTAGACCACAAAGGTTTTAGTTCAAAGATGTTCTTTAACGATCGCATAATATTAGACCACAAAGGTTTTAGTTCAAAGATGTTCTTTAACGATCGCATAATATTAGACCACAAAGGTTTTAGTTCAAAGATGTTCTTTAACGATCGCATAATATTAGACCACAAAGGTTTTAGTTCAAAGATGTTCTTTAACGATCGCATAATATTAGACCACAAAGGTTTTAGTTCAAAGATGTTCTTTAACGATCGCATAATATTAGACCACAAAGGTTTTAGTTCAAAGATGTTCTTTAACGATCGCATAATATTAGACCACAAAGGTTTTAGTTCAAAGATGTTCTTTAACGATCGCATAATATTAGACCACAAAGGTTTTAGTTCAAAGATGTTCTTTAACGATCGCATAATATTAGACCACAAAGGTTTTAGTTCAAAGATGTTCTTTCTTTTATAAAAGAAGGAGGCAAACGAGCAGGCGTGTCACCTGATGAAGAGTAATTACCGCCGCCCATGGACACCCGCAAAACCAGAGGAATCGCAGGCGCGTTGCCATCCTTTAAGGATGGAATATGGTTAAGGAAGGAATAGGTATTGTGAGAGGGGAGGGGGGAATGGGCCTCCGGAACCCTCGCTGGCCGAACGAAACACAACAGCAGCAAGTGCTATTGTTTCACGCCGGATATTCGTGAGAGGGTGGTAGTACTAAGGGCGAGCCGGCCCAATGCGTGCTGCAACGCATTCAACTCTACCACTCAGTCAGTGTCACTCATTTAGCACCACCCAGTGGTCACGTGTAGGGTCTCAAAGGTAAACCTACGGACGCGAGTAACTTTAACCCCCAGAAGTAACTTTAACCCCCATGTTAAGGCACCACAGATACACAACATGTCGTAATACGTAGGAATTAAAGTTTAATTGTTTGCTAGTTATAGGCTTTTAGTCATATTCATTTGATTTAGGACGAAGCTCGTTATCTGTGAGCCATTTTGCTAAGACAGGTTTGCTTAGTGCTTGAACCGTGCAAGTACTATGGCAAACAATGTTGTTATTCCTGTCATCATTAGTCTATGAATCATCACCTATAAACTTCATGGCCTATGCCCACAGCTGATCACAGGGTTCCCACAAGCGCAAGGGCACGTGGGGAGATTTAGCTATAACCCACCACGTTGGTCTAATGCGGGTTCTTACGAAAACAACCGGAGCCAACGGCTAAACGTAAACCTTCCGAAGCACGGAAGAGCTCGAGATTTTCTCGTAATGTTTGATTATTTGCGTTAATAACGCTCAAACAAAAATTTTGTTATCTTCGACATTTTTTTTTAGTTTGGCTTGCTCACCCGTCTAGTGACTTGCCATTGAAAGATGCTTAACGACGACGATCGTAAACCCGAACGCCTTAAGAGGCCTATTACATCTCGACTGTGATTTTTGCGTAAAATGGCCAATTTATGCGTTATGGATCTCAGAAACAAAAATACATTAACAATTATGACTTATTGAATAGTGTAAAATAGCTATTGGAATGGTGCTCGCTTTTTGTATATTTTGCTTAACTTATTAATTAAACCCAAAATTGCAGAGAAAGATTTGTATAAAGAGCGCTAAGGCACTTTTTGAGCTCATCGATTGAACTACTGTTCTAAACAAGTGAAATAAAAAAATTATAATGTTATCTCTTATATAGTTGAATAGTGCGTAGCGGCCTCAGAATTTTTAGATATCATTGATTTTATATAGGAAAAAAATCTTATTCTAAACCAAAAAACTTCGAAAATAGCTATAAGTTAACTGTGAATTTCTCCTATCTACGATAATATTATTAAGCAAAATTTATACCAGAGTAATTGTTACTTCATGAGGAACAAAGATTTTATAATGAAATTATTATCCTATTTCGATAAAAACGATAAATACAACTGTAAAATTACTACAAAATGCGATGCGCCGGAAGTCCGAATTCAACTTATGCTCACAGAATGAAGATTTGTAATATTATGCACAAATTTTTTATCCAATTTCGATAAAAACGATAAATACAACTGCAAAATTACTACAAAATGCGAAAATGAGCATTTTACACAAAAATCACATTCAAGATGTAATAGGCCTCTTAACCACTGCGCGATGGAGCTCCTCTAGGTGTGCCTTTTAAATGTCCCATTATATCTATAGAGTGGGGCTATACCCAATGATATTATGAACTTCATGTTATATATAATAACATTGGCTATAACCCAGTCTGGCCGATGACAATTCATGTGTTTTTTAGAGGCTTGTCAAAGGAGATGGTCAATATTTGCCTCAGAGTCGTTTCATATTTCGATAGTGAAAAGAGCAGAAGACCTGATAGCGATATTTCAAGAAATTGCAGTCTAATTTATTACTTTTAACAAAAATATAAATTTTATTATACGTTTACGTCATTTCCATTTTTTTCTTAAATAATGGCCTGCTCCCTATCGGCTAAAAAATATGAATATGGACATGGGCTTCATTTGACATTTGAATGCCCATATAAGGACAAAATATGGGCTTCAAATATCAAATGAAGCCCATGTCCATATCCATATTTTTTAGCCGATAGGGTAGGTAGGTATAGCCCGCTGGTGCGGTTAGCACAATCAGCCAGTGTCAAGTAAGAGAGATAATAGCAAATATTTTCTTTGCATCAAGTAGGTAGTTAGTGAGTGCTAGTTTGAATATAAGGTCAAGCATATACCCCCAAACCCTTTGAGTTTATGTAAAGATGTGGGACTTTACTGAAATCTCACACGGACTTCTTGAGAGAATTTGAAAAGTGATGTTGCACTGCTTTGTTCCATTTGCCTACACTCATGCACGTTCACGAACACGTAACGGTTAAATCCACCATTATTTTTCACATTAATGTCGGACAAAACACAACCCTATCTTTTTTCGTAATACCAGACACAATAGAATATATAAGGCGACTTTAGGCAGCGATATATACGTTACTTCTAGGTCAATGACTTTAGGCGACTGCTAGAATAGAAACCGCAAGAAACTTCAAGGGCTGGTCAGATCAAGTGTTTTAAACATGACAAAAAGAAATTCGTGCTTTTTTCACAGTTACAGTTTAAGCAATAAAGAAATTCTATTCTATATAATATAATAAAGTAACTTTTCCAAACTTGACAAAATAATTAGGGAGGAACTGTAATTTGAATTTCGATTCTCAACTAAAATGTTGTTGTAATTTTAAGATTATGCTGTAAAACTTCCTAAATAAATAAAATAATAAAATCCTGACGCCCATTAGACAAACTGGACATTTGATTATAGATATTATTATAGATAGCTTTGGAAACATGTAGATACTTCGCGCCATCTAGCGACGATTAGCAGCATTAGCATGTACTACACACACACACACAATATTTTTGTCTTGTGCTTTTATTCACCTCACTAGTTAAGTGCATAGAGGGCGTTAAAATTGCTTTTCTGCACAATGCAAATACGATCGTAGATCAACGTTTTGTATTCCTAATGTAGGTACTCATATTGTTTATTATTATATTCGCATATGTTTGCCTATTTACGAAGAGTTATTAGTGTAGGTTACTGTAGCAAAGGCAGTGAAGTACTTAGTATTCAGGATCATAGCAAAGTTTAATTGTAAGTGGTCTCTGCCTCTCACTGCAGTGGGATGTTTGTAGGTACGCTTATTAAGATAAATATTATTATAACATTCAGTACATGACCACAGATAATATTACACTTACGTGATTAAACTCAGACTGCTATTGAACCTGCGAAGATATTTATAATCTACACTTTGTGATTTTATGAATTTAATCAACAAGGTCAATGATTGGTGGTTGTACATATAATGATTAATATAGAACCAACCACATAAACAAAAAACGCTCTGTTGTGCACTATAGAAGCATCTTTAAATATTTTTGAGACGCACTTTATATTTATTTATTGTTTTTTTTTGTGAATTTGGTTCTAATTTTTGTTGTACCTAATTAAGGAAACAACTCAATAAGGGCAGCACTGTCGCGACTGCGTGCCCATTATCACAGCTCTTGCCAAAACTATCATAATATTATGATGCATAGCATTTAAAAATGCCCCATGTATCATGGATACAGGCAGCATGATGGCTGTGCATCGGAAAATCCGAAAAACAATTTGTCCGACCAGCGAATAGAACGCTGGACCTCCTATCGGCTATCGGGCTGAGCGCTCAGCCACAAATTTCACATGAGTTATTAAAAACGTGAACATTATAAACGTACAGATATGATATCAATTTTAAAAAGTCATCATCATCATTAACCTATGAACGACCCTCTGCTGGGCACAGGCCTTCCACGTGGAAGATAGCACGTAGGGATATCGTGCCTTCCGAAGCACGGAGGAGCTCGAGATGTTTTAATTGGTCACCCATCAATACAATTGATGACCCGGCATTGCGAAAGTTGCTAGCTGGCAAGATCGCAAGCCGAACGCGCTAGCCGCTGCGCCATCGAGCTCTTCGTTCTTTAAAAAGTATGAGCTGTCTATACGTGATCATATGTGATGTGATGAGAATGAAATTCATGCTGAGTAAACTGGACCAGCACAACACTTATCTCAGCTCATGTCTCGCTGCGAACTAGCGAAGCCGTATTAAAGAAATACGACTATTGATAGCCGGCGTATTACAATACCTTCATGATTGCGAAAGTTATTATAATACTCCGGAAGACGATACATTTCCTAAACCAACAAGTGAAGAAATATGCGAAGCTATTGTTAGTATGTTGCATCGCCTCAAATACATCCATTCCGATGGAGATGATGAACTTACAACAGCTGAACTAACTTTGCAGCAAGAATTTGATAGAGAAATGGAGAAATGCCAAGAAACTAAGAGGACCTCGCACGTGGCCGAAGATGTTGATCTGTCGGGATTCGTATTGGCTGAAAAAGCTATACGATAATAAAGGAGAAAGAGGGGTATACCTGACGGAGGCAACACATATCTCAAAACACTGTTGCCTACCAGTGTAGAAAGTGAGCGTGTGTTTTCACCGCAGGCTACTTCTGTAATAAAATACTAAGTTCGCTATCAGATAAGATGCTAGATGCTTTGTCCTTTTAACGGACGGAGGGCTTACCAAGAAAAGCGTTCATTTCATTAAAAATAGTTGATTGTATAGTAGATTAAGAAATGTTGATTTGTGTTTGGTCGATTTTTTAAAACTCCAATTACTCAAACTATTATAAGTATAATTATTATAAGTTTCATTTTGAGTTTCAATTTATAAAAGAGTTGATTTGTTATTTTATTTCACACATTTTAAACTGGATTAGAAATAACAATAATTATTAGTTTTATTGTTAACATCGGACTGAGTTTTTGTTTTAAATTAGTAGATGAGTAACTTGTGATTTGTTAAACCTAATTTGCACCAAAATTACAAGTAGACTGTTAAATAATTAACATTAAAGTTTACTGTTCATATTAGTATTATTTTATTAGTATATTTAGAGTTGTTTTTATTAAATTAATAAATAATTAAAGAGCTGTGATTGTTAAACACTTACAGTCCTACAAATAAAAACTATTTAAAATGTGTTTATTCTATATTTATTCTAAGAATAGTTATGTTCAGTATAAATTGGGAATAAGAAGGTTATAATTTCTTACAAATAAACTTGGAATAGAGTCGGAATAACTATTCCGTATTTATGTCATAAGCTCAAAGCGGCAACGTCGCGATTCATAGACATTGTTACAAAAAACTAATATTATTCTATGGTTTTATTTATTTTGCCGTCACTTTGACACTTCAGAGGTTCGTGTTAATGATAACGTAGTATTGTTTTATTATGTTTAAGTCATAACGGTACAAATTCATAATAATTAGACGGCCGGGTGGTCGAGTGGTCAGCGACCCTGACTGCGAAACCCACGGTTCCGGGTTCGAATTCCGGTATTTGCCCCTGCAAATGTTTGTGTGGTGAGCACAAGGTGAGTACGAGCATTAGTGACTGACTTATTGATGTTTATTAGTATTTATGTATGTTTTACCGTTATTCAGTCACCAATGTCACCATAGTTCGAGCTATGCTTAGTTTGGGGCTGAATGATTGGTGTGACAGTTCTAAAATTTATTAATATTATTTAAATATTTATAAGAAATCATTCTTTAACATGGATAGGTCCCTACAAAATTAGTAAAGATCTGTTAATGTTTAGTTTAATATGTCTGTAATATGTCGGTAATGTTTAGGTTTAATACTTGGTTGCAACCCCAATACCTCAACGCCGTCAATATCTGCAGGGTTGAAGATGTACTTATACCTCCACGTTTTTCTATTATAGAGAGCTACCAAATAATTGGTCTAAAAACATAACATTGATGCATAACACATATAATCACGACTATTATCCCCGAAGGATTAGTCAGAAACAAGGCAATGAGGACAGCAAAAGCAGTCCTCTACCATAGTCCACTTTTCACCAAACTACGACTGCACAAATGTGCTCAACGTGACAGGTAGTGAGCCCATCGCCGCTCTATGCTGTTAGATGTATGTGCAGTCTTTAGTCCGTTAGTCGCCTTTTACGACACCCAAGGGAAAAGAGGGGGGTGGTAGTTAATATTCTTTCACCGCTACGCAACACTGTTGACATCATCTTTAAAAAACAGATGTTTTATACGAAACTCTTCGTCACTATACAAATTAAACGGATATTCTCCGATTTTAAATGTCTTTATTTTTCTCTCTCTTTCTATGTGGTTAATTATATTATTAACTCGCTCTATTTCTCTTATTGCAATCATAATGCAGTCTTCGATAAATAATTGTGATATTATACTATTCAACGTACGAACACTAATGTGTGGACAAAATAGCAAATCTACTAGGTAATTTTGGGTTATTCTGAACTTAAACTGGGGTGAGGGTAGGTATAACGCAATATGAAAACTGTAGGGCATCGAAACCCGGTCCACTTTTAAAAACCCGGGTTTCGGGTTTTCTTGTAATCAATACCCGGGTACCCGGGTTTTTCGAGCTTTTTCGGTCTTTTTGATATTTTTTTAAAATGTGAGGAAACTGTATTTTAGTATGGATTTGCTAAGTCAATACGAGTAGGTACTTATATATAACAACTGAAGGATTTATATCAATTAAACAGTACTTTCAAAATCACAAAATTTTTTTATTAGGTATTAAAAAGTCTTTTGGACAATGAGTATTTGTTCAAAACAAATATAAAATAGAGAAATATCTCTATTTTATATTTGTTTTAATCTAGCTAGTAATTATTTTTGATCACAGACTCACGCAGATCAAATTATTTATATTAATTTAGTCTTTTGGTAATAGTCAGTTCTTATACTGCTAATAATTATAATAAGTATGCTGAAGAATATTTTTGATATCTATATAGAAATATTTTTAAATTATTAAACTCTTTTATTAACATTAACAATAAATTCGTTTTTGTAGCTAACTTACTCGTATGAAGTCAGATTGGAATCAGAATAAAAATTTAATTTAAGTCTTTCAGTAATAATCAGTTTTTTCTCTTAACTAAAAATCTGCTAAAAACAATTATAAAACTGATTTTAACTTTAATTAAACTTTTTTCTTAACATTAACAATAAATTTGTGGCTAACTAACGCGTAAGAAGGCACATTTTGTTTTATGTGAAACATCATAGTGACTGCATCCTGCCTGATGGTAAGCAGCCGATGCAGTCCAAAATAACGGAGCGGTCCTCACCGTGGAACAAGCACGGTAACAAGCGCACCCATTCATATCGGCCTGCATAAATGCCGTTTCACGCCCCGCCTAAAATACCCGGGACTATAGGAGCTGGGAAACACATGCGTCTAGCTGAATTGTCTTACAGAGGCACGACTTGCAAATTTTTTTGGTACAAGTGCTGATAGTCTGCACAGTATGATGGTGGTTCCTAAGACCAGCACGTGTAGTCCGGGACAGGAAAGGAGAGGGCGGTATTAGATTAAAAAGTTCTTCAGGACACTCTCCGTAGTAATTTCGGTAGAAGACACTGAGAGAAGCAAAAGAGGCTGTTACCTCAGCATCTCCAATAATGCGTACGCTCGCCTTTGCAGTCTATCAAGTGCATTTAGCGGGGGCGTCTCATAGATGGGAACAGTACTCCATACTCCATCGCACCTGAGTCTTGTACAGCAAACAGCGCTGCTCGGGAGTGAAAACCGCCTCACCTTATTGAGAATACCCAACTTACGGGAGGCAGTTAAAATAACACTCTCGGTGTAGCATTTTGGATTCAGTTCCTGGCCGATGTCCATGCCAAGAATGCTGAGGTCCACTGAAATGGGTAAAGGAGAGTTCTGAAGAGAGGGAGGAGGACTGACGAAACAAAATGGCGGGGGAGTCACTCGCAGCTCACCGCTCCCGTTGCGTGTCAACAACGCGACGACGCATCTTGCCTCCATCTTTCATTCCGTTTATGTCATTTCTGATCTGAGTCAAACGCACGAATAACGTGCAACTTGCTTTATTAATTTATCCTTTTTGCACAAAAAACAACTGTAGTTAATTAGGTCAAGCAGAAATTATTCGGAGGATTAAGAGGTCGGGTAAACCCGGGTTTGATGCCCTAATGAAAAGTTACACAGACGTTATACTAAGTATAAGTTAATCCTACGTTATTCCGAATTTATTAGTAGACATTTAGATTATACTTCATCTATTCTTGATATTACATTTATTACACGTTTATTTGTAAGGCTGTTAGAATAACATATTTTTTTACCAAAATGTCAAGTAGACTGATTTAGAAATAAGGCTTTATTTCAAACGTACCGTAAATTAATGTAAAGGACATAATTTTAAACAGGATAGATATTATTTCCAGTTATTTTTAAACATATGAAAGTGCTAGCTAGTCAATTGCATTGCATACAAATAGGTACATTATTATTGAAATATTATTTAAATAACTGTTTTGAGATTTATGTGATTGTGAGGAGCGAGAGAATTTTTTTTATAGTTGATTTTTTTTTTATTATTAAAACACTTGATTTAAAACTAATTTTGCGTTTTTATTTGTACCCGTTTATTAAAAATTTGTTTAATTCCGATACTAGTATCGGAATTCCGATATTGGACTGCTTTTGCAGTCCTCATTGCCAGTTCTCTGAATAACCCTTGGGGATGGTCAGCGTGACAGGTGGTGAGCCCATATCGCCGCTCTTTGCTGTTGGATGTGCAGTCTTGAGTCGGTAAGTCGCTTTTTATATGAAAAATACTATAAATGAAAATACTTCTACTACAAATTCTCAATCTCAAACTAAGCAGAACTTGTACAGTGACAAATAAGAACGATAACGAATAACCAAACTATAAACATTATTGATTCATGTAAAAAATGTCATGTCCATCACCCAAATACTTAACACCCATTGCGGGATTTGAACCCAGAACCGTTTATTTTGTAGGTTTACTGGTAGGCTGTTTTTACGCAATTATTTATTGTGATATTTTCTTAAATTAATACAAATGAGGAAGATGAAAAGTAAGAAACTCGTGAGAAAAAGCTAGCCCAAGCAAGACTTCACAAGAAACAAAAGTATGAAGAGATAAAAAATGACCCTGAGAAATATGCAGTGCAAAAAGATAGGGAAAAGTTAAAATATTTGAAGCGTAAAGAACAAAATAAACTAAAAAGAAAAGAAAAACAAAAGCTTTTCTTTTCTAAATAGCGTTGCCGATTTTCTCGCCACTTTCTTCTTTGTTGTCTTTGTTGCCGTGACGTCAAATCCTGTACTTATACCTTTATTTTATTTTGTTCTGTACGCTTCAAATAATCCTTTCCTTCTCATATAAAATGATAATTGTGGGACTGCACAGCAAAAAAAGCTTATTTTGTTTTAATTCAACAATTTTTTTTGTAATTATGATTGTTACTATTTTTTTAATTATAGATGAAGAAGAAGAATAAGTTCATAAAGTTAAGAGGAAGCATAAATAATGCTTCCTCTTCATTTTATTGTGATTAAACTTTGAATTAACTACAAAGTATTTTATTTTAAAGAAATCATTACCGCTTGAAACACTTCACATTAAGAAATGACTTGTTAGTCATTCATTACCAATATACAGTATGCACTTTATCAATTACCATCCGGCTATTATCTTATCTTATCTTACTTAGTGGGGCCTGCAGAGGTTTCCCTCTCGCAGCGGCACGTCGACCCATTGGGATATTTTGTGCAACCCCGTCCTATCACTCTGTTTCCTCAGTGAAAACGACTGCCATAAGTTTGGCAATGTCTTTGATTGCGAAGAGCCTAAAATCTACTGGTTTCGGGTAGGCGAATCCCAGGAGACTCATTCTTTTCCTAGCAAGGGATCCGGCTATTAATCATTACCATTTCCAAATTAAATTTTAAAAGCTCATGACTTCTCTATTTGTG